>JAAGVU020000263.1:0-14922 GCA_011763525.2 Mormyrus iriodes | reverse complement strand
GAAATCCAGACAAGTGGTCACCCTTATTAGAGCTGATGCTTCACTGGGAAGCTGGAATGGAGAAGGCATATGAGAGGAACAGGAACAAGAAGCAGGCAGGTGAGTGCCAGAGACAGTGGCTTGCGCAGGTGGGCTGCAGTGATTTCACAGATCTGCACAGGAAGAAGGCTGTAAAGGCCATCATAGGGCCACAAGATGGCTGACGGGCGAATGTGCTCAAGTTCTGAAAATCCCAAAACAGCGTATGATATTCGGTACATAATGGGTCCAAGTGGATCCTAAGTTATATGAGTCAGCCAATGATTGAAAGGCTGAAAGTTGTATATGGATTAGTAATGCAGCTGGGTGAATCAACTGACATTAAAAAAAGCACAGCTTCCTGTATTTGTGCGTTAAATTGAGGACAATGGCTATATTAAGTAGTTCTTGTTTTGAAAAGTGCTACCCAGGCACACACGAGGCTCAGAGATTTTCAGTGCACTTAAAAAAAATGTCATTCACTGGGCAAAATGTGTGGAATCCTGTTGTGATGTAGGTGCATAATCCAGGAATGGCAGTCATAGGGGACTTGTTGCACCTCGTACCCTTTGTACTTACTGCTTACTACACAGAATCTCCAAACAACTGTCCAAATTGGAATACTGTGCTTGACACTGTGGTAAAAACAAACAAATGAAAGAGCACTGCAGACATGTTTCTTTACTCACAAGCTCACATTTTGAAGTCAGGCGGCATTCACGTGAGCAAACGAGTTTTTGAGTTGCAATCAGCCATTCATAATTTTTTGATTTCAGAAAACTTGGAAGATATTGAAGCTTCTTTTGGTGACAAAGGATTAATAACCTAACTGGAATATCTTGTGGATGTACTCAGAAAATTAAAGAAGCTGAACAGCTCAATGCAGGGGCATAGAACAAATGTCAGCTTGGATGGCGTCATTAGCAACACGAGGCAATGGAGAGACAAGTGTACATTATGGAAACATTTGAGTGCTTCCCTCAGTGGATGAAGTCAGTGAAAATGTTTACAAAAGACCTTATCTGTCAACATCTAGTCACTGCTGAATTACTGTTTGAAAATATTTCACTGAATCAGGATACTAGTGAGGTGACAGAACATGGATTCAGGTCCAATTTATAGAGTATACTTGTGACAAACCTGACAGCCGGAGAGAAAGTCTAGTTGATAGACCTATGTGCAGATACCACACACAGACATAAGTCCAGCTCTCTGCAGTTCTGGAGTAGCTGCCACAACTGGCCTGAAAATCTGGAAGTTGCCTTTTGCACCCACTTTCTAGTGCAAAAGTAGATCTTCTGCATTGACTTACCTCAAGAATTAATATTGCTTGATACTTCAGCCAGAGAATGACTGGGGATAACCTGTCCTCCATCTTGTGTGAAAGTATTGACCTGTGTACCACACATCAGCTGCAGTGTTCTCACTGAGCAACCTTCCTGAATTATATATCTTAACATAACTCAGAATCATAGATGTATGCAGAACAAACTTTACAAAGTACATATTCAAATACTGAAGTGAGAGAGGCATTAACATGGTTTTTGATTCACATACTCATGCAAACTTACGCATGCAAGTTTTATAAACACCTAATCACAGATACACCAACCTGGTCACACATACAAATGTTCACACAAATTTTTAAATATTGATTGGTGCTGATTTGTTCCATCTCTACCAAATACAGAAAATATAGACAAATATACATAGAAAATTTAAAGCACTTTATTTCTGCTGTTTTACGCATAGGTCCCTGGCTGTATTCTGTTTTCCATGGCCTATTTTCCATGGTGGTCCATGGTTTAAGAAATGTTGAAGAACCCTTGCCTAGATCCAACCATTCCTAAGAATAAGAAATATAATGCAGACAGGCATAAGACGTGCAGCTGGCCAGGTTCTTTTCAAGTTGGAACACCACTGTTTTAATTTAAATTGCACAAAAGGTGCAGTTACAGGTTGGCACAAGCCAGAGGGATTATTATGCATGACATGAGACAAGGTGCTTTTTTGGTAGTATATAGATTAAGGGGTAAATAATCCCAACTTGAGATGTGCATTAAAAGGAGGAAGCTGCTGGAAAACGGAAGCAAAAATTGTTGAAGCATTTAAGTATAAATACAGAGAAAAAATGTTTTAATAAAAAAATGAATAATGAAACATTCAATAGTAAAACATTGAAATGCCTTTAGAAAGGGAGCTGAGAAGAAGCAAAAATGTGGACTGTTCGGGGGTCCCCAAAGACCAGGCTGAGAAATACTGATGTAACAAACACACTGAGCCTGCACTGGACAAGCATGGTGCATGGACGGATGGATGGTTGACGGATCATTTTATAAACTGTATTGTAAATCATTTAAATTGTTCAAGGAAGGCTTGTATTTTTAACCAAACATTTGGCAGATTGTTTTTAAGATGCATTTACTATCATCAGCAGTTTTTCACATTCGCAATATAAAGCTCCAGCATCTGGTACCTCAAAGAGGCTGGAAATACGAGGACTCCACATCACAAAGAAATCCAAATTCATGAGGCTTTTCCTCCACATTTTCATTGCGAGAAAAATAACATTTATAATACGTGGTAAGGTGGTAGAAATGTATGAATATTCATTTGAGAGCAGTACTATAGCTTAACTTCAGAAATTCATTTTTGAGTTAGATATTCAAGGTTATACAGATACTAAAACTTTTTGAGCTTATTTTTTAAGGATATGTTCATACCTGGCCCAGGCTGAAATTTACAACAGATCTTTGATTTATAGTTCTCTAATAACAAACGTTTCAATACCGTACAAATGCAAATTTTTGGGCCATTTCATGTGACTGGTAATGATCCTTGTTTCGTTGTTAATCTGGCAGTTAGCTGCCCCCCAGTAAACCTCCCAGGTCCCCAGTGCCCATTCTGGCTCCTGTCTCATGATACAAGGTTCCTTCTCTTCCTCCCAAACCGCAAAGTAGCTTCTCTATTTTGTGCGTTGCCTCCACTGTTCCAGTCCCCCTCCGCCCCCAACCAAACCAGATCTGCAGTTATGGTATGAAGTTCAATTAAAAACTAACAAAAAATGTGTGTGTGCCCCTTCAAAAAAAACGTCATCTTAGGGAATTTCAGCAGTCTTTGCTCAGGAATGTTGACTGTCTTGCATTTGCATATCCTAAGAACTCATCTGAGAATGTGGACCTCACATACTACCTAAGGTGCGCTGCAGATAGACAAATGTAAGCTTTATTAATCCCTGAGGGGAAGTTAAGCTGCAAACATCAATGACATCAAACATCCAACAGTGCAATTACAAGAATAGGGCAAAAAACATACAACATGGGGTCAGAAGAGGACAAAAGTACATACAACTCACATGTACAAAGATGTGTGTAGAAATAAGGGTCACGGCATAAAGTACATATCATATACATCAGCAGGGGATCACAAGGTAACAAGACAAACAACCATAGCCCCTGGCTGTAACACATTGATGTCCGTTTTAGACCCGTTCAAATTTTTTATATGGTGATATTACGTTAAAAGCAAAGGGTTGTCGAAAATACCTAATTGTTTATAGAACATTCAATGCTTAACAGGAAACCGATTAATACATAACAAATAATTATGATCAGGGGTGGGTAATTCATGTCCAGAGAGTATAAGTCCAGACCAAGATTTTGTTTCAACCAACCATTTGAGAATAATTAGTGACAGTCACAGAGTACTCAACTGGTTGGTTGAATCAAAATTTTGGTCTGGACTATTACTCTCTGGACCTGAACTATCCACCTCTGATTAGCATGAAAATAAAACAAAAATATGATTCGCAAAGTATGACAATACGATCCTTTTCAAAAATCACACGAACTGTATGCAATTATAAACAGATGAGCGATTCAAATCAGCCACCGTGGTGAAGGTCTGTCATGGTCCCTTTGCTCTGCCTCGTTTTCTCACTGAGTACAGTGTGCAAGTGCAGTAAGAAAAAAAAGTGAATGGTCAGCTCTACAGAATTAGTGGCAAAAAAGCAGTTTGATACTGGAATACGAGGAGGTGGTTCCTTTGTTCTGGTATCACTGTCCATCTTACATAAATTTATAGAAACTATTTCTGAATTTCTATACCATTTCAACAATATACTAAATATTCAAAACTGTGTGTTACTTATTACTGAATATTTACTTATAGCATTCCTGTGTTAATCTGACAATGAGCTGGAAGATGCCAACTATTCTATTGTTTCAACCTAACAATGGAAATCAGTTTTATTTAGGATAATGGTTTTCCTAAACAAGGTTAAAACCATTTTACTTTCAATAGAAATATATATATACAAATACCATACAGTGCAAAAACATGGGGTTGGTAAACTGGTGTCTCTAATTTGCCAAAACGCATGTGCGTTTGCCCTGTGATTGATGGGCATCCCATTCAGTGTGCCCCCAGGCTTGGGGCCACGACCCTGCCCTCGATAAATGATTGAAGGACAGATCGCTGAAAGACAAAGACGGACAGATGAACATACATCGCATGAACACGTGCACATGCACAAGCAGAGCACCCTCTGGAAGAAGGTAGTGAGAAGGGGTAAGGAACTCCGAACTAATCACTAAAAAGCAATGTATAAATAAATATAAAACCATTTCAATTTTTAATGTAAAAAATGTATTTATCATTCATATCACTATTGGTTTGATACTGATTTGGGGGACTTTAAAGCACTAAGATCTATTTCCATGGCACACCTAAGGGTCCCCGTCCCTTGCAGGCTGTGAAAGGGAGACTTTGGCGAACTGCATCCTTGTCTTGGCCACAGAAGGGAACCAGCTGGGATATCCTTCAGAAAGACAACTGCTTTACTGTAGAGCTGCATGTCCAATATAATTCTGTGAAATCCTTTGGGGGGTAAAAAAAAACCTGAGCACAGAAACGGATGCTGTAATACTGATAAGTTCTACATTCCGATAACTTTCACCTTATATATGGTTTTTGGAGGAATTTAACTAGAGTGAAGGAAAAGCAGCCAATCAGTGCTTAGCATATGTGGGACCTCCTCCATGACTGGGCTGGAAAAGCCTCCCAGCCATGGGAGCCACCTCATGAAAATGATGTACAGGAGACAGGAGCATCAGCCAGTCCATGGAGTAATTGGTGTCCTTGCCCAAGGGCCCAATGGTAGGATCACTCTACTGACCATGGGATTTTAACGGGCAACCTTCTGAGTCCCAACCCACAGAGCTGCCCTCCCCCATATGTGTGTGTGTGTGTGTGTGTGTGTGTGTGTGTGTATATGGGGGACTATATATAATGTAATATAATATATTTCTCTGGTACTGTGTTTGCACACACACATACACGTACTTAAAACATTTAAAGAATACTTAAAAAGTAGATTTCCACTAGTCAATCCTACATACATAAAGTATAAAGCTGAAAATATCAAACATATGTTTTATTAATTTACGTATTAAATCACAGCCTAACCTGATTGACAACCCTGGTGATTTTATATATAACTAGTAGTAACACAGCTAGATGAAACCTGTTTCTATATTTAGATGTATATATAAGAATCAGTCCTTCTGATTTTCCAGTACTTCATTTTGAAATGCTTTTAGTACAGTGAGAAATTCATCCATGCAGAACAACAAGTGGAGCAAAATTTTGTGCATATTAATAAGCACTTCTGCATTTTCCCAAGCGCTGATCAGAACTGTTTGGCTACCTTATGAATAGGGATGCAGCGAAATGAAAATTTTGGCCGAAACCAAAAACCAAAACTGAGGAAACACTTGGCCGAAAACCGAAACACCGAAAGAAATTATTGTATCAATTTTTTGTAACATTGCTGTTATGGCTGCGACTGTGTGTACTTACCTCACTAAAGTCAAGGCATTGCAACTGCATAAATTAATATTCATGCTTCAAAGAATAAACCAGTTACAAAACTATGAAAATATTTATTTAGCACTGAATGCTGACATTCCAACAATGCACAAAATAAAATAAAATAAAATAAAATAAAATTCGAAATAAAATGCTTTACTTGGCCCCCCTCATGAACGAATGAGCTGGTTTTCTTCTATCGCTTTTGCCATGTTTCTTGCGTTGTCACTGACTATGGCATGCACTTTAGATCGGTCGATATGGCAGGTGTCGAACATATTGGCGAATGCATCAGAAATGGCTGTTGCTCTACGTGACCCCCTAAATTCATGTGAATGCAGCAGAATTTTTTGCAGCTTGAAATCTGTGTCGAACCATTGTGCAATTAGACTGAGCATACTGGCGAGGGTGACGTCTGAGCTCCATATGTCTGTCGTAAAGCTGATGGCTAATATATCTGCAGTTATAATCTCATGGACGTGAGTTCCAACGACATCATAGAATTCTTCTAAACACAAGTATGAGAAATGCTTTACCTTTGAGAAAAACTTTCAAATACAGTAGAACCTAGGAACCCGAACGCCTCTTAACTTGACCAATTCGGACGTTGAACAGGTCTGTCAAATTTTTTTCGACTTGTACCTTGACCGAAATCTTGGAACTTGACCATTCCTGCTAAAACTCGTAGGGGCCGAAACGACTTCAATGCTACCAATTTGTGGGGGGTCCCCTGAGTCTCTGAAAGAGAATAACAAAGACAGCACTGCGGGTACTGCAGATACTGTCGGCTGAAGTAAACATGTGCATTGAGCCTCTGAATTTAACCTAAACTAAATCTGACCTGGTAACCGTGTAGCTTTATACTGGACAAACTGCAGTGTAATTACATATTATACTTTAGATATAAGAATCTTGGTAACACTTTACTTGAACGGGCACAAATAATGTAGCATCCCATGTATCCCATGTTTGTTCATCATTAATCAATTCTAACGGCTCAAATATTTCATGCAGTTACTATATTTGTTCATGATTTGTACTTGAGTAGTAACTGAGTTACTAAACACCTTGTACCCCCTCAAATAAAGTGTTACCAGAATCTTTATCGAAGCAGGAGATACTGTATTTCCTAACGCAAGTAGTTATTTTATACAGAGCAGTATTTTTATCAGGAGCAATGCAAATCCCGATCCTGCATAATGAATATTAATTATAATAAATGTGAAAGTGGTATACACACCTTTAGAAAATATACTGCGAGATAACATTCCAATACTCGTGACAATAATAGATCATGGCTTACCTGTTATAGAAAGTCTTACAGTTAAAGGCTGTACTTTCAAAGTATAACCGTAATAAATTCAACATACCAGTCTTATCATCAAAAAAAAAAACGATTTCAAAAACATTAACAGCATAATCAGCTGGAAATGTGAGTTTGAGAAGATACGATCGCAGACACTGAGGCGGCAGAGCAGAAAAGCCTTGGACGTGTGCAGATGGTGCAGCGAATATGCACGCCAGTTGGAATGACAAGCATTCACACCAGGATTAAGAATAACAAGCACAAACACACGACATCTTTTAACAAGACTCCAGTAGTGATTTAGTAACCAGCTAAACACATTTCATAACACAGTTTTCATACAGTCAGAACAGTTTTCTTGGAAGCTAAGATAATGCAATACAATGCGAGTCAATGTCATCTGCTGATCAGTGCAAATGTATACAAATGACATGGTAATATAAATGTGGTTATAATGCAAAGGCACATTATGATAATAGGGCATGTACTGTAATCTGTTCCCATAAACAGTCTATGAAGAACATTCTACATGTCTTTACTGGCAGGTGGGTCCCGTTTACAAATTTTCAGAACTTTTCAATTTCTGTTTCTACCCATTGGGGCTATCTGGTTGACAAAAAAAAAAAATCGGAGTAACACGTTCTCTGAGTGCCATGTCTATAAGAATCTATGAACACAATCACAGCACATTATAACACATTCATAAAGCATTATAAACATGTTTATGTTTATAAAAACATTATAGCCATATTTATTATGTATTATGAATGATTTATGAAGCTCTGATCTATAATATACTATGTATACCTTCATGATGCAATACAAAGCATCCTTAATTCTTATATTGACAATTATAATGCATTATAAAGGTATGTATAGCGCATTATTGATGAGAACTTCATTGGAGCATTATTATATATTATTATTAATAATACATTATTAAGTATTATAATCAGCACTATAATGTCTTATGACAGAAGATGCCATAATGCTTTCTTAATTCTTATACGGACCACTGTAATGCATTATGAAGGTATCTATAATGCATTGTAGATGACACCTCTAAGTATTACCAAATTCTGTTCTGTCACAATCATTGTGACATGAAAAACCACCGTGGCAGCCAGTGTGTGATCAGGGACACACACGTACACACATACAGTGACATCTTTACTGACACACCAAACCTATTCAGTGTTCATGGCCATGGATACATTTTACCATTCAGTTTCATACTACTCAGATCTTCTCCAATCCATCATCTGTTCTTCTGATTTTTTTTGTTGCAATATCTAATGTGTACTAACGAAATTCAATATTAAGGGTCTTAAAATGCATTCTTGTCCATTCTTTGTACCCAGATGTTTCTCTCACACAGATTTTTCTTTTCTAAACAATTTCAACCCACAGGCAGCTAAAGTAAGTATAGCTTATTCCTGATACCTTATATATAAGCCATGGGTTTCCAAACTTTTCAGACCACTACCCCCAAATAACAGTGCCAGAGACATGCGACCCCATTTTTGCCAACTAGCATGGACGACGGCCACCCTTGGTAGATTTTGCTGACTGGGGGAGGGATTGAGACTGGTTGTCGTTATCGAGTTGTTTTCATGCTTTTTAATTTTTACAAACATGCTCTCTATAAATCACCTGGTGACCCCTCCATTGGGAACCCCAGAGCAAAAGGGATGCCATTTCACTTCTCACCTGTATGAAAGAAATCTGAATATCTGCCTGGAGACAATTATGCTACCCTACGTATATTGGGTGAGCTTGTGTATGCATGGAGGGGTGATGCTAGAATTGACACTTATCCTGATATTCCATCAATCAATCCATCCATCTTCTGATATCACTTGTCCTATTCAAGGTTGCGCGGGGTCTAGAGTCTATAGGCACAAGGCAGGAAGCAACCCAGGATGAGACACCAACCCATCACAGGGCCCACTCACACACACACATTCCATTTTGAATGGGCCAATAGAGGACCTTACAGAGAGCGAAAAGAAGAAGAGTGTTTTGTAGCCAATAGCCAAAGACGACAGAAGAAGTATGTAGAAAGAAGAAGGGATAAATTAACTGCTAAAGATCTGTGTCAAGTTGAAGAGGCGAGTGCCACATTTTTCAAAAGTGCAATGGGAATGGAATCTCCAGAAGTACTAGCTGTAGTGTGTCACAAGATCACAAAGGCTCAAACACAAGCTCCACTCAACAAGGCACACAAGCTGAAACGTCAAGAATGGGTACGGACGTGTCTAAAACTGATTTTACAAAGGTTTTATGGACAGATGAGATGAGAGTGACTCTTGATGGACCAGATGGATGGGTTTGTGGATGGACACCTTCTTCAAGTGGCAACAAGGTGGGAGAGGACTGATGGTGTAGGCTGCAGTTATTAGTGATGAACTTCTACAGCAATTTCTTCTTCTGCAGATGGTGTAAATATTAACTCCAAGATGTACTACCAGTTTCTAGAAGACACCTTCTTTAAGCACTGGTACAAGAAGTCAGAAGCTTTCAAAGAGGTCATGACATTCATGCAGGCCAATGCCTCTTCCCACGCATCAAAGCAATCCATAGATTGGCTGGCCACTTGAAAGGTTATCTAATGATGACTGCTTGACTTAACTCCCATTGAAAACTGAATTACTGGGCCATAGTAAACTACGAGTTTTACCAAGATGGCAAGCAACAGACTGCAGAGCAGCATCTAGGAGGTGGCCCTAGCTGCCTCAGTGAAAATAGGATGTGATCAAATCAGAAACTTGGCTGATTAAATGGATAAGAGGTTCATGATGGTCATTGGCTAGAAAGGCAGCTATTAAGCTTAGAAAAGCAGACTATAGAATGGTCAATAGTTTGTTATTCTATATATAGACTGAATAACGAACTGTTTTTTAATTATAAATTCTGTGGATGGTGAAATAAGGAAAATCCAATACTTTCTCATTGTCTAATAATTCTTAACACGACAAGAATCAAGTGTTTTTCTTTTATTTTTGCTTGTGACAGACTAATGCACTATTTTCTTGCTAAATAGATTTACTTTAAGCAAAGAAATATTTTATTTCATTTTTATTACTGTCAAAGTTTTGCTGAAAATGATCAGGAATAGCACTTGCCTAATAATTCTATACGTGGTTTTAACTCAGACATTTTATGAATATAAAACACTGGTACAAGCAGATGAAATGATGTTAAATGTAAAAATGAAACAATAATTACTTATTTTAAAATGCACACTTTTTGTAAATGTACTTTTAGTTTAAAATAAAGATATTAATCTTTAAATGTAAAAAGTCTGGTTGTGCTTAATTGGTACATTTCACACCTTTTAAACTGGCGCCCGTTCCAGTTACGCCCACAGCAAAGTATTTAACTAAGAAATCAGGTTTATTTCAGGAAAAAAATATTTGAGGGTAATTGAAGATAAGTAAACACTAAACACCAAATCATAAAATACTGAAGTCATTTGATCATCATTAAAACTCGTTTAATCGTCTTCCTAAGCATAGCTTACTACTTTTTCCTGAACGCTTATTATAATTTCTTTTGTATCCCATTACTTTCTTCTAATAAAGGCTCTCTACTGCTCACTTCTCGGTGGTTTTCCAGGTAGAAAGGTCCTGTACCCACCAATCTGGCCTCACGCAGAATATTTTTTTCTTGGCATCCTCAAATTTGTCTGTCACAGGCAGAACATACAGTACTCTGCAAAAGTCTTAGGCCAGCGTTTCCCAACCCAGTCCTCAGGGACCCTCAGACGATCCACGTTTTTAAGTGGACTGTGTGGCTGGGAACTGTGAAGGAAGAAAAACGAATTGTCTGAGGGTCCCCAAGGAGCAGATTGGGAAACATTGTCTTAGGCAGTCAAAGAAAATGTTTAAAACTGTTTATCTGAGTAGTCATTATATATGTGCAAAACATATATGGGAAAAAAAAAATCAATATTATAATATATGCAAATGATGAGTAACAGCAACAACAAAAATGTCTCCTTACATAATTAAAAATCACGTTAAGCCTATATATGTTCTGTGAGATTTGCTCTAACAAGTTATTTTAAACTCGAATAAGATTCATGCCTATGAAGTGAACAACCACAGTCTGCATAAATACATATGTATTGATTCTAGTCATCTTAAGGACTAAAATTTCTATTTACACCATAAGTACAGGGAGTATGTTTACATGAATTTTAGTTACTGCATTAGAACTATTTTGTCTGGCCTAGTGATTACACAAATTGTACAATATAAATTAACAGCAAAACAAAACAAAGCAAAAACACGTGTTAACAGCTGAACTGGATCGAACAGACCAAAAACGTAAAACTGCTGGTATTAATGGTGAAGTTGTCAACTGGCTAGTTTACTGAATGTGTACAGTAGTTATCTAGTGATTTGGAGCTTACAAATTTGCCAGCAGATGTTTTCATTAAAAGTTTATTTTTCTAAAAAATATCTTAGAAACAAACATTTTATATTTTATTAGTTTAAGTGTACTATACAATTAAGTGCTGATGATACGAACGGCCTTAAATATTGGTAATATTTTCATTTTATCATAAGATTACTAATTAAGTATAAGTATTAAATAGATCCAAAAGGAATTTTGATCAGAAGTTATAAGACAGCCCTTTACACATCACGGTTTTTAAAATGTCATTATTAACTGGGGCCCAGTATATGGATAGTGCATATCACCTGGATATTTTGAGCTCGCATTCAAACCATTTAAACTTGCTCATTTAATGCAAGCAGTTATTGCGCTAAATATTCTTCTGTGGTGTTTTCTGGATGCCTGTTGAAAAAGCTGCTGAAAGTGTGAATTTTCAACCATATAATGATATTGTATTACACTTTGGGAAGCAGCTAAAACACTATTACCAACCCTGGCAACAAGAAACCTTGTCGACTGTAGAGATTAATCTCTTTGCACATCAAATCATTTACTAAAAAGCCAACAAAAATCAGAAGCAGGACACCTACAGGTTACTGCAGAGCATCACAGAATTGTAAGAAATTGCTGTGCTGTGCAGCCAATGTGTACGTAATGACACTCAGATACATAATGATCAGGTATTCAAATATTTCGATACTGTAATCATTCTGTTGCAAAGGTCCAAAGATTCTACCTGTTTATAACAGAAATGAAATCAAAAGCAAAGAAAAGGAGACAGAAACCATGGTGAAGAAGAAAACTCATCCTTTCCCATTCAGAATTTCTCGTTTTTACAGTGCATTATTTTCTTTGATAAATGCAGTTTAAATTTCACAAAAGTAGAACACAATTTTGCATCATAAATGTTAAGAAAAACCCTTGAATTCAGTACCTGGAAAAAATATCCTGGGAACACTTTCTATTAATGCCATGTCTATAAGAACCTACGAACACATTTAGAACATATTATAATGCATTAATAAAACTTTAAAAACATGGCTATAAATCAGTGCTGGACGGTATACTGGTTCATCCAGTACACCGGCTTTAATTACCCAAACGGTATGAATTTGTCAAATACACCAATACCGTAACACAGCTGAAACAACAGCTGTAATGCTTCAATAGGCAGCAAATTATACTATATTGCCAAAAGTATTGGGACACCCCTCCAAATCATTGAATTCAGGTGTTCCAATCACTTCCATGGCCACAGGTGTATAACATCAAGCACCCAGGCATGCAGACTGCTTCTACAAACATTTGTGAAAGAATGGGTCACTCTCAGGGGCTCACTGAATTCAAGCGTGGTACCGTGATAGGATGCCACCTGTGCAATAAGTCCATTTGTGAAATTCTCTAGAGTGACAAATCATGCTTCACTGTCTGGCAAACCGATGGGTTTGGTGGTTGGCAGGAGAACGGTACTTGCTTGACTACATTGTGCCAAGTGTAAAGTTTGGTGGAGGGGGGATTATAGTGTAGGGTTGTTTTTCAGGGATTGGGCTTAACCCCTGAGTTCCAGTGAAAGGAACTCTTAATGCCTCAGCATACGAAGCCATTTTAGACAATTTCATGCTCCCAACTTTGTGGGAACAGTTTGGGGATAGCCCCTTCCTGTTCCAACATGACTGCACACTAGTGCACAAAGCAAGATCTATAAAGACATGGATGAGCAAGTTTGGTGTGGAGGAACTTGACTGGCCTGCA
Organism: Mormyrus iriodes; assembly: GCA_011763525.2. Classification (NCBI taxonomy): domain Eukaryota; kingdom Metazoa; phylum Chordata; class Actinopteri; order Osteoglossiformes; family Mormyridae; genus Mormyrus; species Mormyrus iriodes. The sequence goes on along the minus strand of JAAGVU020000263.1, from coordinate 1,574 downwards.
CAGATCCCTGACCTCAAACCGACAGAAACCTTTGGGATGAATTAGAGTGGAGACTGTGAGCCAGGCCTTCTTGTCCAACACCAGTGCCTGACCTCACAAATGCTCTCCTGGAGGAATGGTCAAAAATTCCCATAAACACACTCCTAAACCTTGTGGAAAGCCTTCCCAGAAGAGTTGAAGGTGTTATAGTTGCAAAGGGTGGGCAATCTCCATATTAAAGTCTATGTATTAAGAATGGGATGTCATTAAAGTTCATGTGTGTGTAAAGGCAGGTGTCGCAATATTTCTGGCAATAAAATGTATATAATATTGTTTGCTGCCAGAAGTGCTATGGATCACTGTGCAGAGTGTACTGAGAGGGAACCCCTGTTAACTGAGCATACCCTAACTCTTCTTACTAACAGTTAAAACTTTATAACACAATAATTCTCCATAACTGTTCAGCATTACTGCTTCAGTCTGCACCTGAAATCTTGGACTGCATGTGCATATCGGTAAAGCAAAATCCATGATATATTTGATTTTTCATGGTTATTAAAATCAGGCCAGTTAAGTAACATGTTATCAAGCTATATATTTATGGTTGTAATGAATAAAACGCGCCACGATCTAACAGATTATTAATCTGATAAACAACCGTCAGTGAAACAATTACTATCAAACTAAATTATAATCAATAAAACATGTTGCTAGAGCTGAATATCCATTAATAACCTAATAAACACATTTGCTAAATTAAGAAGCTAAACTATTTTTTACATTACTTAATAAAACCTCACCTGTTTAAAAACAATTGTGAATGTATTTTATTGATGTAAAAATGCTTGCTGCCACAGTAAAGGTTAACTTGAAAATAAAATACTGTGACATACCATGTAACTCTGAAAATCTTAAAAAGTACTTTGATACAAATTTTTGATCATAGCGCCCAGTACTACTATAACACATTATAGCCATGTTTATTATGCATGATGAATGATTTATGAAGCTCTCATATGTAATGTACTATAGATACCATCATAATGCCATACAAAGCATCCTTAATTCTTATACCTACCATTATAATGCATTATGAAGGTATCTATAGTACATTATAGATGAGAGCTTCATAGGAGCTTGAGAAGTATTGTAATCAACACTATAATGCCTTATGACTGTCAACAGAAGATGCTGTAATGCTGTAATATTAATTCTTATAGTGAGCATAATAATGCATTATGAAGGTATCTATAATGCATTATAGATGAGAGCTTCATTGGAGCTTATGAAGTATTACAAATCTACACTATAATGCCTTATGACTGTCAATATAAGATGCTGTAATGCATTATTGATTCTTATATCGACCAATATAATGCATTATTAAGGTATCTACATTACATTTAACAATGTTTCAATATGCTCCTAAAAATATAGTCCCTATAAGAAGAGAAAGTTTGGTCAGACTACTCACTGGAAGTGGCAAGTCCCTTAAGTTTCCATAGAAACCATGAATAGACCGGAGCTTGCGTTATGAAAACAAGGAAAATGATAAAAACAACTGCTTATGAGTAAAAGGTCACACACCGTAGACA
>JAAGVU020000262.1:3749-15745 GCA_011763525.2 Mormyrus iriodes | reverse complement strand
TCTCTGTGTTGGTAAAGGTCCCTCTCTGCCCCCCCCCCCGTGCGACGGTTGTGGGTTTTTCACTGGGGTTTGGGGCTGCCTGATGATGGTGTTACTCCCCCCCCCCCCCCCCCCCCCAATTTAATGTTTAGTGTAAGAAATGGAGGAAATGGTAGTTTTCCTGCAATGTGTGAAATTAAAGCTGATGTCTGTTTAGGTAGCTATGAAGCCCAGCTGGAATTGAACTAAACGACCCCCACCCCCCCCACTCCACCTAATTGAACTTACATCCAGTCCTAATCAGCCAGACATTCCACACGTGGTCCTGATGCTCGTTGCGGCCGTCTCCTTGGATCCCTGCTGTTCTGGTTTTCATGACCATTCTGACCTTTCCCCTTTTCCCCCTCATGCTTCTGGATGGAAACGATCTGCGGACAGTCGTGTGGCTGGTTTCGCCGGGAATATGAAAGCGTGAGACTTGACTGTATATCGCAGGTCTTCACAGAAAAGAGAGATTATCATGAGAGTGACTGGGATTCAGTCCTCGTTACCAAGCAACCTTAACACAGCTATTGGTGACAGCAGTGTTTTTAGGCAGCGCAGTGAGAAACTGGCTCTATTGTGGGCCGCGGGATTACATTAAATTCCCCCCCCCCCCGGCTCCGGCATTAATTTGGACAGTGTTATTTTTGGCTCCTTACACCTGTCCCTATGTGTGTGCCTGCCTCACTGTTTCACTTGTGACTCCACTCCTGAAAACTTCCTCTGAAGCTGGCGCTGGCTCTGAAGCCCCCACCCCAGTGCGTCTGAAACAAGTCGGTGGTCAGGCGCTGGATAATGTCAAACTGAACCGTGAACCATACATATAAGGTTTTGGGACTAGTGGTCATACCTCCCTCTCTCATTTCTGTCCACAGCTGGCGACTTCTATACCCCAAGCACCCAATCCATGGGTCCAGGCGGGGCAGTCGGCCATCTCCAGGATCCGGGGGGTGTCCTCTCCTACTCCCCAGAGGATGTGTTCCGGTTGAGCTTGGCCAAGGGAGTGTCCATGTCGCTGCCTTCGTCCCCTCTGCTCCCTCGCCAGGCCTACATGGTACCGGCCCGCTCCAGTAAACAGTCTCCAGGTACAGTATGACCCACCCCCTTCCCCCCTTCCCCCCCCCCTCGCCATCCTGTAGCTGACTGACAGCAGAGGTGTGAGGCTTAGGCTATGTCCGCACTAGTATGTTAACTTTTTTTTTATGGGAGTTTCCAAAAGAAAACATCTGCGTCCACATTACCGGTTTCACTAACATTGGGGAAAAAAAACTAATGCTTCCACACTGCTCCCTGTAAAATGACATATAAATGTGGTTGTTATTGTATATATTTTCTGACATTTTTCATTTGCACATTTAACAAGGCTATTTATAATATATTTTTAGAAGTGGCGATCTTTATATTTTCTTTGTTGTAGCTGGAGCACAATGTGTCATTTGCACGTTTTTTTGTCCAACCAAAATTTATAATTCCAGAAGTGAAGTGTATATTTTGAACTATTTTTTGACTTTGATTAGTAATAAATTTCAGTTTTTATAAACATTTGACTGTTGTTTAATCCCACACACGACGATGTGTTTAAAGTAAATGTACGTATTTTATTTAGCAAAAGCAAAATATCACAGTACTGTGGCATTACAAACACTAAGCTGTACATAAAAGGAGCAACACAGGGATGCAAAAAATCACTACACGTCTCACTCTCTTCCTCCCCCAGTTTCAGTGTATTTTAATGTTCGATGGCTTGATGTCTATCATAAGCTAGTGCTGCACTTAAACTTGGCTCAGGTACAGTCTCATTCTGAACTTCACAATAGTTGTAGACAGCATACAATGTACACGAAACATGATTTAGCTGCATACAAGTAAGCAAAACAATATATGCCAATATATGCAAAACAATATATTGTTGGAGAGCGGTGAAATTTTTCTCCATCTGGGGAGAGAGGTCCACGGTAGTGCTAAATCAGAAGAGAATTTCTGTGCGACTAAACGTAAACGTATTAGTGCGGACAGGCCCTTAGTGGGTTAGGATGCTGTGCCTGTGATCAGAAGGTCCCAGTTTGCGTTCCCTTGTTGGCAGAGTGATTTCATCATCGGGCCCCTGAGCATGGCCCTTAATCCCCAGTCGGTCCAAGGACCGGCTGACCCTGCGTTCCCAAATATGCAGCGCTTTGGATAAAAGCATCTGCTAAGTGCAAAAAATCTCTGTAGCTGTAGTCGCGTGTCACAGATTAGCCTCTGCCAACGTTGGCTTCTAAAGCAACCTCAGATATGAAGCCGAGAGTAGAGAGCTTAATGCTTCCTGTCTTCATACAGGAGTTTGTGTGTGTGTGTGTGTGTGTGTGTGTGTGTGAGAGAGAGAGAGGGGGCGCGAATGACGCCGTGTAGGCTCTCCCCAAACGCTCTCAGCCTCAGACATGAAAAGCAGAAGCTTCTGGCAGACGTCTTCGCACCAGCTGTTTTGAGGTGGTGGCTTGGTATGAATATTGTGAAGTCCAGGACGTGCCGGGTGACGTGGAACAGCAACACAACACACACACCTGTACTCATATCTTTGTGGGGACCGACCATTCGTTTCTATGGGCATAACCCTAATTCAGTTTCCCAACAACGACAACCCCTACCCCACCCTAAACTTAAGCATACATAACCAAACAAAATACACGTCTTTTGGCATTTTTAGTTTTTTGATTTCACAGATTTTTATAAAATTTGAAAAAATGGTCCCCATTACGTCAAAAGAACAGGTTTTTAGATAATGTTTACTTGGACCACACACACCCTGGCTGGCTCCAGCAGGTGGTCGTGGTGTGGTACCATCAGTATTTTGCCCCGGGGGGAGTTTCTGGTTCTGTAATCGGTGGGGTTTCCGTCAGTCTCCCCCCTCCCAGTAACATCCCGACCAAGCTCCTCACCGACCTTGTTTACACATAGTCTAACCCTATCTGTTCTTTAAGGACATGTATAAATAGCATCTGGATTCATGAGCCCCTCTGTTTTTTTTTTTTCTCCAGACTGATGAGAACATAGTTGACAGCAGCTGTGCGATCTTCAAAGCCAAGCTAGACAGTTTGGGCCGGTATCAATTTTATTGTCTGCAGCGTCTGTTTTCCCAAAGACCAGCCCTAGGGGAAACGGATCCTTAAGAGAAAGCAAATGCTCGCAACTGCAGATTGTCAGAGTGATATCGGATGGTGCTGTTTGCACTCCAAAATGTCCAGGCAATTTTCGTTTTCATCGCTGTTATGATGTATCCTTAAATATAGCTGTCATAGGCAGTTTGCTTATTAGCCGCACTGATCTTAAAGCACATGCCCGCCTGGTGTCCCCCATTGCTTTGTTTTGCGTTAATGAAGCAGGAGAGCTGTTTATCCCCGCCTGGATCTGTTGGCTTGTGGCTGTTACTTTAGGTTTATTCAAGTGTTATGAATTTGTAAACATTTTTCATTTTATGTAACCATTTTCCTCTCTCTCTGGGCACTTTTCCCATGTTTTTTCAATCAAAAAACCTGAAGCATTTCATTTCATCTCATTATTTTATTAATGTACAGTGCTGAACTGAGCTATTAAAACTGCAGGCCTCCAGATAAAACGAAATGGCAGCATCACAGCCGGTTTTTGGGAAACACACCTGCCAAGCTCAGCCTCTTGGGGTTTCTTCTTTTATTTATTTTTTTTGGGCGGCTGTGGAAGGTGACATCATCAAAGCGTGCCAAAACAAAGAGCTCAGAGGTGGACGCTGAGCCGCTGGGGATAAATTGAGTCCTGAGGGAGAGGTGAGTCCTGTTTCCTGCGTGGGCTGTGCCGCTCTGAAAAGGACACCTGTGGACTTCCTCTTTCACGGCGAGGTGTTGAAAATGTTTGGGAGTGGCATAAAATAGAGGAATATTTAACAAGCTGTGTAAAGGCTGATCTGCTGGGCAAATATGTGGGCAAAACAGAATGAATTCGCTATGGGTCTGTGCAAGCGGGGGGCTTAGCATCTGATGATAAATGGTTTGGTTTTAATGTTTTAAAGAATGTGAGGAGTGCCGTAATGGGTGGGGGGGATAATTTTATCTGCCCTCCTCCCCATACCTGATGCACGTGGAAAGTAAGTGGGCGGAGCTCAGTGAGGATCAGGGTGGGCCCGTAACATGCTCTGAAACTGTTTTCATTCTGTAGCTGTAGTGGTAAGCTCTGTAGTTTTTATCTTTCACCCGGATGTCCCTCAAACTCTGGCATGATGTGCATCAAGCTTATTGGGCACTCAGGTTTGGGTTCCCCCGATCAGCTACCGGAAAAGCCGCTCAGGCATGCTTCACAGCAAGGGGTTTGATGTTCATGGGTCGGGAAGCAGTGGTCCCTGGTGGATATTCACCCTGACGACCTCGTGTCAGCCGTAGATGGGACGGGTCAGACAGATGGATGACCTGCTGCCTTTCCTAAAGGTGTTTGCTTGGATCTGGGTTGGTCTCGACTCAGATCTTCTTCAGGGATATCTTAGTATTTATGCGGTGTCTTAGAAATACCAAAGCTGGGGTTGGGGTTGGGGTGGAGGGGTTCAAATGTACTTGAGAGCCTTGATATACGAGTCCCCTCTGACGAATGAAACCATTTCTGGGACCGCCGAGTCGCGTGAGCCGCGCGGCATGAGTTCAGTCACTGCGCTCAACATTTATAATGTGCTGGGGGGGACATAAATCGGTAGTTCTTTCATGTTTATGGTTACCATGGCCAACTTATTGTTTTAATTTGTATACCGAAATGTGGTGTCCCAGTAGTGAACGTCCCGTGGTGGCCCTTCCAACCTGGAGATAGTCCCATCTGGCTATGGTCGGCCTTCACCCGGACAATGGGTGCCGGCACCTCCCGGCAGCTGGCATGAGGGTCTCTGCGGAGAATCTGTGAGGCTGGGAGCGCCTCTCAGATGGCAACGACTGTGAGAACCCAATCCCGGTCTAAAAAAAAAAAAAAACTGCTTGGCCCCTTCATTACTTATCCAGCTGCTGTGAGTGAGAGACAGCTTGGAATCTGCAGGAGATATGGGAGCGGAGATGAGGTATGCTCTACCCCAGGGCTGTGCTGTTAATTATGGAGTTATTTACTACCGCGATATTCGCTTACCGTTTCTCTGGGACGAGTTTAGAATTCTGCTTAAAAGCCACTCTTTGTTTGCCTTAAAGGCACAAGGTCTCTGTTAACGACATCATTAACATTGTGGTTGGCTTGAGGCTTATGTTTAGAATGATCTGCAGATTAATGGGGTTTGCATGTTGCTCGTCTGTGGGATGCTGGGGACATTTGCAGCCCAGTCTGGTGTAGTGTTTGAAACTTCGATCTCATTAAAAATGAAAATAAAAAATCTTAAACTGGTCTCTCATCATGCTCTGATTTAACCTTCTGCCTTAATTCTAGTCCTCAACTCTTAATTGCTTGGCTAAGCCTTGGCGATGGCCAGGGGAAGGGCCAATCTATAGACTTCACGTTTGAAAAAATCCATTAAGTGATGGCGGTCAGTGGAGTCTTCCAGGCATTTTTAATGACCCTTTCACAGTACCTTCTCTGTGGCAGAAGGTTTCGGTGTCCTTCAGTCTTTGAAGAAGCGACCTTCTGATGAAGACATGATTTCTTGTTCCAGCCACTCATTACACAGAAACGTGAAGGACTGCCGCAGGTCTTAGTGGTGACGCTGACCGATTATCTGCTTGATATCCCCTCTCTCTCATCTCTGTCAAATTATCGCTGCTTGATTCTGAAGGCCCCATTCCTGGTGTTTGAAACTGTTCTTTTAACGGGGAGGTGAGGGAAACCTGCGGTTTCGGTGATGATGATGAACCAACTGTTCCTGTCTGTTTTCTTTTGCAGTTTGAGTTTTTCGAGTGCCAACAGTGATGGCTAAATTGGCTCCATTTTGGCTTCTAAGACGCTGAATTTCCTCGTGGAGGATGAAGCCTGTGGCCTGCTGGGGTAATCAATGGCTCTGCAGTGTTAATGATTCATTTTGTAGGCTCTGCTTCGTATGACTCCGCCCCCCAAGCCCACCCAACTTCAGTCACATTGCCTCACAGGAAATATGCCCGGTTGAAAGATGAATGTTGACATTATAGGAGAAAGAAATGCCACAGAAGTATTTCATAGGTGAAAAACAAACTACGTTTTAATTTATAAATTAAAAAATGTATCCACCAGCCCATGGAGCAATTGGGGTTAAGGGCCCAAAGGTGGCATCACTCTGCCGACAGCGGCCACAGTTAAGCTGAGGGACTTGGGCAGGTGGTCTCTGGCGGTCTCTCTGGTGATGTCTCTGGCGGTCTCTGCTGGACGCAGCCTGACGTTTCACAGATTGCCGGCGAGAAATTCGACTTTGCTGCTGCTCTTGAACTGAATAGTGTCCACCCCTGTGTGACAGACATTTCCCGCCGTCATCAGAGTGTTTAAAAAGCAAAAAGTGATAGGTGGATGTCACCTCATAACTCTGTCCTTTCACCCATCGTAAATTGCGTGAGGTCACAGGCTGTTCGTAACATAATAGCAATGGTATGTATCGTAATAGCATAATGCTAATGTAAGTGTAAAAAAGAACCTCAAAGCCACAGTGTAAGCATTGTGGGGACATGAACGGAGAGGGCCCTCTGTGCTCCGGGTCTCGCTGGCCCTCACCAGTACTTGCCTTGTTCGGGAGCCCCAGGTCCTGGCGGGTTAAAAGGGCTCTTACTGTACACAGTATGGGGTAGAATGGGTTCTCAGAATTTCTCTTTCTCCCTCCGAGCTGAATTGTGAAGCTGTTCTCCCGGAAGAGACAGGAGCACTTTGTGGGGACCCCCCCCCCCGCCCCCTTCCTCACAGTGACAGTTTTATGTGATGGGACATTTGGAAGTGCACAGAAGTCATAGGGTCCGATCAGGGGGAAAGTCCGCGTCTTTGATGGGCCTCTTGTTCCCCTCCTCTTTGGCTGTCCCCCGTACTTGGCCCGCAGCTCTGCCGTGAATGCGCTTTGTGTGTGAAAAAGCGGCCGATCATTCACACATTCGGCAAGCAGCCTTGGGTTTTTCCGGGCTATGTGTGAGCTGCCCATTTTTTGACGTAGTGTCTAACAAGCCTGACTGCGGGTGGAACGGAGGGCCACGTCATGCCAGGCTGAGCCACGACCACCCCCCCCCCCCCGTGCCCTCGTACCCGCCTGCCCTGTCGCCAAGACCCGCCGAACCACCACAGAGACCGCCTTTCACGGCGGCCTCAGTGAAAGCCGATAGCATGTGACCTCTCCGGTCCCAGCCGAACTCTGCCGCCGGCGGCTGGGGGGGGGGGGGTTGGAGTCGAATCCCCATGCCAGGTCCTCCCACTCTCAGGAAGTGCAATTTGTGACCGTTGGCAGGCTGGAATTTGCACATCCTCTCCGAAACTGGAAGAACACTAAGTGAATCTTAAATTCTTCAGTATGTCCTCTTGTGCCAACCCCCCCACCCTACCCTGGCCGTCTTCAAAAGGAGCCACTTTTAATTATTTGGTACCCCTGGTTTGTTATGCTTTGCTAGTAACCCTGTTTCCTCATGTAGTGATGTCACGGTCAAATTAAGGTGGCGCTCATCTGTGACCGCCTGACCCCTGGATGCCTGACGTTCACTTGTGCAAACCATGGGGGGGAGGCTGGTGGTGCAAAGCCCTTCCCTATTGGTCAATTTAACAAATCCCCTGCTGTGGGCACAGGAATTGTGTGTAGAGGACCCCCCCTGGGGGGGCCCCTTCAGCAGCCGCTCTGGCTCCCCACTGCACAGCTGCTTCACGCTTGTTAAACAAACCAATTTCTCCCTTGTTGCCCCTAAAGTGCCGAGTTTGCTCTGTAATGGGGGTCCGGGGGGGTGCATGCTAGCAATGAAGAGTGGACCTCACCAGAATGACACGAGTGTCACTTTCTCTGGGTGGTGCTCTAAGCAGGGACACAGTGCTGATCCTGACCAGCGTGAGGCGCTCTCACCGGCATGGTCTCATTGCAGGTCACCCATTTTCCTGCTATGTCCATCAAATGGTTTTAACAAGCTCAAGTTTGACTGGGGAACCCCCTCCTGTATTCGCAGGAAATGCTTTGGAAAACAGGGTCGTTTCACTCTGGGCTTTATTCCTGTTTAAAGGGGCTTCAAGCCTGCAGTCTTTAAAAGTGCAGCAGCCCGCCCCCATAGACCTCGTCCTTGGGATTTAAATCTCCCCGTTTATTTTGATCCCCTCCTGGCTCTTTGCTAAACTGTTGTCCTGCCCCTGTAACCACCCACTGCTTGAAGACTCAAGGCCTTTACAGCAAGGGCTCCCCAGTTCCAGTCCTGGAAGCCCAGTCTGCAACACTGGAATTCCCCCCCCCCACCACTACCGCGGCTGACTCAGGTCATAAAGACTGTTAGTCCTGGGCCCATGGGAGTTTACCCAGCATGCAGGTGCTGTTCGATGATCAGACCTGTGGCTCATTCTGCATCTGTGTTAACACGCCTGACATCCAACTGCCATGGAAATGGGCACCCTCATTGTGTGAGTTCACCGGTGAGGTTTGCCCTGAGGTTTCCTTCCCGTCTTGCCAAGACCTGCTTAACCCCGTGCTTTTACTTGCTCACTCGTAGCCACGTGAACCCTCGTCCGTTTCTGGGGAAACGGGGTATCCCAACACTCGAACAGACCTGGCTGCATTTCAGGGGATGCGTCCGTAGATGGCAGCATGCGTCAGATGGCCGGCGGTCTAATGCGTTGTTTCTCAGCCTGGTCCATGGGGACCCCAGACAGTTCACGTTATTCTCCCTCCCGGTAGCCATTGTCATGCCATAGAAACCAAGGTTTAATTTGCATCCAAGTGTGTGTGGTTTTGTATTACATTGTGGGGATCAGATGTCCCCACAATGTGATATATCTCTTATTTTGACGACGTGGGGACCACCTCTTCGGTCCCGACAAGGGGAAACTCAGTTTTATATAAATCTGTGACTCCAATCAAAATCCTAACAATGGCAGAAATCTTATATTTTCTTTGGTTACTTAAGGTTAGTGCTGGGTAGGGGTTAAGGTTGTCACTGGGATTAGAGCTTTGCCCATAGAAATGAAGAGTCCTACAAAGATATAAATGGTGTGTGTGTCTGTGTCTCTGTCAGAGTTTTTGCCGAACAGTACACATCTGTTTTGCCATCTGACTATTTTTTTATTTTTTTGTTATGACTGGGCCCTGGTGAGGTCATCGGTTTAAAGTGCTACACTGCTCTATCGTGATGACAGTGCAAGGGAGAAGTCCATCTGATCTCTGTGGGAAAAGCCCCACCTATTTTCTGGAAGCCATAAGAAATTGTGCATTGATGAGCAACAGGGAGACGACTGATTTTAAAATATGCCACTGTATGAAAGTGTGATTGCGGTCAGTGTCTGAGTGGCGTGGTGACTGTATAATCCAGTGGGGGCACAGTATCACAGAGGACAAGTGGTCTTTTGAGTCCCCTACGGATGGGGAGATGTCACAGCGGCTCCTTAGTGACCCGTTGGTGACCTGAGCTGTGAATCAGGAAGCTCAGAGTAAAGGGCCCTCTGTGCCTCTTGTTGCTAGGAACCCGCACTTACACCCACGGTGGCGTGTGTGCACTGCACCCTATTACTGTAGGGACGTGGGGAAAGGGCTGGCATGCCCCGAGCGCCATGGTCATGTCCTAGCCAGTTGTTTCTCTCTCTCTCTCTCTCCCCCTCTCTCCCCCACACACAAACACATGCGACGGGGAGCCTAACTGACACAATTTCCTCCTCCTGATGACACTAGCCTCCCAAGCTCGCCCAGATTCTGCCGACGGCCCACATTTTCACTCCAGACCCGTCCCGCGAGAAGAGCTTCTGCTCAGAGCGGGGCTGGTTCCGTCGCGCTAGTAGACTACTGGTCCGCATCTCTAATCCCATGTGTAAGGCTTTAATCCACCAAGAATTTTCTTCTTCCTGTCTCTCCCCCCCCCCCTCCATCCCTCCACTGCCGCTGTCGCTACACCCACAGGTCCAATCCGAAAGGCCAAGTATGTGGAGAGTCCACGTGTTCCTGGGGAAGCAGTCACCACCACAGTCCCCTTGCTGAGGAAGGCACCCCCTGCAGCAGAGCTCTCTCACCACGGTCAGTCTACATTCTCCCAGGGACCTGCATGTGGGACAGTATCGATCAGGCAGACCGTGGTACACGAAGTGCTGTTAAAGCCGTGACTGCGAGTGGCCCGTCCCTGCCGCTGGGAATCCTGATCCTGGCTCCTGTCGCAGTTTGAGCTGTGAATGCACTCAAGGCCTGCTCTGTGTGGGTGCCGTATTCGTGAATGGTGGTGAAACAAGGGGGCAGGCAGACGGCAGAACAGTACATTTCCAAGGAAAATGGGGTTTGTTGCCTGTGGCTAAGCAATGGGTCAGAATGGCCAAGCATTTAGCGGTGGGAGGTTGGCTCAGGCGTAATGGTGAGCTGGTGATGGTCAGAAAGTGGATGTTTGAGGTGCATGGGTGGGGGGGGGGGGGGAGGAAAGTGACGCCCCTATGGCTGGCCGCACGCATGCAGAGCTGAGGGAAAAATCTTAAAATGAACCCAGGATGCTGACACAGCCAATCGGGTGCTTCCAGCTGTGTGGTGGGGGGGTGTGGGTTACGGCTCTGTTCCAGGGGGGCTTGATCTGTTTAGCGGCTTGCTACCCCAGTGCCAGGCCTGTCTGGTGTCACCCCGCAGGGATTTTGGCACCACGATAGCTCAGTAGAGATTGGCTATTTATGTGTACAGTTCAGCCATGATGATTCTGATAATGGCTGTTTAGGATACCAAAATGGCCCATTCTCCTATGAATCCCAGGGGCATAAACGTTGGCTGCCCATCCAGCCCGCACTGCAACGGTCCCTCAAACAAAGAATGAAAATAACACCCTGTGGAATAACAGGATTGACTGCCTGTCTGGCGGGATTTTATTTAGGAACAGAGCATTTTGCAGGTGCCTGGTCTCGTTTCATACATCCCACAGCCTTGGTGATCTTCTCACCTGTTCCAGCAGGCACAGAAACAATCCTCGATTGGTCATCTTGATGGGAATTTTGGAATTGGGTCTTTGCTGCCCGAGAATCTCTGGGACTCATAGGTGAACAGAGAAGTGAAGGAGTGCGTGACTCTTGGATTACTTTTCTCCCAGTCGGCTCTCAGGTTGTCATACTGCTACAGTGCAGAATTAATGCTACTCCAGTATAGTATTAATGTGTCCCTGTCACTATTTCCAAATCAAGCTGAGGTTTTATTGCACGTGTGAGTTCACACTTATAAGCAATTTGTTCCCCCCCTCCCCCCCCGCCATGTTCCTGCGGATGGAATATAAAGCTGTACTAAGACTCGACACACATGCAAATGAGTGACACAGAATTTTCTCCCAAGCTCCAGTGCAACAAAATTAAATTAGGGAAAAAAAAATAGCCGGTTTATATCAAACTAGTGCAAAGAAGTCATTGGAGGATGATAGGGGGTTTGCGGCGCTGTCTGTGTCGCCGTAGAAACGGCACGCCTTGTGGCCGCTGGTTAAGGAGTTTGCTTACATAACCCTGTAACAAGGTCAGCCTAACTTGGGAATGCTCTCCGGCTGCGGAAGGAAAGCCAGATGGGATCCAGGAGGACCACCTGTGCCGATGGCAGCCATATGGTCTGGCATGGATTGGCCACCGGCATTCAGGAAGTATTCAGGAGCATGTCGGTGCAGCCAGTACTGAGCAGGCATCTTCTGTATTGCTTAGTAAATTAGGAAGAGTCAGTTTATTGGGTTTATTGAGTAAGTCACAAGATGTTTAATGCCTAATTTAACCCCAGCAGCAAACAAACACTTTTCAAACATGGTTTCTTGTTCAAGGCACACCTCCTCACTTTCCTTAGGTGTGTGAATTTCCTAAACTAAGGGCCAAAAATGAGAAATCCTTTCCAGCAAACCGATGCAGTCAGGGTGTGTGTGTGTGTGTGTGTGTGTGTGTGTGTGTGTGTG
>JAAGVU020000261.1:0-15770 GCA_011763525.2 Mormyrus iriodes | reverse complement strand
CTCTCAGGAGCTCAGTGAATTCAAGCGTGGTACCGTGATAGGATGCCACCTGTGCAATGAGTCCATTCGTGAAATTTGCTCGCTATTAAATATTCCACAGTCAACTGTTAGTGGTATTATAACAAAGTGGAAGCAATTGGGAACAGCAGCAACTTAAAATCACAGAGTGGGGACAGCACATACTGAGGGGCACAGCGTGCAGAAGTCGCCAACTTTCTGCAGAGTCAATAGCTACAGACCTCCAAACTTTGTGTTGCCTTCAGATTAGCTCAAGAACAGTGCATAGAGGGCTTCATGGAATGGGTTTCCATGGCCGAGCAGCTGCATCTAAGCCTTACATCACCAAGTGCAATGCAGAGCGTCAGATGCAGTGCTGTAAAGCACACCGCCGCTGGACTCTAGAGCAGTGGACACATGTTTTCTGGAGTGACGAATCAAACTTCTCTGTCTGGCAATCTGATGGACGAGTCTGGGTTTGGCAGTTGCCAGGAGAACAGTACTTGCCTGACTGCATTGTGCCAAGTGTAAAGTTTGGTGGAGGGGGGATTATGGTGTGGGGTTGTTTTAGTTTCACTTAGTTTCAGTGAAAGGAATTCTTAATGCCTTAGTATACAAAGCCATTTTTGACAATTTCATGCTCCCAACTTTGTGGGAATATTTTGGGGATAGCCCCTTCCTGTTCCAACATGACTGCGCACCAGTGCACAAAGCAAGGTCTATAAAGATACAGTATGGATGAGCGAGTTTGGTGTGGAGGAACTTGACTGGCCAGCACAGAGCCCTGACCTCAACCCGATAGAACACTTTTGGGATGAATTAGAGGGGAAACTGCGAGCCAAGCCTTCTCTTGCCTGACCTCACAAATGCTCTCCTGGAAGAATGGTCAAAAAGTCCCATAAACACACTGCTAAACTTTGTGGAAAGCTTTCCCTAAAGAGTTGAAGCTGTTATAGCTGCAAAGGGTGGGCCAACTCCGTATTAAAGCCTATGTACTAAGAATGGAATGTCATTAAAGTTCATGTATGTCTAAAGACAGGCGTCCCAATACTTTTGGCAATATAGTGTATGATCACTCTGTTTGCCGCAGGATTTGAACCAGCAGACTTCCACCTATAGGCCTAACTTGCAGAACCACACACAGTAACTGTAGAAGTTACAGAGATGGTACAGTAGTTCAGTGGGTAGCACTGTTGCCTCACACCTCCAGGACTGGGGCCCTGAATCCAGCCTGTGCTTTCAACATGTGGATTTCGCATGTTCCCTCTGGATTGTGCATGTTTCTTCCCCTTCATAGAACAGCTCATTTGATGTGCAGCACAGATCAGTCCCTGGTGCGTTTCAGTGGCCAACAATCTGATCAAGAAGCACAAAACCTGGACTGACACATCAGTGCCTCCTACTGGAAAGTACACACCAATGTTTCATACCCACAAATCACGTACCATATCCAGATCCTGATTCAGGTTTACTAACAGTCACTGCAAAAGACGATGAATAATTAAAGGGAGCTGAATTCATTTTTCTCCCTAATGAGCATCAAATCATAATTTACAGTTTAGCATAACTGGACTCTTGCCCCTATAGCTGTATGCATAACTCAACTTCACATCAAACTTTCATTTAGCACTTCCTACCGTAAGTTATTCAGAGTGTATGGACTTTTCCTTGGCCAATGATTTTTATAAATGGCAGTAATTGATGAATTAAAACTTAAGTTTAATAAAGAAATCTTGTTGAAATCACGTCCGTCTATCTTCCATAACCAGTTACCCTGTACAGGGTCAAATGGACTGGCATTCCATTCAGGATAGAAGGCTATTGGCACGGGCAAATTAGTGAACTGTGGAATGACCAAGAGTACAAAGGTCAAGGAGCTGATCCTAAAGCCAATCCATGACTTTTATAAGGCATTTATAAGGCAATTGAATGTGCCTGATTTGTGGATAGAGGTGAAAAGAGCTTCAATCTATATGCATGAAGAGTAGCTGCTGGGAGGACAATGAAACATATCTTTAACTCCTATTATCAATCATTCTCGCAAGTTAATCAGTCAATGACTCCCTAGCTTAAAAACACCCAGATGGACTGATGATGTACCACTTTGGCTTCGTCTATGTTTCCACTGCCCTTCACCCCCTCGAACAAATTTTGCAGTCTAATTAGAATTGCAAAGCTACTTACTGCCATTGAACCAACCTACAAATTTCACATATTACATCACACAGTCCCAGAAGATAGATAGATAGATAGATAGATAGATAGATAGGTGGATGGGTGGATCATGGACAGATAGATAATTTGAAGGGTATCAGTGTTAAATCTCCTTATATTTATCCTTCTTCTATTAGTGCTCTCCATATGTATCTGACATCCTTACTTTGTGTCAGTTCTTTTTTCAAATCAGTGAATGCGATTAAGTAAAATCTAATGACATCCAAAAAGATTAAAACAAAGACCTCTGCCTTCTATCTTCTCAGCAATTTTGTACAAATACAGGACTCTCAGATAGGGACTTTCCACAGGAGCTGCAGTGCCCAGGAGGACAGAAAAATTCATGTCTGGTGAATTTTCATCTTTTAAAAAATGATGCAAGTTTCTGACCCATTCTGCCATTTTTTCATAAGACTCACAAAATTGCACTTACAAAAGCATCTGCCTAGAAGAATTAAAAGGTTAATCTAAATCAACGTTTGTCATAATTTGACATGCAGTACATGTCAGCCTCAGAAGAGACAGAATATGTGTTTTTTTTATTTTCCACAAAGCTTTATATCTACTATTTTCCCCAGAATCTGCTGTTTATGAAATCAACTGTGTTCAGTCAAAGCAGCCACGACGCAGCAGTGAAGTTCAGTTTGCTGGTTATTTGCTTCTATCCAACCTGAAGTGATAATCAGCCCTCCTTCTATTACAGAATGAATGCTGAGCCTGAGAGAAAAACTGCCTCAAAAAAGTCATTTCTGTGCATCACCGTCCAGGTTAGACAGAAGCACATCAGTAAAAGCTGCTATCAACAGCTTCTCTTTCCCACCCTACTCTCAATCCCAAACACACAAATTACTGCCCAGCCCTTATCTGCACTACTGGCAGAGCCACAAAGCACAGATCATTCTTCTGTATTCTATATATTTGGTCATGTGCAGCCACTTTTGTAAATTTTTTGCCTAATGTTCTGCTGCAGAAAATGGCAGATTTCATTATTATGAGAAAGATGAAATGTGCAGAAAGAGCTGCATGAATTCATTCACATTAAACTTATAGTTGGCCCAGGGTTAATGCATTGTGCTGATAAAGCAGCACGTTCTATGCAAGGTACACCATAGCCTTGTGCTGCCTGGGATAGACTCCAGGCCCCGTGCAACCATGAACGAGATGTCTGGATGGATGAATGAAAAGACCATTTTATGTCAGAAGCAGACAAGGTAGGGATGGACAACAACCCCCTTTCATCTGAACATGAACAAACAAAGGACATGAATAACACCTACAAGGTGTGGGGCACTGATAACTGATATACAGTGCCAGTCAAAAGTTTGGACACTCCAAGTGTCCTACAAAGGAGAGCGATAGTGTCGCATCATATGACCTGACCACCTAACCTAAATGCAGTAGAAATGGTTTTGGAGGAGTTTTACTAGGGAGTGAAAGAAGAGCGGCCAATGAGAGCTCAGCATATATGTGGGACGTCCTTCAGGGTAGCTGGAAAAGCATCCCAAGAGGCCCCCTCATGAAACTGGCATAAACGAGACAGTAGGGTCAGCTAGTCCCTGGAGCAATTGGAGTTAAGGGCCTTGCTCAAGGGCCCAGTAGTGGGATCGCACTACCAAGGCAAGGATTTGAACCAGCAACCCTCTGAGTCCTGATCCACAGAGCCCCGCCCCAGTAAATAATTCTTTTCTGGTTAGTGTATAATTCCATATATGTTATTTTATAGTTTCGATGTCTTTATAATTATTGTAAAATGTAGGGAATAATACAAGTATACCTTTCTCTGAGTAGGTGTGTTCAAACTTTTGACTGGTAGTGTAATTCGGTCTAATATTGCCAATATGATATATCGCTAACCTCTGAGCCGAGCGGGAGTGGCAGTGAAACTCGCTGATCCTACCTGTGAAGCATTATAAACACGGCTTACCTGTGAAGCATTATAAACACGGCTTACCTGTGAAGTGAAGCTTAGTGAAATGACGTTACGTTATTTTTTATTCTGTAGAAAAAAAAACCTCGATCTACAGGGCAGATTTAATATTGAATTAAAAACATGTTGTGGGCGGTATAAAACCAGTTTGAGTTAAATGCAGAAACTCTAATCTAAATGGGTTTTTTTCTAGAGTTGTACACATAATGCCATGTGTTTCAGGTTCTGAAGTGGAGGTCTTTATTTTGATGGCATGAGGACACAGTATGTAGGATTTATACAGACTGTTTAACTGTCTGTATAACTGTATAACTGTCTGTATAGTGGAGGGAAAGAATAGCAAAAAATATAATCCCAAAATAAACACTAGCCATTCTTGGCCACTCCAAAACTAAAAATTAGCACACTGCAGACTCCCCAAATCCCTGAAACCCAAACAGATGACACTGTTTATTTGGTATGTGTAATCATTCAACTGGAATTCATTACCTAATGCCTTTGTAGAGATGAGGTTAAGAACATATTCACCATATTAACACAGATGATCAAGCAAATCCCACCTACAGTGTGAGCCACTGTCATTAAAAAGAAGCGACAGACAAGGATTCATTAAAGAAAATGGAGTAAACCTTTAGATTCTGTTTCTTCTAACCAGTTGAGTGTAGAGTCACAGTCACAGAGCGCTCAACCGGTTGGTAGAAACAAAATCTTGGTCTGGATTTGTAGCTTCTGCACCTGAAATGTCCAACATTGAAAACTATATGAAGAAACAGAGCATAGAGACAGAAACGGAGAGAGAGAGAGACTCACACAGCCCCATTATGCTCTCTCCTTTTTTATGGGTTATGGGTCATCTGATAAATGGCGCAATTCTGTAAATGGACTGCTACTGTTTGACCAGTGCTGCATAAATACAGCTTATTATCATCTCACCAGGAGACCAGTGTGGAAGAATAAGTGGAGATGTTACCTTTTTGATCCCATTTTTGAAAACAAGAAACAAAAGTAATCAGAGGTGGGTCTGTGCCTGGGTTTTTCTGTTGGCCCATCAATAGTGATTAAATAACTGTGCTGCAAATCATTAGCATAACATAATGTATTATTAAAGACAGCTAATTTTCCTCACGTCAAACCAGCAGTGAACTGATGCTAATTTTATTTTGCTATGGGAACTTTGTTATGCCCTAGAAAAGCTATTATGGAGCAAATACACAGTGGGAGTCTGCCAAAATATCTGTTACTGATTTTAATCATTTTTTGCAGCATGCATAAAGAGAGAAGGTGCAAAAGACTATAAGATTTGAATTTCATAGTTATCTGTTAAAATTCACTTCTCAGTGACCCTTTACAGAATAACTGATATGGTATTTAGATAGATGTATAGGAAGAAGAATAGAAAAAGAGCTCCAGAAATTCAAAACAAAGCCTACTTCATGTGGTGCAAAGGGCTACAGAATGTCTTTGCTTTTTACAAAGGTGCAAACATGTAAACGTCTACTGACAGCAAGACAGAATGCAATTTTTCTGTAGGCACTGTGTAGGAAAACATGACAGTTAAAGAAACGCAGAGTCCGCTTGGTTGACGCATACTTAAGTGAGAGAGAATGCCCTTCAGTGGCATGCCAGCTTACCCCGGTAGCCCCTACTCTCCTAACGCCTGCAGCTTGCCCTCCATGTCTAGGGCTTCATTTTTGAACATGCCACAACACACTGAGGAAGGAGGATGATTCTTTAGACCCTTCAGCCTTGAAATGAAATTGTGTCACAAGAGCCGTTAAGGGTTTCAACTACAGTAAAGTGACACTGCAGCTGTTCATCGCTGTTCATGCGGATCAGTCTTACAGCCCTCAAACAAATGGTTCTGCCATGAACCAGACCTTGAGATTCACATGTGAAACAGATGGCTATCGGTCATTAAGTCAAGGGCCAGTAACCACTACATGTTGATACCACAGTCATCAGCGATCATGTGGAAGGCTACCTTAACAACTGACTACCTTAGCAAAAATGTGGACTGTCTGCGGTTGCCCAAGGACCGGATTGGGAAATACTGTGATAGGAGATTTGTTTGTTTGTTGCCCATTAATAATTTGTTTTAACTGCTTAGCTAATAATGTACACAAAGTACATCCCCTTGCCACTTTAATAAGTACAACAAGAACCAAATAAAGGTACAAATAGTACCAGAACTGCTTTTATGGTAAACAATTTGCTCATTCAGGGAAGCCTTCCTGCAAAACCACTGTTGTACTGAACTTCTATTTTTGCTCTTACAGTAGTTTTACTGTTAGTATTAATGAGGGAGGTCATTATCCTCTGAACTCTCTGATTAACAAGATATTTGGAAGTAAGGAAGTATACAGTTAAAGCCTTGATTTTATAGGAGGATTAATTTATTGCCCAATCACCACATGCTGCCATCTTGGTGCCAATTAATGAATTATAAAAGCAAATTAAAAGCAAATGATATAAAGGGAAATTCTGATATTACTGGATGGGATGGGACCCATACACAACGAAAGCAAAATGGTTCTGAGCTGCCCACTATCCGTTATGAGGATATCATTAATTATCTGTTTTTTTTTTCAAATGTAGATAACACTGAAGCAAATCAAAACGACTGAAAGTCAGGAGGTTAAAATTCTTTATTTTTGGCTGGGTACAAAAAATGCAGAGGAAAACGAATGGATGAAATATTTCAGTGTATTTTTGGGGTTAGTGCATGTATACTGTAAATGTCATGCTTATTACTTTTCACTTATTATTATATACTGTTTATCGTTATATTATTGTCGTCATGTAACGGTAATGCAATTACGCTGCTCTGTGCTGTAACGTTAACGTTACAGTGCTGTCCGTGTTGTTGTTATTACAACAAATCTGGTTTGATTGCACAAAAGTAAATGTTGTTTAAAGACAAATTGTTGATCCATATATTTTATCCCTTGATGTGCAGCTTCAGGGACTGTCTGAGGAGTTGTTTCATTTTGCTTTCCTCTCTTGATGTCCGTGATGCTGAGTCCCAAGTTCGCTGCTGGTACCATTTAATGTTGGAACTGTCATATATAGTGGCTAGTTTGCTGAACTTGAAATGATAAGAATGGCCTTTAGAATATGTTTCCATGTCAAATTGTTTAATGTTATTTAAATTGTTGCTTTCTCAAGAATATATACATTGATAATTGCCTTTTTTAATCATGGCTAGTGAAAATTCATTTCAGGTTACCAAAATCTGAAGAATTCCCGCCTGAAGGGGTACCAGGGATTTAAACATTTTGGGAGCCCTTATGTCTGTGAGAATGGTCATGTTATGTTAGCATCAAATGTTAGTGGAGAGAGTATTAGCTTGCGTAATTTGCATTAAAAATCCATTCCATTAAGCTGTTCTCTATTACCTTTTTATATAAGAATTTGGAAATGTTCATGTTCCAAGTTATTGGAAATGCGTCAATACATCGCAATGTGCGATACTACTAATAATGAATAATATATAGAATATGCCAGTTTTTCCGTCAGATAATCCATGCATATTGATGCAGGTCATGATGCAGGCAATCAAATGGTGACGAGGCAGCTCAGTTTAGTCACTCTTCCGGCCCTGCTAATAAAGTACGGTTCACATAATTTACAATGGAACACCATGTCTTCGCCGTATGGCTGGGTTCTTGGTGACAGTAGAAAAGCACCAAGAAAGAAAACAAGTTCAGCCTGTGCCCTGATGTCCGGCCTGGGACAGGGATGACGTTTAGCCAAGGATTTCAATTGCATTGTAAAAAAAACATAACCGTGACAGGGGATGGAGAAAAGGCAAATATATAGCTGATATTCTGCCATTAAGGTCAGGATGACCTGATGTGACGAGAGGAAAGCAGGACCGCAGCCTGCAGCAAGAAATAACTGAATGAGAGATATTTTAATGCTGTAAAATAGTATTGAAAGATAGTGATTCTGCTCGAATGGGAATTCTCCCTGTTGTGCTGATTGGGGAGCTCCTCATGTATGACACCAGAAGAAAATTTTCTCCTGTGAAAAAGAAGGTGTCTTATAAATTTGTTTTGTCTGGTATTTAACTCCCACAGGGGGGTGGGACCATGTGGTCCAGATGCAACCATATTTTGGTCCAGATCAGAATCCACCAAGCAGTTGGTTACCATTGCTTTACTATCTCCCTACTACACATGCCTTGGGCGGTATCTAATGTTTCATGTAATTATATCATCCATACGTTAAATTGCAGTACAGGCTATTTTGACAGTGTTTTCAAAAGCAACACTGTTCCCCCACGATAAAATTTGTTGAACTGGGGGGAGGGGTTTACCCACGATAAGTTTCACTGAACAAAAAACACCATGGTATACCATGTTACTGTGACACCGCCCAAGCCCACCCTACACACTCACAGTACAACGTTATGGGGGGCGAAGGGGCCTGCAGCCTATGCCAGGCACTTTGGATGGAATGCCCATCCATTTTAGGGCTCGCTCGCTCACTCGCTCGCTCACTCACTCACTCACGCACAGCTTCATGCACTCACTCACAATTAGCCAAACTGCATGTTTTAAGACTCTGGGACAAAATTCACACAAGAAGAAGAGAACATGAAAATTCCACACTCACGAACATGTGAAGCGACAGTGCTACCCATTGAATCACCATGCCAACCAGCCCCACCCAAATATGGGTTTTTAAATAAATAAAAAAAATATCCCTGCTGGAGTGGACAATGGCAAAGGCAGAAATCATGATGCTTACCATCTTTCTGTGGAAATCAATAAGGAAATCTTAATGATTCATTTGCTTTCAATCCATGCCAACTGACAAAGCACCGATAGATGTCTGTATGACCATATGCATAATAGAAAAACATGAAGATGATGACAGAATATATGCACATATGCTGTTGTTGAAGTTGAATGTGAAGGCTAAAGTATCACACACGTTGATACAGTTACAAGTAATGATTTGAGCCCAAATACACGCATCGACTTATCACAGATTTTCAGTACCATTTAGATGCTGTTCAACTGACACACTAAAATTACTTTTTCATTATTTTAAATCAGACACCAACTCACAGAGGGAGTAAAACGTGGGTTTTAGCAGTGTCTTGATAAATTTAGAGACCACAGCTCATGTTTATACTCAATCATTAAGAATAATATATGTGATTTACTAATTAACTGTGGCCTGAATCATGAAGTTAGTCTCTGAGAGAATAGAGAAAGGTTATTCATGAATATAATCTTTTAACAAGACAAAAAGACGCAATGCATTCTGCAGTATAACCTAAGCTAAAGCTTGGATTAAGTCATGACAACAATAATATCTGACAAGCTAGCCGCACAGATTTTTATGGCGTTTAAGGAAAGTATCCATCACAGTAACCTAACTGATGATTTTCGGACAGGATTTCATACATCGTTTGCTTTAAAACCGTTTTCGTCAGTTTTGTCATTTTAATCAAAACAATGGGTAGATGAAACTGAGGACTGGAGAGAAGGCTCTGCAGATAATATTTTTCGAAGAAATTACGAGTTGCCCAATAAATCTATTAAAATAGCCTACATGGTTTGTGGGCTGAATGAGGAAATTATTATAAATACTCTGAAAGTGAATTCACAGATCAGCGAATGGAACGGTTTACAAATACAAAACCTACAGCAAACTGTCCAACAGCGCACGGATCGCAAACCTTACTATGGTATTTATACATTGCAGTATGAAATGTGGAGACCGAATCATCGGATTTAACCCCTGTGTTATTTTTGGGGTCGAAGTTACCCCAGTCCACTTTCAAAATAAGGATAAATATATCTATATAGTCTAGAATTTAGAACGGAAGACGTAAAATACACAAGGGTTAAGCTATTTCACTGTATCAATAGTTTGAGGCACAAAATTAAGGCATTTTCCTTAACGATATACTATGGATAATACAAATCAGCAGTAATTAGATTTTCTAACCAAAAAATAACAAAAATGATTTGTACTAATTAAAAGTGTACCATTAAACGATTCTGTCATCACCGTATTTAATGTTATATTTTTTATCGACGAATGGCGGTGTCTGACAAACTCTATACATAAAATACACATATCACCCAATAAAAAAGCGATGCACATCTGATTAAAGAAAAAAAATCTTTTATGTTTTTCATGAACTGATTTTTCAAAAGTGAACTACCGGATAACCAGTCTCACTATAATCACTGCAACACCTCGGGTAGGCATAAAGGTAGATCAGCAATTATACCCACCCATTAGTAACAAAAAGCGCTAAAAAGTGCTTAAATGCGAAAGCCTGTTAATTGCATCACGCGATACGATGTTAGCTACTTCTCTTTACTTGATCTAATCTCTCGTGTTCACATTAAAAACATTTATCATGTAAATTACAAGTTGAGTAAAATAACCGCACGACGAAAACTAACACTTCATATTATATAATAACTGTTCGTTACGATAAAACAATCCAGAAATCCAATAACAATATACTGTTTGTTGGGTGAATTAAATGCAAGGACAACAATCCTAAAATGTCAACAGGTAGCTTTCATGTGAATTTCTTGTTTCAGTGCAATTCCTGTATGTATGTAGACAGGACATAATAGCAATCCAGGGTCATCTTAAATCATTTATTAAATCATTGCTTATACATAATAACACTGTTGCATTAGAGTATAAGGACTTGCCCTAAACCGAGCCTACCCACCTGCAACACGATCTTGGAGCTAAGCAGGGACACAATGGTAGTGCAGATGTTCTCGCTGCCAACGTTCTGCTGCCCCATGGTAAAAAGCATCGGTGAGGCGAGGATGAAGGACAATATCCACATTCCGCTTATCAGTTTCTTCGTGCGGCTCTTGGACATAATACTCTTAGCTTTAAAAGGATGGCAGATTGCCATGTAACGCTCGACGCTCAAGCTGGCGATGTTAAGCACGGTCGCGAAGGAGCAGCCGTCTCGTAGAAAGTAGTAACCCTTGCAAACAGCTTCTCCAAATGCCCATGGGTGGTGTACCCATATGAAGTTGTACAACTCAATGGGCATGCAGAGGACCAAGATGAGGAGGTCGGAAACAGCCAGGCTGGCCAGGTGGTAGTGCACTGTGCTCTGTAGGTTCTGTAAGGATTTCTTCCGCACTAAAGTATACAGCGTGATGGAATTCCCCAGGCAACCGACCAAAAAGAGCACAATGTATATCACGGTGATCAGTACCTTTGAATATATATCTGTGTTAACATCCAAACTAGCCTCGAGGTCTCGATGGCTGCTGTTGTCATACAACGAATATGAGAGATTCCCAGGCGCCATGGATTGTTGCGCTGAAACGCAGAAGTCAATGAATGTGTCCTATCACTCTGGCATCTATCTTTTGATAAATATCGCAGCTAAATCGTGCGCGTCATATCAACTATAAGGCACATGTATGGAGAGCTGTCCGCCAGCCCCAAAAGATGTAAACTAGAGTTGATGGGAATGTGCAACAAAGCATAGAGGAACCGAAAGAGATATACCTCCGAAGTCCAGCAGCGCTCATTGTGCGCGCGCTTGGAGAAGTCGCGCTGGTTATACTCTGCTCAGCGGAGGCGTGTTGGAGACCAAACCCTGAACGCTGACGCAGATTCTTTTTATATTATAAGACGTAATTTTATTTTTAGCTATCAGTGGTTTTTATAGCAATCTTTTCAAAGATTTTTTCATTGATTTTTTTTTATCAAAACAATGGAAATAAGAACAGTTTGTAATGAATTATTTCATCGTGGGTTTTGCTGTTCAGACGTCAGTATATCGCAGCAATAAAGAATACAAGATACAGTCACATATGCAAATCAAATAAGCTCAGTCTTACATTTGTCCAATACAGTACAATCCATTAGTAACAATACGTCAGTTCCTGTCTGTTTCTTTTGTTATTATTTTTGATAATTGAATCTTCTGTTTATTCGTAAATTGGACTGATCTAACCCCAGTTATGTATATACAGGTTTGAAAAGAAAGTAGATGTTCGTTCGTGTGTCTGGAGGATGCATGAATAGTAGTTTTTTTTTTCTATATTTAATATAACCATTGTTATTGTTCTTCTGGAAATATGGTAAAGTTTGTCTTTTACCTTCGATTAAACTGCTGTGCATGTTAATTTCAGATCATCGGACGGCATGGATTCTGATCCATCAGTAAGAATTCATGAGCCATAAAGAAATAAGAGTGGGGTTTTACTGAGGTTAGTTATGCGGTTCACAGAACTCCAAATAGTTCTAATGTAGATTCAAACCATCTGTCTATGGGCTGGTCAGTTTAAATCGACAGAGAAAGTGATGATTGATCATTTTGTGGCAATAGAGTAGAGATCCTTACATTCACTTTTCCAAGAAGTGTTGCAATATTTAATTTATTTTGAAATGGAAATATTTTTATTTATGCTAGAAGGGAAGAATGTGTTAGAATTCTTATGGGAAAAAAACAAAACAACGTTCATTTTTTTCCCCCCATCAAATCTTATTTTAAATTAATGGTAATCATTATTATTATTTTTGTGTGCACAAAAACAGAACAATGAATGTGATGAAATCAGCCTTTTCCAGTAATTTCCTGCCAAAGTTCTGCTTCTTTTATTCATGAAGTCTAACTGGGTATCTTGCTGACCCACAGAGAATGATCTTCTCTTCGATTGTTCTGCTGCAACCCAAACAACAATGAAATTAAGCTGTTTGAGAAAGACAACTTTAAGCAAGAGTAACAAATCTCAGGGAAAACGTGAAATGTCTTTATGAATAAGGCATCATAACATACATTTGTTTATTTGTTTTTGTTCATGTCTTTACTTTTCTGATAGAATGATTTTGCTGTTAAACAAGTGAAATTATCTATATGTTAATAATCCAGCATTTTGCTCTATTTTTATGTAACTGCAATGTGTATGTGCACATAAATGTTCCCACTCTGCATTTCTCACAGACATCATGTTTGTAAAGCAATCTCGTAGACACTAGAGAAATTTGTTGTTTTTTAATCTTTATTTCCTCACATGTCATCAAAACCTACAGTGAGTCTGATGCTAATACAATGCAATATAACCTGAATTGTGCCATTTGCTCTGTCAACAGCTCTGTCAAGGCTAATTAACTTGGAGCTGAAATGAAAACCAGCATGCAGATTATGTTGCCAGGGCTAGGGCTGAAAACTGGTATAGGCTAAATGTCATGGGTCTGAATAGATGAGAGGGCCTTTATGAGAAGCACATTAAACATAAACTGGTTCATCTTTGTTTAAATGGTTGTGCTGTTGCATTGCACACAGTTTTTTACGAATTTAGAATTTATTTGATTAATTTCTTTGCTATTGATTCTGATGTATTGATGGGGTTCACATACTTTGGCCTTGCAATGAAAAAAAAATGATGGGTACTTAGCACTGCAGCCTCAGCCCTCTGGGGGTGTGGGGTTACCTCGGAGTTCATGGGTCTTCTTTGTGTTATTCTTCTTTCCTCCCACAGTTTAAACAGGTGGTTTAGATGGATTGGTTTCTTTAAATCACCATTATTATATTTCTGTGTATGAGATAGGGTGTAATCATCCTATTTGATTCTGGAGGTTACCTCCAGGATCCCCATTTTCCAGATAATCAATATGGAAAGTGGATGAAGGGACGCCAGTGAGGAAGAGTTTCTGACAGATGGCAGACCTTATCTGCAATTTATTCTGTTAGGCTGAAATGACAGCTGCATCTCTGAGAAATGGATGAACTCGACCCACCTTGGCTTTATGGCAGAGAAGAAACAACACTGGTCACTTCAGACATGGCTGGACACGTGTACATTGATAGAGACATATCAGAGGTAGGGATGAATGGACCAAGATGTAGAATAGAATGGACATCATGTCACAAACTGGATGGAGGATGTATAAAAGAGAATGGCAACTCTCAACGTAGGATTGCTGTTGCTGGAATGCTGAGTTAAGAGGCCATTGTTTTTAGGTAATTGATGCTGAAGACAGACTTCAGTTTTGAATGTCAGGCTTGATATGCTAACTGTGTATCCAACGATATGTGAAAACCACTTTATTACATCTGATCTATCTATGCGAACATTTTTAAATGGGTTGACTTAGTGGCTGTCATGGCAAAATATGGTAACTAGGCATAGAAAAACAGACGTATTAAAGGCAGCATCTTTTAATGTCCAAAATAATAAACTACCAGAAAGGTTTTGCTCTCTGGATTGTAGACAACCAGAGTTGTCCACATAATCCATCTCTCTATCTACACCAGGGGTGGACAATCATATTCAGAAAGGGCCATTGTGTATGCAGGTTTTTCGCTGCCCTAGTTAGATTACTAATTAGTGGACTGATTGGCTGAAGAGTCATCACACTTGGGTTTAACCAGCTGACCTAAAGGTTATCCCAAACACCTGCATGTATACTGACCATTTGCGGATAAGACTGCCCACCCCTGATACGCTATATGGACAAAAATATTGAGACACCTTTTAATCATTGAATTCAGGCATTTCATTCAGACCCATTGCCACGTGTGTATAAAATCAAGCACCTAGGTATGCAGTCAAGTTTACAAATATTTGTGAAAGAATGGGTCGTTCTGAAGACCTTAGTGAATTCAAGCGTCAGTCAGTTTGTGACATTTCTTCCCTGTTAGATATTCCATGATCAACTCTAAGTGGTACTAGCAAAGTGGAAGTGTTTAGGACCAACCGAAACCGAAACAGCACACGTGAAGTAACAGTGGGGTTATCGAATGCTGAGATGCACAATGCGTAAAAGTTGCATTGTGACACAATAACTGCAGAGTTGCAAACTTCCTCTGGCATTAACCCCAGTACAAAAACTGTGTCCCTGGCAGGGACTTGCAGTCAGGGGAGGCATGAAAAGTAAAAAAAAACTAATAATGAAAACATAAAATAAATTTGTCCACTGGTCTGTGCTATAAATTTGCTTTCTGTATGATTCCTGTCCTGGCTGTCCCCCCGAACACTCTGCGGAGCGGGTCGAGTAACTTTAGCTCCATCAGCATCACCGACGATTCTACGAGGATCCGCAGACCATCTATGACTCCTTGCTACTTGCTTACTACGTACCTCTCGTGACTCACCAAAAGACGAAAGGTATTTTGTGACACAGCAAAAGATGGAATACATTTCGTGGTGCTTTTCGTGACTCAACAAAAGTCAAAATGCATTTCGTGATTCCACTTGAATCAATTTAGCCCACAAAATGACTGTATCAGTCACTGATCAGTCAACAGGGAACTTAATGGCAAAAAAATGGGGAAACTAATGGGAAGGGAAAAAGAAAAGGGCCAGTGGGGGAGAAAGGTGGAGGGGTATTAGGGGCCAAACATTCTCTATTAACCGGTGTCGTACTTGTAAGCCTGAGGACTGCAATGCAGAAGGCCAGATGTTGCTGGGCCAAGAGTAGGTGACCGAGCGGTAGAAAGCACAAGGGTCTGGGAGGTGTGTAGACCACAAACATCTATGCCTCCTGGGACTCCCTCAAGTGCTTCTGGCCCTAGAATGGCCAAGACTCTCTCCTCACCAGGAGTGAGAGGAGGTAGACTGGTGCTCCCACCACCAGTCCTCTCCTGCTCCCTCCTGAGCCCTGCAGCCTTCCT
>JAAGVU020000260.1:0-15805 GCA_011763525.2 Mormyrus iriodes | reverse complement strand
TCGGTAGCCGCCAAATTCGCGGGATAGCAAACTTCATGGCTCTCTTTTCTCCCCTGTACCAACCTGTAACATAGCAGCTTATAGGTCTTGCCAGAACGCCCAGGGATTTGTTAAGAAGTTTAGTGGCGATTTGGTCCACTGGACAAATAGTCAGTTTGGTCTTATTTATAATAGTTCTTAACTCTTGCTCATCAATTAATTCAAAAACATTAAGAGTGTGTTTGCATTCCACTGGAGTTAATTTTGGGCCATTTGAATGAGTTTGAAGCCTAATGTTTGTAATTTTATCATTAAGTAGTTCAAAAAATGTTCACTACTGAAATTACTCGGTGGCAGAGGTTCAGCCTTACTTGTTAAATGAGCTATTGTTTTAAAAAGGTAACGAGGGTTATTTCTATTGCGATCAATAAGGTCGGAGTAATAGTCTGAAGGTGCCCTATAAAGGGCTTGCTTATATTGTTGCAGGCTGTCAGACCATGCTGACTTGAACACTTCAACTTGAACCTTGTATAGTCATATCTTTATATATTTTAATCTTTCAAATATTTATATCCTTTTATATCTGCACTTCTTTTTATTATATTTTTACTTATTCTCTATTTTTATTTTGTTGTTTTCCTATTTTAATGTCAATGGGTCGGGCACAGCAAATACATTTCACTGCATGTCGTACCATGTATGATTGTGTATGTGACAAATAAAAATTTGAATTTGAAAAAAAAAATTTGAATTTGACTTCTAAACCAGTGAATTTCCATTTGTGCTCCAATCTGCGGCACTCCTGTTTGTAACAGCGTGTGTGATCATTACACCATTGGGAGTGTCTGGTGGTTTTTAACCAGAGTGTCTGGTGGTATTTTTCAAAGGTGCTGTTTCGTCTAAAATCTGACCAATTACTGTATTAAAGTCATGGGTGACTTTGGTGACGTCTGAACTAGACAAGAAGTTCACATTATTTACTGCATTAATAAATAGTTGGGAGTTTATATCTTTTAGGTGACGTGTCGTAATAATCTTCTCTGCCATAATAAAAGAGGGAGGCTCAATCATGAAGGTGATTAGAAAATTGGTAAAAAAAGGACTTATTCAATGGACAGACAGATACATGATGAACATGACTCTGAGTGATAATCAAGTCTAGTGTATGATTGTGAACATGTTTTGGTCAAGTTGCGTGTTGGTAGCATTCAACAGAGTCC
Organism: Mormyrus iriodes; assembly: GCA_011763525.2. Taxonomy (NCBI): domain Eukaryota; kingdom Metazoa; phylum Chordata; class Actinopteri; order Osteoglossiformes; family Mormyridae; genus Mormyrus; species Mormyrus iriodes. The sequence continues at coordinate 14,606 of JAAGVU020000260.1, read as the reverse complement.
AGGAGGGACAGGAAACTTTTGCTGAAGGCGTCAGTCTCTGTGTCCACATGTATATTGAAATCTCCAAGTATTACAATATTCTCCAAGTTGATAACCAAATCAGAGAGAAGTTCCCCGAATTCCGTCAGAAATGAAGTGTATGATCCTGGCGGTCTGTACACTATAAGGATATAAATGGGTGGGTCGTTCACCGTGCGAATTAGCATTGCTTCAAATGTTGTAAAGTCTTTAATGATTTTGGGCTTGATTTTTAACAATGAGTTAAAAATAGCTGCCAAGCCGCTTCCACGCCCCGAGCTACGTGATTTCTGTAGAAAATTAAAGCCATCAGGTGAGGCTTCAACAAGAGGTATAGTGTCTGTGGGTCTGAGCCAGGTTTCTGTTAAAAAACACAGGTCTGCTCCAGTGTCGAGAACCATGTCCCTGACAAGAAGTGATTTACTTCCTAAGGAGCGGACGTTCAATAATGTGCATTTTATAGTGGGTTTATGTTTATGTTGTGGCTCATTTAATCTTATTAGTGGGATTGATATTAAGTTATCTGCACAAGAGCCCCCAGTGGAACGTTTAGGTGTATGTCTTGGTCTAATAATACTATATTCCTTCTAGGCTCACTCAACTCTAACTCTAAATAGTTAGGGAATGCCATGTTGTGGAGCACCTGGGTCAAGGCCAGACATGATCTAAAGGTGGGAGAGTAAACAGCCTTCAATTTAAGATCGCAAGACTGAGGCCTGGGTGGTGCTTTTGGTCATGCAGGTAATTTACTCGCCATGTTTTGGGATAACATGAATGATCACCTCCAATTAGGATGAAGACCGTTCCGTTTCTAAAAGCCAGGCCTTTCCCAATTATCCACAAAGGCAATATTTTGAGACACACACCAAGTCTCCAACCAGAGGTTTAGGGAGAGTAGTCTACTATAGGTTACATCCCCTCTATAGAGAATCTGGTAAGGGACCAGAGACAATTAGATTCCAGAATTTTGTTTTAGCTTTTGCACACATAGAAATGAAGCTCCTCTTTAATACCTCGGATTGTCGGGACTTTATACCATTGGTTCCAGCGTGAACAACCAAGGTAGAGACTTCATTGCTGGAGAGGGAGTCCAATTTCGCCTCGATGTCGGAAACTCTGGCCCCGGGGAGGCATTTCACAGAAACCCCTGCTTTATGACTGTTAGAAACTCTAACGTTTCTAACAATCGAGTCTCCGATCACAAGCACATTTTCCGCTCCAGCAGACGCATTGCTGAGAGCGGAGAACCTGTTACTAAGCGCAACAGCCGACTGGTGTGCAGGAGCTCTCGGCCTGGAGCTCCTAGGACCGCGCTGGACCGTGACCCAGGGCTCACGTGTGCTGGCCGCTGGTGCTGGCGCCGGATTGGAGACAGTCGCGGCAGGAGGGACTACGGCCAGACCTAAGCTGGCTGTGCGCTCTGACTGAGCCGTATCTATAAATCCCTCGATCTGCTTAATTTCCACTAGAATGCTAATGCGCTCCTCCAAAGTGCGAATGCTGTCCTCCAACTCTACGATAACTAAACACTTCTGGCACACTATGCTGTCGGGAATGTCGGAGGGTCAGTCTACGCTGTACATGCTGCAGGAGCTACAGAACACCGGCGCAGAAGACATGGTGACCACTTACCCTTCTGAGTCTAAGCAGTTGTTGAAGGTCATAGATGTCTCGCGAGGATGATTAATCCTCGATGATTAATTTAAAGCCCTTTTGCTATGTGCACTAAATCTCATTAATATCTATGAAAAGAGGCAATCTCTGTTGAAACAAGATATTAGTTCAGCATTTCCCCCCTAGGTTTTCCATATTACTTTATAGGTGAATTTTATTTAATATTTAAATGTTTTGTATGGACTTCATGTTCAATAGCAGGTGGGAAATGGACACAGTGGAATTTTTAATAAAGCTATATAGAAATCCATTCCATTTTATGGATCCAAATACAGTTAGCAACTATGCTTTTGGGAATAACAGCGTTATCAGATTGTGTAGTGCTATTTCTCAGTAAATCTTTAAGGATCTAATTGAAAAAAGTAAACAAATTATATTAATATACAATCATGGCTGTCTATGGAGTCTGGCTAAGCAAGCAAACTTGCTTTTTGAAACAGGTTCCTCGTAGTGCTAAATGGCTCTCTGATTTTCCTGAAACAAGTTTAACTTGTGTGTGACGTCATTCCCAGTTCCAAGTTCAGAACTAAAAGGCAGAGGCATGAGTAGGGTCAAGCAAACAAGCTTTATTTGGCTCACAATGAGCACAGGGTAACCAGAAAGGACCACAAGGGGTCAAAGTACAAGCACTGTAGCACTGGGAGAATCGAGTGCATACAAAGGGGATGACGTCAACGACAGGACTGGGGAGCACTGGAAGCATCGCCGAGACTGCAGGGCAGGAGCCCGAGAGTGCAGCAGTTCCCCTCCAGAAAGTGGTAGCCGTAGGGTTATATTGTTGGCATTATGCATATTCAGTTCAACTCAGTTTATTTTAATTTTGTGCCTTTCACAACAGTCACCCCAAAGCACTTTATACGATATTGAGAGAATAATACAAAATAGGGAAAAGGAAAAACAAAGAAATTAACTAAGAAAGAACGCCAGATGACAATGGAGGAGGGGAACCAAAAACTTCCAAGTAAAGAGAAAAAAAACCTCTGGGGGTCCAAGGTCAACTGGCTGCCCAACCCCCCCGGGCATGCTAACATTCATATCATACCTATCAATATGCCATAGGTAGTTGTTGTTAACCATTTTTAGAAAAACGTATGAACGGATGATACACATACTGGATTGTTTTGCTTGTAGGGTTTGAAATTTATTTCTTACAATGGGGGAGAATTCAGCGGGAATGCAATACAAAAGTAGCATTAGTCATGGTGTTTTTTTGTGGACAAATTTTTTTGTTATTTTGTGATCTCAAGAAAATATGTGATCTCGAGAAAACAACTTTGGCTATATTGAGAGCACAATAAAAATAAGTTGTGATCTCAACATAAGACAGAAAATGTTTATGATGGATGTTCTCTACAGACTTCCGTCTGATGCAGAGTTGCAGTGGAAACACACTGTCCATACTAGGGGGTGCACGTCTTAAGAGTTTCTTAAGTCAACCGTTATGTCATGAAAGTCAAGTTGACATTGGCTAATCACTGATGACATTAATAAAAACACAGGAGAAGGGAATGCATTGCAACAAGCAACAATCTGTATTCGCAAGTTGACATTGACGAATCACTGATGACGTCATTAATAAAACCACAGGAGAATGGAATGCTTTGCAAGCGACAATCTAAAAATTCGCGAAACTCAATGCATACGTGGAGTTTCAACTAATCAACAACTATTTAAGCAACAATAACACTTGTATACTACAACTTCCATTTAAGTGCAAAAGAAGATAGATTAAAATTTCGGTATAACACTTGGGGAGGAAAACAAAATTAATGCAAGATCCAGCCTCAGCCTGCTCCTCACTGTCGTAAGGTGCCTTCCCAATGAAATTCAGGAACCTAGTTCCTGGTTCTGAGTTGCTGGGCTGTTTCAACTTGTAGGACTTGGCCACTATCATGTGTTGCTTTCATAAGAACTATGATCTTTAGGCTGAATAAACATGTAATTTCTATACTGCCACCCCAGAATAATGGAGGATAAACATGTCATTTTCTTAATTGTTTGTTACTTGGGAGATCGATCGCAATCAAAAGGGGACAGTTTTTAATGAATTTTCTATTGATACCACCTGCGGCATGTTTATAATTCATTATTATATCTGGCCAGCGGATCAATCATTTGTTTTCTACAGAATAAAAAATGATGCAACACTATTCTGCTAATAAGGGCTTGCAAGATTCACCGCCAGCACCAATGATATCAATATCAATTTTCTGAGGCAGAAATATGGAGACACAAGTAAAACGGTACTCATTAATGGTGCAAATGTGATTGGTACAAAAATAATTCCACATTCCAATTCCACATGAAGTACAAAAATAATTCCAAATGCTCAATATTTTCTCCAATTCACCTGTTTTCCACACACTTCCATATAACCGATTTTCTCTGAAGCAATGTTTGTGCCATAATCACATGATCAATGACTAGTTGACATCAAGCTTGAAGCGTCATCACAGAGCAGTAAAGTCAACTTGTCAATTACTCGACTAACCTGTGAAACCCCTAGTACTTACCCTTGTGTATTCCCTATCCATACCCAGAGGCATCTTAAAAGGGTAATTAAAGAGCTCCATGTGGAGCTATCCATGGAACCTTAGAGGGAATTACAGTGGAAGCAGCAGAGGGGTGAAGGAGCTGAGCACCAACAGCACTCGCCAGGCTGCCGAAATACAGTTGGGGGGAATCCTCAGCGAGACGTAGCAGTCCAAACTGCAGGAGCTGTTCAGCGATTTCTCCAACACCTTTGTGGCTTGTGACAAGGACTGCACCCATACCAACTTAGTCCTTTACAACATTGTCACTGGTGACACCACTCAAAAGGATCACTGCTGAGGAGAAGGTCCAGGATAAGTAGTAGGCAGTGGAGGCCTAGCCTATCCCATGGTCAATCACAGAACCGTGGTGCTTCCTGGGCCTGGCATCTTTGCCGTGGACAACAATACCCAGTCCAACAGACTTACCCTGAGGAGGTTCATCCAGGCCTTCATCACCATGCCACTTTACTGGCTAACCAGGAAGGTGACTGCCTTCCAGTAGGACCAGGCTCAGCAGGCTGCCCTCATCTCTGCCCCAGTCTTAGCATGCCTAGTCTCCATTGTGCCATTCATCGTGGACACTGACGCAAGCAATACCAGCATCGAGGCAGTCCTGTCCCAGCTGCAACCTAATGGGAAGCAGGCCATTGCCTATTTCACAGTGGGAGCTACTGGCAGTGGGGGCAGGGGGGGGGACTGCCCCATTTTCAGCTAAATAGCCGGTTCTTCCTGCCACCAACATGCCTCACTAATCTGGCTCACGAGCAGCTACTGGTCTCAGAGGTGCTGATGCTGAGGTTGGGCTGTGAGCTGCACACCCTGGTTGAGCTGGTGTTCGGGAGCCCTCTGGGAATGAAGCCTGCCACAGCACATGAGGGACCTACGTCTGTACCTCAAGGCAGCTCAATGCCTCACCCAGGATCACCTGACTGCAGCGGGCCAGTGGCAGAAGCAGGCCTGCGACACACATTAGCTAGGGCCCCTGCTGGAATGTGGGGGTGGCAGTCGGATGACAGAGGGCTGAACTATTTCTTCAACAGATTCAATGTTCAGCCTTACAGCAATCGCCAGTCACTGTTGTCATTTGAACACAACAATGGCACATCTATCCTCCGGATCATCTCTACAGACCAGGTCAGGAGATTGTTGTATAGACTAAACCCAGCTAAAGCCACAGGTCCTGACGACATCAGTTGGAGGGTACTCAAAACCTGTGCTTTCTAGCTGAGTGATGTGCTACAGCGCCTTTTCAACCTGAGCCTACAATTTGAGGACGCCCCAGTGTTGTGGAAGACATTCTACTTGGTTCTTGTACCTAAGAAAGCCCAGCCCAAGGCCCCATGTGATTTCAAACCAGTAGCATTGACCTCACACATCATGAAGGTCTTCGAAAGGTTGGTTCTGGAATCCCTCCAGCCTCTGGTTGAGCCTTCATTAGAGCCTCTGCAGTTTGCCTACCAACCAGATATGGGAGTAGAGGATGTCATAATCTATCTGCTCCATCGTGTCTACACCAACCTGGATCGGCGCAGTCAGAGTCATATTTTTCAACTTCTCAAGCACATTCAATACCATCCAGCCAGTCCTTCTGGGGAAGAATATGACAGCCAGGCAGGTAGTCACTCCACTGGTGTCATGGATTATGGATTACTTATCAGAACATCCTCAGTACGTACAACTGCAGAACTGTGTCAGACACGATGCTATGTAACACAGGAGCTCCACAGGGGACGGTGCTCTCCCTGTTTCTCTTCACCCTATATACCTCAGACTTTAAATATTTAAATCGGAGTCTTGTCACCTGCATAAGTTTTCAGATGACACTGCAGCAATGGGGTGTACTGGGGGGGTGACGTCTCAGAGTACCAGGAGGTGGTGGACAGTTTTGTGCGCTGGTGTGAGCTGAACCACCTACAACTCAACATCAGCAAAGGAAAAGAGCTGGTGGTGGATTTGAGGAGATCTGGTACTCCTGCTACTCCCCTTTCCATCCAAGGAACGAGTACGGAAACAGTGCAGGAATACAAATGCTTGAGTGTCTACCTGGACAATAAACTGGACTGGACTAAAAACTGCCATTTACAACAAGGCCCAAGCAGACATATCTTCCTGCAGAAGTTTTGGTCCTTCAACATCTGTGGCATTATGCTGAAGATATTTTGTGGTGGTAGCCAGCATCATCTTCTACACAGTGGTCTGCTGGGGAAAGAGCCTAAGGGTGGCTGATGCCAATAGACTGCCAATAAACTGATAAAAAAGGCCAGAGCTGTCCTGGGACTGAAGTTGGACTCTTTCCAGATGACGGCAGAGAGGAGGACATTGTCCAAATTCCTTTTCATCAGAGATAATCTCCCTACCATTTGGACAGAGTGGTGGCTGAACACAGGAGCACCTTCAGCCAAAGACCGATTAATTGTACTACTGAACACCACCGGAGATCCTTCCTCCCTGTAGCCATTGAATTATACAACTCCTCTCCTTTCTGTTGAAAATTTAAATACACCATGTACAGTTTGGGTTCCTATCATTTATAGCCATACCACTTCCACATTGTATAATATGGGATAACATATTGTACAATCCTAGTTTTATATGCTATAATTTGCACTATGTATAGTGTATAATACCTTACTGTTTACAGATGAGGGCAGAATTATTAGTCTCCCTATGAAATGTAAAGTTTGTCAAAATTCTTCTAAGTGCTTTTTTAATAGAGCAAAGGATTTTCAGCATAGCATTTCTAAACATACTAGTTCTCTTTAGGAAGCATAACGTATTTCCATTTGCATACAATAACAGAATTATTTCAGAAAAATAAAAATGACCAGGGTCAATTTTATTAGCACCTTGAAAAACTGACCTTTTTATTAAGCCATAGCACAAACCACTGCTGTGCAATGATGTGGTTTAACTTTGTAATACTCAAAGCTTGTAAAATGAAGTTACACCTTTTTCAGAATCAGAATGTGTAAGAACCATGACAGAGACAGGAGATCTGGAGATCGCAGGTTTATTGGCGATTAGGCAAAGGGTAGTCAGAGGGTGAAGCAGGGTCAGTATCAAGATCTGTCCAATCCGATTGTCAGAAGCCAGAACGTTATCCAAGGGCATAGTCTGGGAGACGTGAGCAGGGAGTCGAGAAGCCAGGAGATCAGTCTGAAGATGCCGACACACAATGAGGGGCAAACCACAGGGAGAGTCAAGGAGAGGGCGGACAGGAGGGTGGCTGGGCAGGAGGCGCAGGGAGCTCAGGTAGGGACTGACAGCACGTGGCTGGGAAGGGAGAAGACTGGAGAAGCGCTCGGAATGGGTATAACTGCAATACCTAGCACCTGACTGCTGTCGGAGCGAGGCTTAAGAATGCTGGTGTTACTTAGAGGGGAGTGGAGGCAGCTGTGACTGCTGCCTCTACGATGTGGGCGTGACAGGACCCCCTCTCTGAAGGTCGCTTCTACGGGGCCTTCCTCTAGGATGGGGTGCGGGGTGATCTGGGTGGTCCCTGTGAAACTAGGTAATGAGAGCTGGATCTAGAACTTCAGCAGCTGGGCACCCAGCAATGCTCCTCTGGGCTGTAGCCTTCCCAGTCCACGAGGTTTTGAAGCCTCCCGCCCCCGAAGTCTCCGGGATTCCAAGAGCGGGCTCACAGCGATACCTCATCCCCGGACAGAGAGAGGAGAGGAGGATGGTTGGAGGAGTTTGTTGAGGGATGTGCAAGGCTATACCGCACCGGCTTAGAGTGGGAGACATGAAAGACAGGGTTAATCCTATAGCATTGGGGTAGCTGCAACCGGTAAATAATGAAGTTCACTCGGCTCACTATCCTAAAAGGTCCGATGTATTTAGGTCCCAGCTTGCATCCAGCTGGGAGACGCAGATTCTGGGTGGAGAGCCAAATTCTGTCTCCTGGGAGAAAAGAGGGTCCAGTCTGCACCGTCGATCAGCTACCTCCTTGGTCCTTGCCGCTCGGTGTTCCAACGATCGACAAGCCTGTTGCCAGGCTCACTGGCAGCTTTGGAACCAGTCGTCTAGGGCTGGCACATCCATCAAAGTGGAGTCCCAGGGGAATAGGGGAGGCTGAAACCCAAGCACACATTGAAAGGGAGAGAGACTGATATCTGGGTTGACAAAGGAGTTATGGGCGTATTCCGCCCATGGGAGAAACTGGGACCACTCTGTCGGTTGAGCCTGATACAGGACTCTCAAGAGTTTACTGACCTCTTGATTGGTTCTCTCTGCTAGTCCATTGGATTGCGGGTGATAGGCTGAGGTCAGGCTAAGTGAGATGTCTAGCTTGGTGCAGAAGGCACAAAAGACTCAGGAGCTAACCTGGGGCCCCCAGTCTGAGACCATGTCTTCCGGGAGCTCATAGTACCTGAAAACCCATTGTAGCAAGTGTTCCGCTAAATCCAACACTGAAGGGAGCTTAGGGAGGAGAATAAACTGACACATCTTAGAGAACCTATCCACCGCAGTCAAGATGGTGGTGTTCCTCCGGGGAGAGGGTAGGTTGGTCATAAAACCCATCGCTATGTGAGACTAAGGACACACGGGGACCGAGGAATACACCGGAAAGAGAGGAAGATGATTTTGCCTGGAAGCAGATTGGACAGGAGAACACATACCGCTCAACCTCCTTCTTCTAACTGGGCCAGCAATTGTTTCTCTCAACCATCCTGGTGGTGGCACTAACTCCTGGGTGTGCGGACCCCAAAGACGTGTGCATCCATTGTAGAACCTGGTTACGGAGGGGTGAAGCAACAAAGATCCTACCTGGGGCACAGTCAGCTGGAGGAGAATGTTGTCTATTAGGGTCCTGGAGCCAAAGCTCCAAGTCCCAGACGATTGGGCTCATGAAATATGAGCTTGGGTGGACGGGGACAAGTGGCTCTGAAGTCTTCTCAGGAGCGAATTGACGCGAAAGAGCATCTGCCTTCATGTCCTTAGTTCCTGAAATGTAGGTAACCTGGAAGTCAAATGAGTAAAGAAGAGAGCCCACCAGGCCTGACGAGCATTCAACCATTTGGCCTCCCTGAGGTACTGCAAATTATGATGATCGGTCAGAACACGGAAGGAGTGGAGAACCTCCCCTAACTAGTGCCTCCATTCTTCCAGAGCCATCTTAATGGCCAACAGCTCTCAGTTACCTACGTCGTAGTTCCTCTTGGCTGCTGCGAGCTTTTTAGAGAGGTTGGCACAGGGGTGAGATGTTCCTGTGGATGGGTCAGTCTGGGATAACACAGCTCCCACACCTACCTCGGAGGCGTCCACCTCAACCTGAAAAGGGTGGTCTGGGTTTGGCTGCTGAAGGACAGGAGCAGAGCAGAAATGTTGTTTCAGGGTTTGAAAGGCAAGTTGGGCCTCCAGCTTCCATTGCAGCTTCTCTCCTCACCACAGAAGATCTGTAAGGGGGGCTGCAAATGCACTGAAACCTCTAATAAAGTGACGGTAAAAATTAGCAAGCCTGAGGAATATCTGGAGTTCTTTGACAGCTTGGGGCTGAGGACAGTTCAGGACCGTTAACACTTTTTTTTGTCCATGGCAACTGTCCCGGGCTGGATCTTGTAACCTAGAAGCTTGATATCAGACTGATGGAACTCACACTTTTCCCCCTTCATGTACAGATGGTTATCTGTCAACCACTGAAGCACTTACCTCACGTAATTGATGGTTTTTGAATGGATAAGGATGTCATCAATGTAGACAATGACGAAGCAGATCAGCATGTCTCGGAAAACCTCATTCATGAACGACTGGAACACCAAGGGGCTATTGCCTAACCCGTAAGGCATGACCATATATTCATACTGACCAGTCGAGGTGATACAGGTGGTTTTCCACTCATCTCCTTCCTTCACTGGGATCAGGTTATATGCGCTCCTAAGGTCAAGCTCGGTGAATATCTGTGCAGAGCAGAGTTGTTCCAATGCTGAGGGAATCAATAGGAGGGGTTCTCGCCACTTCTTGGTGATGGCATCTAAAGCCCGGTAATCGATGCAGGGCCTAAGTCCGCCATTCTTTTTCCCCACAAGGAAGAATTCAAACGCTTCTGGTGAGGTGGACAGACGACGGATGAATAATACCCTGCTTGAAGGTCTCCTGAATGTAGGCATGTGTGGCCTCTTCTTCAGGTCTGGAAAGTGAGAACAGTCTACCTCAAGGTAAGGTAGCTCCCTCGAGCAGTTCGATGAGACAATCTGACGCACAATGGGTTGGTAGAGCATAGGCTTTGGCTTTGCTAAAAACATAAAGAGTCCCCTACCTGAGGACCTAAGGAGGAAACTTAGCATGGAACCGAAAAGACAAGATTGAAAACACTGGGGGGACCAGGCTAGGATCTAACCGGTTCTCCAGTTGATCCGGGGGTTGTATAGTTGTAACTAAGGATATCCTAGAATGATCTTGTCTTTCTTCGAGGGAATCACCATTAGCTGAATAGGTTCCTTGTGAAGTTTGCTGCCTCTATGATATGGGCGTGACACAGAATCAGAATGAAGTTTATTGCCAAGTACGTTGTCACATACAAGGAATGTTTTGGTGGTTAGTGCTAAGACAGTAGGAATAAAAAGATTTTTTTTAAAGAAAACATATTTATGCGGTGCTAAATATATAAACAGAGAAATATGGATATGTAAGTACGATTTGAAAATTAGACATATTTGTGCGTGCAAGAATATAGTAGGATAAGAAAAACAGATAAAATTAAGAGAGTGCAAGGATGTTGTAGGATATGGTTCTTTACAGTGTTTACCTGTATAGTGCACAGACGAGTAGTTTACCTGTATTGAGCACATAATGAGGGAAGGTCATGACATGATTTATGGTTCAGATTATTGAAGAGCTTGTTAACGTCCCTCTCTGGAATAAGAAGAGATGAGGTGTGGACCTGATGCTTATCTTCCAATTAACACACAGTTAAGTGGAAGAGGGTTTGCAGCAGCAAGGGTTTGAGCTGTCACTTGAGAGAGCATCATGCCAAAAACAAAAGAAATCAGTTTAGACTTGAGAAAAGGAATGGTTGATGCTCACAAAACATTAGATGGATATACAAAGTCATCGCAGCGTTTCCAAGTGTCAAGAACTGGAATGAGAAGTATCATCCAGAAATTCAAAAAGAGCCACGCAGTACAGAACAAGCCTGGCAGTGGTAGGAAGCGAAAGATTTCAATGACTCTTTAAAGAAAACTAGTGAGAGATATGTCTAAGTACCCCAGAACAACTACCAAGACACTAGTGAATGACTTAGCCAAGTCTGGAATTGTAGTGTCAAAGAAGACAATAACTAGAACCCTGCACAGGAATGGACTGCGACGTCACAGACCAAGAAAAACTCCACTTCTGTGGACGAGACACCTACAAGTCAGACTGAAGTATGCTAAGGACAACCTGGAAAATGATTATGCATACTGGTCATGAATCTAGAGCGTTTTGGCCATAAAGATGCTGCTTATGTTTGGAGAAAGAAGGGAGAGGCGTACAACCCAAAGAACACCGTCCCCACAGTTAAACACGGTGGTGGGAGAATTGTGCTGTGGGGATGCTTCAGTGCATCTGGAACTGGGAATCTTGTCAAGGTGGAAGGAACCATGAAGAAAGAAGGATATGTGAAGATTTTTAACGAAAGGCTTAAGCAGTCTGCAGCAAAACTGAGTCTGAGTCATTGCTCTGTCTTCCAACATGACAACGACCCAAAACATACGTCGCTTCTGGAGAAGAACTACCTCCAAAAGACCAAAGTGAACGTTATTGATTGGTCCGCACAAAGCTCTGACTTGGAATCCCACTGAGAATCTGTGGGGTGAATTGAAGACCAAGGTCCATGCCTGAAGACCATAAAATCTGGACGAGCTTGAGAGATTAGCCAAAGAAGAATGGGCTGGGATGGCTCCGGAGACGTGTGTGAGACTTATTACGAACTACAAACTTTAACATGATGTTTGGAAAGGCTGTGTTAAAAATTCCTTGCTCTGTTTAACAAGACTTGGGAAATACTTTAACAAAACTTAAATTTTCAGAGGGAGGCTAATAATTCTCCCCTCACCTGTACATATAGTATGCTCATAATGTACTGCACATTTCATGTTGTTGGCACAAGTGTTATATCATCAATGCCACATACTGGTAAATTTTTAATTAATATTTATTTTTAGCTACCCTACTGCACCTGGGTAATTTATGACATTTTTTGGTCTTATTGTTCTACTGTTTTTTATTGTTTATTGCAATACTTTGTACTGCTACTTGTACTTCCTTTTTTACTTACTTTGCTTTTCCCCTCTTCTCCCTTAACTGGTTATTGAGCAGGAGCTGCAACAAAAATAATTTCCCTCCGAGGATCAATAAAGTTTCTGATTCTGATTCTTGATTCTGTAAACCCCTGCCAGTGCAAGGAATTTTCCCATTAGCTGTTGGACTGTTGGTAGGAGCCTTGTGTAGTGCTTGGGAGAATTTCCGAGCTGATATACCACATCCAGACAGGCCCTGGGAACTGGTTTGTACTGGTGTACCAGGATAGACTGTCCTTGTACCATCACTACGCCACCCAAGCCTCAATGCCCACCAGCACCCATTCCTGCCAGCCCCTACCAGCAGCCCATTTGTGCCAGCGCCCTCCAGCAGCCTGGCTGTTCGTTTTGTAAATATGAAATCGCCAGGGCACTCATGCTTGTATTATCTGCGCAGTGATACAATTGGTATGTGGAGTTCAGTAGAAGGAAATAGCTCGTCCATTAAACTGCTCACTACAAAGTGTATGGATTATCTTGAGTAATTGGATGATGATATATGGTAAGAGACATTGCTGTTGGATTTTTCTAATGCATTTTCACCACAGAAAGAATGCCATTCACTCCCATTATACTCGAGAGAAGATCAACATTTCTATGACCGATATCTCTAAAACTAGGCAACTAGTTTTCCCAGCAGAACAACCTAGAAGGATAGATACTACTAGAGCCCCTCTAAAACATATCTTTTTACCTTTTCTCATAATTACGAAATCCCGATCTCATAATTACGAGATATTTTTTTCATAATTACAAGACAGTGAGTCATAATTACAAGATAAGGTGTCTATTTTTTTTCTTTTGTGGATGCAATGCACTTCTGTACTAAACAGCAGTACTAAGCACACACAAAACATGAAAAAGCACGAGTGTGTTCGACGAAGCAGGTTAGCTGGATTAACTTAGGCTAGAAGTAATAATTGTCCAATAAGAGTTTAGGTGAGGAACATTCATATTGGACAATCATGACTTCTAGCTTAAGAAAACCCAGCTAACTGAGAAATCCTGCTTCGTCGAACACCCCCCAGGGGCCTGTTTCACGAAGCAGGATTTCTTGCTTAGTGGGATGACTTGTCAGATTTAAGGTAGTCTGGGTTAAATGTAAGTGAACAAAGATAAGCCCAGACTACCTTAAATATGATAAGTTATCCGACTAAGCAAAATAAAATCCTGCTTTGTGAAACCTAGTCAAGACCGCAAAAACATAAACTGAAAGATTAAAAACAATGTGCTGAGTAAACCTGCTGCATATACACAAGGTGCAAATGAGTCAAGGTAAACTGAATTATGGTATATATGTAATGATATATGCAACTTATTTGTCATATTTTGACTTTCATTGTCCTCCTTTTTGATGCTGGCTGTCCACTTTTTGAAGGCTGTGATGCTGTAAAATGAGAAATCTAGTTTTATTTACTTGCTTTCACTTTAGTGGTGAACCCTTAATGTTTTTCTACTCACTTGCTTTATTTTTTCCCTGAAAATGTCATAGATTAAGGGCTGGTTTATACTCGATGCTTGCAGTGTATATCCTTATGTGTGCTATTGGTATGCATGTAGTGTTGCTGGCCGCATCCAGGCTTTGAATTTTCCTGGCAGCCCCAAGTTGTCGATCACCGACAGCCAGGATAAAATATTGCTCTTGCCTTGCTGAAGAGCGGCGATGTCCTTCAGGGAACTGTTGAAGATTTTGCCCAGACTCTTAACCGGTCTCCCTGTCACCATCAGAATCTGTATTCCTCCCATTGTGAAGTGGAAGCTCAGAAGGTCAGTGAATTCAAGCATGGTACCGTGATTGGATGCCACCTGTGCAATAAGTCCATTTGTGAAATTTCATTGCTACTAAATATTCCAGGGTCAACTGTTGGTGGTATTATAACAAAGTGGAATCAATTAGGAACAATAGCAACTAAGCCACGAAGTGGTAGGCCACGTAAAATCTGACAGTGGTGACCACGCATGCTGAGGCGCACAGTTTGCAGAAGTCACCAACTTTCTGCAGAGTCAATAGCTACAGACCACCAAACTTCGTGTGGCCTTCAGATTAGCTCAAGAACAGTGCGTAGAGAGCTTCATGGAATGGGTTTCCATGGCCAAG
>JAAGVU020000259.1:0-15846 GCA_011763525.2 Mormyrus iriodes | reverse complement strand
CCGGGATAGGCTCCGGACCCCCCGCGACCCGAAATGGAATAAGCGGTTCTGGAAAATGGATGGATGGATGGATGTGTATAGTCAGTACTGGTCCTAGCCGATGTGGCGCCCGAGGCGAGCATTACCACCGGCGCCCCACCCATTTGAAGCAAAGGGAAATTGGCTGGCAAGTCGGCGCCCCCTCACGCGGGGGAGCCGTAGGTGTCCGCGTATGTCGCCTATATGATTGACCGGCCCTGGTGGAATGTTACACTTTTTTTCTTCCTCCGTTTGTGGCGCCCCCTGGATGGATGGCGCCCTTAGCATTTGCTTATATTGCCTATGCCATGGGCCAGCCCTGTGTGTGGTTATGTATAATATACTATAATATAAGTGTATGTGTATGTATAATGTTTCAGGACAGATTTGCTTTAATGTAGCATATATTGTTTGCTGCGTAATTTAAATAATTTATTACCAGAAAAAAAATCATGGTAATTTATGCTTCATTCTCAGCCTGGTTACTGCATCAGATTAGACTTTACACAGATGCTCTTCTGCATGCATTTAATATTCAGAATGTGTGCGTCATATTTACGACATTTAATAAAACAGTCTGGGTGGAATCGATCCGTCTGCTATCTGCTGATGTGGGTCTGTCCACGGTCAGGTCAGGAGGCACTGCCCCGTGCATGCTAATTGGACCCGCAAAGGGGAATCTAGCTGAGCCTTGGTCCGGACCGACGACAGAGGAACTCAAGAGTCACACAGCTGGAATCAGCACCTGCTAATGTCGGAGCCGATAGTCGTGGGAAAATGACACATGGTTTCCGGATATCTGAGTCAGAACAGGGTTCACTGACTGTGTAAGTCTACGATTCCGTGGAATTCTGCTGGGTGTGGTGTACACTGTGACCGGGTACACCATAGCCTGCAGGGTGAGCCTACACCCACAGACACGCACCCACAGAGACACAATTAATCTGGAGAGCGTGTCTTTGTATTTTTGGAGAGAGCACCAACCCCACACAGGCACAGCCCTTCTGCACGTTTTAGGATGATCCGAGGGCTTCCTGCTGCTGCCTGTGCCGCGTGTTTGTTTTATCAGCCCGCCTGAGGAAGGAGGCTGGAGTGAGACATTCAAGGTCACAGAAACAGGTGGCCAGCTCTCACGGCTCCCAGGAGACGCAAGCAAACAGACAAAAGATGCTGCCCCCACCACCCCCCACGCAGACATGGGGAGGACGTGAGCATTCTCACACACACACACACACACACACACACACAAACACTGTCAGCTCTGCCAGGCAGCTACCCACTGATATCCCAGGAAGAGTTTGCTCTCCAGCTGGACAAGAAACGACGGCATCGTCATGAAAACAGAGACATCTGTAGCTCACAGAGTGCTGATTCAGATAACATGAGAGGAGATGAATCTGCAAGGCACCGCTGACCTGCACAGTCCAGCTGATTAGTCAGGCCTCGCTCTCAAGCTGCAACTGCGGCTGCTTCCTGCCAGACACACCAGAGCACAAAGCCTCCTGATGAGCTATTCCAGGCTTGGATAAACAGAGGAATGATTAGGAATGTTGCAGAAGGACTCTGAATGCTTTTGCACGTACTACAGTGACTCATACTTCCTTGACTGTTGTCACCTTCCTTTGTTTCATAAATAAAGACTGATTTTGGGTATTCCGCATCACCATGCCAACCGGGGCCATGCAGGAGCTGTGCGCTGCGGTTTGCTGGGGAGTGTGTGCACAGAGAACGAACGCAGTCGTCACAAGCGCAGTAATCGCCAATGCAGTCATTGCAAAGATACTCATTGTAAATGCAGTCATTGCAAAGACACTCATTACAAATGCAGTCATCGCAATCACACTCATTATAAACGCGGTCATTGCAAACACAGTCCTGACAAACACAGTTCTCACAAACACAGTCGTCGCAAACACAGATAGCACAAATGCTGAGGTGGCTACCGCCATTGCCAAGGAAGAGAAACATAAGCCCAGGGGTGCCAGGCAAATGGGGGGCCAGTGTTGGGTACAGGAGCGTCAGCCCCCCCTGGCAACCCTCGTGTTAATGTGTCACATGACTGGGCCGTCCTCAGACATCACAGGTTAATATTCAACGTCTTAAAGGCATAAACCTGGGATGAGACACATGTCAGTGTGTCGATTCCTCAGAGCCAACGGGCACACCGCGTAACAGTGATGTGCACGTGTCTCCTGCCCAGCGGAAGGTAAGGTACTCCGTGCTGTATCCAGCGCGCCCACTAGATATTTTGCGTTAATCTGTGGCTTTTATGAGGTTTTCACTTGAGTGAAATACAAACATAGTTTGTAATGTAACGTAATTTAAATAGCATCCTCTCATCTGTTTTTAAGTGTACAGATATCCATATTAATATCATTGCCATTATTAGCTTAATTGCTTACAATTATTTTTATCCAATTAAACCCATTTCCGAACTTTCTGGAGGAATCCTTAACTATAAGGCCCCTTTCTAACAGCAGATTAGAGTTCGATGTTAATGAGAGTGTTTATCAAGGTTCATTCTGACACACTGAAGCTATTAGCCTTTTGCAGTGCATTTTGGGAAAAGATGGCATGGAACTGGTCACTGGTTTGGGGTCCGTCCTGGCCGGGCGTCTGTCCCCGGCAGTCAGTAACTGGAGTCTGTCCTTGCGGTTCTCTGTGGAGCGGGGACAGTCCCGTTACTGCCTGCAGGGCGTAGAACCTGTATCCCGGAGCACTGGTCCCAGCATAGAGGACCTGAACACCGGTGCTGCTGATCTCTGTGACGCGTCATTGCTGATCTCTGTTTGTCTTGCCTATTAGAATGAGCCACATCTTTCAGGCAGTGCTTCTGCTACCAATTTGGCTAATGTGGTCCCTGCAATAACAAAAGAGGAAAAACACTCCCCCCCATTTCTCCACCACCCCCAAAGCTTGGTCTCTCCGGGCAGCTAGATGACTCCAGCTCGACGTGTCAGAATTTAATTTGTCGGACAAATGGCCGGGAGGGAAAGAGTTAAGCAATCTCCAGGATGGCCCCTGCCACACCTCAGCCCCCAGGATCAAATGCAACTTTCACCCCCGGGATGATTCGGGAATCCTGTGTGAAACCCGAAACCTGGCTATTGCTGCCCTTCTGCTCTCTGGACCCTTTTTTCTCTGACAGTGATTCAGTTTTCTCCTGGGGGGGGTTGCCTTTTGGCATATGCAAAGCTGCATTTAGGGAATTTTAAGCCATTAAGTAACAAAAATTTGAGAGAATTTAATAATATTACTGTCATATATACAGTACTGTGCAAAAGGCTTAAGTAGCCAAAGATAATGATGTTTAAATGATCTTTATGTTGGTGTAAAATTATGCTATTATGCCTGTCAAAGTGTGTTAGCTTAGTCTTTTTAAAGCCTCTGCTAAAGTCACCAGAGTATTACCAGCAACCATCCAGTGCACCCATGTATTTTTACTCAACCACAAGCACACCTCGTATAGCTAATCAATACCTCATCGACTTTTTTTTCTAATTAAGTTAATTAATTAAGTTCATTGGTGCTGAAATGTAATAAATACATGGAAAGGCTGGGGTGCCCCCGAGGAGAGGTTTGGGAACTGAAGTGGTGTTCATCTAGCCATCCGGCAAGATATCAGTAACTTTTTGAAGAACAGAAGAAATTTTTAGTTTCTATTGCGTTCTTAATCTGCATCTGTTCTAATGCTAAAATGTATTTGTTTGTTTTTTTAATTCTGAGCAAATGTGCACTCATTACCCAGATAAAGAGTTTTAAACATTTTCCTTTGACTGTAAGACTTTTACACAGTAACATATGAGATTGGAATAATCTGCCAAACGTCTTCAAATGAAACCATCAGTCCAGCAGTGCAGTCACTGTGCATCCGTCACTGCATCCATCACTGTGCATCCGTCACTGCATCCATCACTGTGCATCCGTCACTGTTTCTGGACATTTCCAGTGTCTGAGCCTGTGTGTGTTTGTCCTTAAACATTAAGCTGCTTTCTCACCACTCAGCAGCTATTTGCACCCGCGCCCACCCCGCTCCCCCAAAGCTGGCCCTCCCTGGGCTTCGCACCTGCACTTGAACGCGTCTCATTTTGACCCAGTTGCACTGCAAGTTCACGTTCGAGAAGCAGAATCCATCTTACGCCTGAACGCGCCCGCCTTTGTGCATGCGAGGGGCCCGGGGTGTGTCAGCTACCAGGATTCGGGGGCCAATGGGACTTTATCTGGTTTATTTAGCTTTCTGCACATCCTGTCTGAAGAAATCAGAAAGTTGTCTCTATCTACATCGACACCCTGACAGACCGAGATGAAAGAAAAGACCTAATTAAATTCCAGCCGTGGGGAATCTGCCAAATCCAATTTCGGATCAGACCCACAGCGGCAGCACTCAGCTGTCGCCCCCACCAGCCGGGACCGTCTTGCAGGTTCTGGCTGGACGTTGTACTGGGGTGGGGTGGCCCCACCCTTTCCTCACTATGACACATCCTCTCCCAGCCACACATGCACCTCCTTTTGGGGAGTCCTGCTCCAAGATGAGGTGGAGTGTATCCTAAACCGTTCCCCGGTTCTGGTCGTGACCCGGAATCAAAGCAGGATTAAAACAAGCTAAATAGTGGACCAAAGGCTCAGATTCAGTCAAGCGTCTGTGTTCTACTGATCTGCTCAATATGAGGCCTTCGGTGCAGCATTACAACTTCAGGTAGGATTGTCTTACTTAACCGCTTCTTTATCAATAAGCCACCGTACTCTGGAGACCAGGTGGGGGGTTGCTGAAAGATCTACTTACTGAAGAAATATTAAATACACCGCAATGAAATCTCTGCTGAGGAATATGCACACAGACGGCATCTGAACATTTTATTGTCATTCACAGGAGGTGTGAGAGAGATGAACGGCGGTCGTTCGCACACATCCTTCCGTCCACGCACACGAGCCTGCCGCTGACACAGAAACTCTGACAGCAGGTACTGGAGATGGTGGAAAAGCTAAAAATGTCAGAAGACGCTACGTCAGCTCAGACACTAATGAAAAAACATAGCAAAACAAAAATGGCGCTTGTTCCCGATGGGTTCACGGGCATCCTAGAGAGGGTGCCAGGCATCCGAGCTCCTAATCTTGGCCTTTAGTCCCTCCAGCCATATGCTGGAGGGCCAAAGCCAGCTCCAGAGGGAGCAGGGGCTCAGAATCCATCCACTCCTCATCCTCTGTCCTGTACACCGGGCAGCCACTAACTGTAGCTAAGAATAGTGACCAGGCTGGCCCATTCCGTCAGTTTAAAAAAAGGGGAAAATGACATGGGAGTGGCTGTGTAAAGCGCGGCTCAGTAGAGGGCGGCCTCGTACGCGCCCAGCCGGACGCAGAAAAGGACACCCCCACCCAGCATGAAGACGGTGGCCCCCCAGGCCACGCCGTAGCCCCAGTTGAACTCGTGGTAAGTTTGCAGGACCGTGCCATCGATGAACTTGATGGGGTACAGGACCAGCGCACAGGCTTGGAGGACCACTGTGGATGGAAGGAAGGGGAGTGGGGCAGAGATAGAAACTCTGGTTTAGAAACTGTTCTTAGAGCAGCTATCTAAACCACCGCCCACTCTCCACCCTCCAATCAGATCAATCCTTCTTAGGTATGCCCCCCAAACACAATCCAGTCAGATTAATTGTCCTTAGCCATCAGCTGTCGCCATTCAAGGCTGTGCAATATTGTTCAGTTCATGTCAGTTGACGAAGCATCACTTCACAGGGCCAGTGAAGCAGCCATCTCAAACTTATAGCTTATAAATAGCTTATAGATGTATATATATAAAATAGTAATAATGTGAATCACACTTTGAGAGTGCGAATCCTCGGAGGACAACACCAGGGGAGCCTCTTCTCCACCTGGAGAGCTGCATGTGCATATCCCCCCTCCCCCGCCAGAGCTGGATGCAGAATTTTCACACATCAGTAGGCGTTACAGCCCCCCCAGTGCAGGGGCAGACTACCCTCACCGCCATCTGTCTTCCCGGTGTTAAAAAAACACATACCAGGCAGCTGTCAGTCATACAGGTGAGAGACATAAATGTGATAGACGGATAAACGTTAATTCACAATATTTTGCAGTATAACCATGGATACAGCTGATGAGTGGGAACGGGAGTCTTCACTGGAAACACGCTGTTCCTTCACACAGGTTTCTAAAGAAACTTTGGCTCTTCAAAGCTGTCAGCACATTTTTTACTGGACCAGTTTACCACACACCAACTACGATAAAACACAGGCCTCATCGTCGATAAAAATTCAAAATTCAAGCCCATTAACTTCTTTCCAAACAAAAATAAGAAACACCTCCCATCCTAACCCTAACCCTAACCCTAATCCTAACCCTAACCCTTCAGATCCAACATAAAAGTAAAACGCAGAGTCGCCAACACAAGTGTGATTTCTCGGTTTCCGGATCATTTCAGCTCCAGGTTTTTCATCTTTTCCCGAATCTCCTGTCTCTCGGGCTATTCTGGGCCACGGCGTCTGGCTCTGAAGCTGAGACTACAGGAGACATGGGAAAGATATGCGGTGGAAGGGGGTCTCTTGGGGGAGAGATTGTATCAAAGAGCTGCTTCCACACCGAAACACCTTAACCCTTGTGTATTTTACTTCTTCCGTTCGAAATTGTAGATTCTATAGAATTTATCCTCATTTTGAAAATGGACTGGGGTCACTTCGACCCCAAAAATAACACAGGGGTTAAAGCAGGACTCAGTGGTTGCCTTTCGGTTGGGATGCGAATCGCTCTTGCCTATTGCCCGTCATCTTCTGTATGACCAGACAACAAGGGCGCCGTTAAACCATGTCAGTACAGACGGCTACTGGATAAAGAGCTGTAATGGCAGCTCAGGACACCAAACCCGTCGCTCATGTAAGACGTCACGCTCCTTGTAAGACATCTGCTCTCCACACCTCAGAAGATCCGTTGGCTCCGTGTCTCCCCTCAGGAGAAGGTACACCGTGCTCACTAAGCCTGGCACAATGACGGTGGAGAGCAGGGCTACGGTGACACTGTACAGAAATGTCTCCAAGCTCGATGGGCATGAGGAGAAATATAGATAAAGATATGAACATGAGAAGCCGAGGAACGGTCAAGGCCTTGCCTGCGGTGAAGAGAAAGATGGCCACTGCGCGACAGCACCTCCTGTGAGTGCCCCGGCACAGCGAGATCAGGCCGATGACGAAGGCCGACAGGGTCATTGCAGCCCCCGCCAGGAGCAGCACTAGGGTGGCCACCTGCCAGTCTGTAAAAGAACATGTGGAAAAAAACGAAGTCACCACACTGCTGACACCCTTCGCTACACCAGGGACCACAATCGGCGACCGGGCGATAGACAGCTCTCAGCCGGAGAAACCTGCACCACACCGGTCTCCATGATCGCTGTGCCACTGACGCCTGGCTGGCCTGCTTTCAGACATCCATGAAACATGCAGTATCCCTTCTCTTCACTTTTATTTAAGTCTGAGGCCTCGACTCTCCTCTTCCGTACCTCCGTTCTCCTGGCAGATTGATGCTGCTCAACAACGTCAACAGCTTAAGTTTCAAACAAACAGAGGCAGCATCAATCTTTCGCAAACAGGCACTTTGTTCCCATAAACAACAACGATCATGATGCACCTGACTCTCCCAGCTCCTCTCGGACGCAGCTCACAGGCCTGTCCCCCTAATAACACAGCACCTCGCTTTCCGTTCCAGCTCACTTGTTAGCCTAATGGCTCTGGGCTTCCTCCCAGGGCTCCTGCCCAGGTGACTCTTAAAGCTAATGATGCCCCTCCTCCCTGGTCTGCTTTCTGACGCAGTCTGACTGGTCCTCTCATTTATTTCAGGCCTTGGGGGGGGTGTTTCTTTCAAAGGCAGTTGCTGGTTGGCCTCAATATTCCTGAACATTCTTCAGCACCCAAGCCCCACCCCACCACCACCACCATTCTTTTGATGAATCCATTATTCACCGTTTCATCGGACACCATGAGAGCTAAATGTTGTCCCTGGACAGGATTCCTTACGTACCACCCCCCCCCCATTTCCCAGGATATACCCAGAGGGCCACGCCCCTTCACCAAGGGAATCAGGTAGACAAAACCTGAGGAGGTGATACACAGAACTCTGAGGACAGTGTGGAGGAACACGCTCCCTCCATGGGTAATGATAGTGGGAGGGGTTTTTCACGGACTGCACTGGGCCTCATCCACCTGATTCCCGTGGTGGGGGGCCTAAAGCGTGGCCGGGGAGCTGAACTGGATCAAACTGAGAGGCAGCCCCATTAACATTCTATATCAAGTGAGGACGTGACTTTCCAGGGTGCCACCAAAAAACTGTATAGACATTTTTTAAAAGGCGCTGTACATTTTGACTCTTAGTTATAATTTAATTTGCTGCAGCTGATGAGTGTGACACTGATTATTATAATATAATATAATATAATATAATATAATATAATATAATATAAGCCCCGTTAAGGACTCAGACAGCTGTTTGAGGCAAATAGGATAGATGCTTCATTTCTCATACATAAAGACAGCCCTCCATTTAATCTCAAATGCCATAAATTAAATCCGGCGGAAAAACTCAATCTCTCCCGGTTCCCGTTTATAAACATACACGGTCGGCATCATATTTGAACGCTGATCCGATTAAAGTAGGAAACCGATCAGTGTTGGTGGGGGTTCGGGACCCCCAGCAAATCGGGACACTGTGGAAGCAGAAGCTGAGAAAGTCGCTCACGGCAGCACTGTGCAGAAAATTAAAACAACCCTTAGATCAAAGGCATATGAGGTAAAAGCAGGTTTAGCATGGTCTGTAACAGAATAAGCCTTTAGTAAACCGTTATGCAAAAAAACTGAAGTTTGATCGATGCCTAACTGAATCTGACAGGCAAATAATCTGCATATTATGGGGAATTTTCATCCAACGGTTCCACCTCTATAGGCTAATTTTCGGAATCCAGTGCAACAGTAACAGGATTTACAGTAGCTAGACTTAAGTGGATAAGGTAATATGTATAGTAATAATAAGAGTGATGTGTGCGATCTGGAGATGAGGGCTTTACCGGATCTGAGCGTGGAGGTGCAGCGCCAGGAGGACGCGGTTCTCCTGCAGGACTCCCAGAGCGACAGCGAGAAGCGCTCTGCCGTTACCCAGGAGGGGCTCCACAGAGCCGCGGCGTCCAGGCACAGGGCGAGGGAGGCGCAGAACAGCGCCATCAGCCGGAACGGCCGCGCCGCGTACGCCTCCTCCGCAGACATGTTCACTTTCCGAGGAAAAAGAAAGGAAAATCTCCCTCTTTTCGGCGGCCTGGGAAGAGAGTGAAGTCGCACTGGCAATCGGCTCTTAAAGTTGAACTGGGTGACAAGGTGGCATCAGCGTCCTGCTCCCCGGGCGCCGGGGCAAGTTTCTATGCGCCACCAATAGGAGCCTGCAAGAAAAAGGGAGGCTTTTCCACGCTTTGATAGTCTTAATACCACAGCGAGTATCGTGTGACACTCTAATAGAACGAAATGCTTTTTACAAAAGAAAATAAATAATAATAATCAAAGCACCAAAAAGGCGAGCCAGTTTTTAACTTGAAAAGAAAATTAATCCCTCCCCGGCAATGGAAATTGATCGGGGGAATCCTGCATTGAAACAGCCTAATGATCACATCAATAAACTTGCACCATGATAAATAAACTAGAAAGGTCAATGCTTTGAACTGATTTGTCCTTAATGCCAGTGTCATTAATTAACAACAAAAAACAAAACACCACAAACAGCCAGATGATAACCAGGATTACGTACTTGGAAAGCGAGGACATAAATGAGGTGTTCAGACGCCTGTCAGTCTCTGCCCTTTATTTTCTCCTGGGCTCAAGCTGGCTGCCAGTGCAGCTGTCCAAAATACTCCAAATTACGTTTTCAAGCACATGGCCCTTTGGTTCGCTAGGGAGCGTAGTTGCCCTTTGTGCCCAGTGATTTCCAATGTTTTGGTAATAAACTGAACATTATTAATCACAAAGGCTCCAGACTAAGGGAAACAGACATATAAATAACAAGTATGTATGTGATTAAACATTACCTATTGCTGGTTTTTTAATGACAGCAAGGAACATAAACATATAGCCAAAAAGCATCCGGGGAGATTTGCCCTGGGTCCTCATTAGCGCCCCCTGTGGGATAAGAGGCATATTGCACGATGCCGCAAACAGATGGTAATTCGACGTGCGTCAGAAATTAGCGTAAGCATTTTTTTCTTTCTAAAATGTTTTGCATGTAAATATTTAAACCTGTACTTTTATAGAGAGTTATAGCGCACACACATAGACCATAATGACCGGTAAATTCAATAATCGCGGTAATGCACATACTGTTTAGTCGTGGGAGTGAAGAGGTTTTAACTGAAAGGACCTCAATTCAAAACTGAGAGCCATTTCTGTAGAAGAAACACTCTGTGCCCTACATATGTAACGTTTCAGGATAAAAGCAGCTCGCAATAAGACACTGCAGATCGAATTGGAAGTGAAACACGTGGTCTGGGAGACCTTGAAACTGAAGTCTTGCCCTTTGATGGTGTGCCGCTGTTATGCCCGTACAGTACACCGGTGCTGCATGGTCACATTCCACAGACAGCAACAGAATTATGCTCAGATGAACTCGTTTGCTGACGGATTTGCAGAGGAAAGGTGGTAAATGATTACATCTAGATGCTTGTTCTGTGTATATAGCCTAATTCACACGATATAGGAAAAGCAGCCACCTCGTTTATAATGCAATACGGCGTTATTCCTGCTTGGATCGGATGGGCTGGTGTTTGCAAGCTTCGCAGCCGCACCAGTATTTCAAAGATCCGATTAACTTGGACGAAACTTCGGGGCCCGTTCACTCCCCTGCAACGTCCGTATTGACTTATATAAGCGTGAAGAACGTCAACTTTCTGCCTAGCGGCTGATTATGGTGAGAACCGTGCGTTACCCTACATTACGTATCGGATCCATGTAAAGATTGTTGGGAAAAATGTTTTTGATTCTAAAAATGACACATTTATCTGATATTTAAGGTCTGGTAAGCAAAGTCTATTTGCCGGTGCACCAGTATTGAACGGACACAAAACTATAGAGATACTTTATTTATTCAGAAGGAAATTTAGGTGTCCAGTAGCTTATACACAGTATACATGCACATAGGCACACAGACCTCTGACATTCACACACACATACATACAGCAAAAAATACAAAGGAAAATATCAGGAGAATATCAATTGTGTTCAATTACAGTAAAGTTAGATATAAAAATTTAGATAAGTTGGATATAAAAGTTGGGTATAAACCTGATAAGTAAGCAATTGATTTCCCCATACACACACACACATACACACGCACACACATTTGCATTCATGTCTTACATAGATAGAACAAAATGCCTTTTATTGTCATTGCACGAATTTAGAATGAAATAAGGTGTTTCCCCGATGAGAGAATCTTCAAACAGATTCAACACAACACAAGAATAGCCCTGCATGTAATGGTACCCAGACAAAACGAAGTCAGGGCACCAGCAATGCGGACCAATGGAACTTTGCTCTGCTTCTGTGTGCAGACGTATTTACAAGGTGCCAGGGTATAAACAGTTGCAATGAGTCCCAGGAATATGGCGCTTCTGTCCTATTGATAACAGAGAAAGACATGAGATTGGGGGAGGGGTGGGCACTTAATACTTAGATGCAGTGGACAGTTATTTAACTGAGTTCAGCTCTTTGATAGTGCTCGGCTAGAAGCTTTTCAGTTGCCTGGAAGTGCACGTCTTAATAGATCTGTAAAGCCTTCCAGGGGGCAGCAGAGTAAGGAGGAGGTGGCCTGGGTGAGATGGGCTCCTGGGGATTTTTGGGGCTTGTCAAAGACATCGGGTTCTGTATATGTCCTCTAATGAAGGTAGCTGGGTGTTGGTGATTTTTTGTACTAATCTGATGACTCTCAGGAGGGTCTTCTTGTCAGCCACATAGTAGCTAGCATACCATACCAGGATGCCACAGGTCAGCACGCTTTCCACAGAGCAGCGATAGGACACTAGCAGGTCAGTCTTCCTAAAGTCACCAGAGAGGATGTGTTGAGAGACCATGTGAGTTCCTGGGAGATGTATGTGCTGAGGTTTTTAAAGCTGGGCACTCTCTCCACTATGTCTCCTCTGATATATAGAGGAGCAGGTTCCTCTTACTGCTTCCTGAAGCTGATAATCAGCTCCTTTGTTTTGGAGGTATTGAATGCCAGGTTGTCGACGAAGCACCGTTCTGACAGTTTGCTGACCTCATCCCTGTAGGCAGACTCATCACCGTTGTATAACAGTCCTACCACAGTGGTGTCATCTGCAAACCTGATGGTTGTATTTGTGCTGTGTTCAGCACAAAGAAGAGGGTTCAGCATGCAACTCTGTGGAACTCCAGTGTTGAGTGTTAGGGTGACGCGGGTGGTGGGTCCCCAGCCTTACAGTCTGTGTTCGGTTTGTTAGAAAGTCCTTGATCCATCTACATGTGTGCTGACTGACACCCAGGTTAGGCAGTTTGGTCACTATTCTGCTGGGGATGATCGCGTTAAAGGCAGAGCTGAAGTCCACAAATAACGTCCTCACCTACGCCCCCTGGTGTTCCAAGTGAGTCGGTACAATATGGAGAACTGGATTGATGGCATCCTCTGTTGACCTGCTGGCTCTGTAGGCAAATTGGTGCTGGTCCAGGGTGGGTGGAAGAGAAGATTTAATGTGCCTCAGGACCAGCTTCTCAATTATTCTGGGGGTGAGAGCTACAGGCCTGCAGTCATTAAGGCTGCTGATTGCTCTCTTCTTTGGGACAGGCGCGATGGTGGCAGACGTAAGGCATTTGGGGACAGTGCATTGAGACAGAGAGAGGTTAAAGATGTCGCCTGAACACCTCTGCCAGGGTAGGGACCATTCTTTCAGTTCTATGGGGAAAAACTCTAACCTGGACAATGACAACCTTAACCCCTACCCAGCCTAAAGCTTAACCGTAAGTAACCAAACAAAATGCAAGAGTTTTGGCAGATTTCTATAAAACTCAGTTTCCCCATGTGAAAACCGAAAAGGTGGTCGACCACAACGTCAAAATAACAGATTTTTTTATCACATTGTCGGATCAATTGGTGATGTAATATGTACATGACCCCCCCCCCCTCCTCCACACACACACATACGCATGCAAACATACACACATATGTACACACAAATGCATACACCGCGCGCACACTTGTAAACACACTCTGAGGAATACATAGCTCTGAACCAGCAATATTATGCTAATTACCGTTTCAGCTTCAAAACTCCCATGCCAATCGCTGATAAGGGCCTCAGCTCAGTCTCCTGCTTCATGGGGGACCCACATCACTACCTTCTGTTCTCCAGTCTATGATCTTTGTACTGAGGACACATGCAGGTGCTTCGACACCAAGATATAAACTTTGCAAAAACCAAGACAAGATGCACCTGATGAATGAACGGCTACTTCCCCAGTGAGGACAGCATGTGGGAACCAGGGTCAAAAGTAGCCGGTGCAAGACCAGCCCAAACCATGGTCTAAGTACCAATAAATTATTATATAGTGATCTGTAATTCTCGATAAAATTCATGGGAGTGATTTTTGATGGAACCCACATTTATAAGTGGTGTATTTAACAAACCATTTCAGATATTTTCAAACACGTACAAACAGTTTATCCTAAGAATATGCGTGTAAGATTGGATGGAGAGAGACAGTGAGATCTATGTTTTTAAAATATTTTGCAGTCGACATCTGTTATGAAACATTTAATGTATTTTTTGTGTTAAATATTCAGGTGAGATTACATTTTACAAAACCATTTGTGAAAGCCATTAGGCACTGTAGTGATTTCAATTTACATTTTAGTGCACAAGAGAGCAAACCAGTGATTACATTTCTACTCTTTAATAAAAACCTGGAAGATAAAATAACTTTTCAACCGTTTTAGCTCGGGGGTCATAATTCAGAATGTGGAAACTTGTGTAAATCTGGGTAATATCCCTTCGCTAATATGGAAGACTGCCCCCTATTGGCCATGTAACAGAACTTTACCAAGAATGTAAAACAGCACTATTGCCCTCTCTGCAAATTTAATCTGTCCATTTTGAGCAGATTGGCCAGAAGAAAATCAGTAAAACAACATTCTGGAGGATTACCTAAACATGTGTTTGTTTACCTGTCAGTTTGCTGGGGCAAAGGGGCTATGCTAATTAGTGGAGGGGAGTTGAGCTTTTTTGGCAGCAGGGATAATGACGTGAGGACTGTGCTGAAATTGAAGGTCAGCAGTGGGTTCTTTCCTGAATAGACAACACTGCCTCAAAAGTCCTGTAAAAAACACTGCTGAGCAATAGGATCACGTGCGGACATAGAAGTGGCTCTATGAAAAGAGAGGGGAAAAGCAAGAAACAGCCAATGTAAGGATATTGTTGGGAAAATAAGGGCAGAAGTGTACACAGAAGCTGCACGCCACAAGCCTTTGGCTTTCGCTGAATCGATAGTGACCTTCAGTTCTTAGTTTGTGCGCAAATCACAAATGAAGAGCTAAGAAAATACTCAGAAACTATATAGAGGGTACAAAGCACTGCTAAAGACTTGTGGAAACTGCATTGTGAAGCGGTAACTCCTATACTATAACATGGGCGTCGTTAGGTCCGATCGCTCGGGGCTATGGCCCCAAGTGTTTTAGCCCCGATGCCAATCGTCCTTCATAAACGATAAAAATCCAGCCCCAGGTGACCTTGACTGAGCCCCTGATCTTTTCAATAGCTAGAAACGTCCGTTTCAGATTGTGCAGGTCATTTTTACCAAGGATACCGAACCTCCCAAAAACACAAGCAAAACATCAGTATAACTCTAAGCCTATACATTTAGACCTGTGAATTAATACGAATTAACTAAGACAAAAAAAGCTGGATTTCGCTCATGGCTTTTTATGTATTACCAGTGATAACCTTTTATATACTGCACGGAATATACCAGATAAACATCAAAATATATATTTACAAAATGTTAATAACATGTTTTCAAACAGCCAGCGGTGTAACAGTGTCGACTCACTCTTAACAGCGACCGAGGATAGATATATAGGTGTTAAATAAATCACATGGTTTTAGGAAGCGGGTCTGGTGACTCATCCTACTGGGAGCGACATGAGTGGTGGCCCAATTAGTTCTGCAAATTTCATACATGGAATAGCCCATATTGTGTTTATATAAACTGAACACGGATATATAGGCAAACGTCTTCCCGTCAGTATAGAATACATGGAATATGATTATATTGTAGAAGTGCTGTGCGTCTGTGATATCCAGGAATTGTTCAAAGGCTGGAGGGTGGGACAGCCTGGGGGACACGTCAATAGCCTATCGATTTGCTCTGTCTTGTACGTGTAATGCATCGTGAAGACAGCAGCTTGAAGGTCTTCTTTTTCGCTCCCTTCCGCTAAATAAAGCAGCCACGACACGGACACGGAGCTCTGGCCGCAGCGAGGGAGACTTCAGCCCCACGCAGCGTGGGCGGCGCGGCAGCTCTGCGTCCTCCATCCGCTCACACACCGGCAGACTTTCTCCCGTTCGAAGGCAGATATTCCGGGGGATGAGATGGTGATTTTTTTCAGATGTCCAAGTAGTTTGATTTGGATGAGATCAATACGGGGAATCGATCCGTCAGATCCTCAGTCCCGAAGCGAGGCTTGAGATGAGGACTTCTCGAGATGATGAACGACAGGATCATCTGGAGGAACTTCCTCACCCCGACACCTGAGATCTACACCCGGCTCCCCGCCAATGCTACC
>JAAGVU020000258.1:0-15847 GCA_011763525.2 Mormyrus iriodes | reverse complement strand
AGGTTAATTTCTAAATTTCATTATCCAGGTCACAAAAACAAAGTTTAAAGGGAATAATGGCCATTTTCTATACTTTTACAACATAAGCAATTAATAAATAACATGTATTGTCCAGGAAAAAAATTTGTTATTTATTAATCCACGTTGAGGCTTACAAGGCAAGGGTCTTTATTGGAAGCTGAACTAAAAAAAAACAAGAAACAAATAGGAACCACAAGAGATCTAACAATGGCAGGAGATAAAGCTAGAACTAAACAGGTTATAACTAACATAAGGGAAAACTAACAGTAAACACGTTTGGGAAAAACAGGCAAGAAAAACACAGGAACCAAGCAGGGAGCAACACAGGAACAAACACAATGACCTAGTGGGGAACAGATTGAGGGCAGGCACTTAAATACATAGATAGAGGGCCACATGAGGGGCAGGTGCAGACCATAATAATTAACCAAACATTGGAGTTGGGAACAAAAAGACACAGGTGAGGGTCATTAACAAATACTAAGTATTCAAACACTAGGAGATACCAGGATTACAAGACAGGATTATAAGACTTACAAAACTTGGGCTCAAGCAGGAATGAACAAAAGTACAAAACAAGGAACCATGCAGAAACAAGAATATTAACAAGGTATATAAAACAGGATATAGGGTACAAAAACAAGAATATCTAACTAATTGGATGGATGGAAGAGTTGTTCAGTCGCAATTCAATTTCAATTCAGTTTAGCCCATTCAGCCACACGGCCAGCTGGGGAACAGGGGAACATACAAGGAAAACAACGGGAGACAGGATGGCCAGTGACAGGTGTAAGCCAAACAGGAGGATGACAGACTGAATGGGGGACCAATCCTGACATAAAACCACTTGTCAATATTGTGTAAGTCCGACTCAAGCTGCTAAAACAGCTCTGACCCATCAAGGCATGGACTGCACAAGACCTCTGAAGGCGTCCTGTGGTATCTGGCACCAAGATGTTAGCAGCAGATCCTTTAAGTCCTATAAGTTGCAAGGTGGGGTCTACATGGATCAAACTTGTTTGTCCTGCACATCCCTCAGATACTCGATCGGAGTGAGATCTGGGAATTTGGAGGCCAAATCAACACTTTGACCACAAACCATTCCCGAACAATGTGGCAGGGTGCATTATCCTGCTGAAGGAGACCACTGCCATTGGGGAATACCTTTGACATAAAAAGGTGCACTTGGTCTGCAACAATGTTTAGGTATATGGTACGTGTTAAAGTAACATCCATATGAATGCCTAGACCCAAAGTTTCGTAGAAGAACATTGCCCAGAGCATCATACTGCCTGTCGGCTTGCCTTCTGCCCTTAGTGCATCCTGGTGCCATCTCTTGCCCGTTTTTCCAGCTTCAAACACATCAGCTTCAAGAACTTACTGTTCTCTTGCCTAAAATATAATGGCACTCCTGACAGGTGGCATTATTATGAGATAATCAATGGGTCAGAGAATCTTGTGGGCTTATGGGGTGCTCATAGTCAGCCATGGTGAGTATCTGCCAGAAGTGGGGACTCGAGTCATTGACTCGCAACTCGACTTGAACTCAAGTCACAAATTTGATGAGTTGTGACTCGACTTGGAAAAATGAATGTAAAGATTTCGACTTGAGGGCAAATGACTCAAGACTTGGACCCTATGACTCAAGAAGACTTGAGGTTATAGTTCCCCTCTGGATACCATAGCATTGATTTTATAATTTCAGTGTATATTAATTCTCTGTTGTCTGTTTTTTCAATTGGCTGAATGCAAGGTCTCCTGAGTGTGTTGGAAAGATGCATCACTATCTGCATATGCATGGAGGTAAAAACTGTATGAGGACAACTGTGAGTGAACACTCTCTTCTCAACTTCTCTCAGACTAGAGTCACATATTTTATGACTTGTGACTTGGCAGCAAAAATGACGGAAAGACTTGGACTTGGCTTGGACTTGAGGGCAAATGACTTCAGGTTCTAGTTCAGGTTCACAGGCTCATTTTATTGTCATGCGTAACATGTTGACACATGAAGAAAATGAAATTAGTGACTCAGGTCCAGCAATGTACAGTAAAGTGACAATAGTTAATAAATAAAAACTCAACAACTTAATAAGAGCTAGAATAATTCACTTCCTAAAAATTTGACTCGGACCACAAAGTTTTGATTTGAGACTAGACTTGGAGGAATGACTTGTTCCCTTGTACGTACTGAGAGTGATCCTAGGGAAAGAAAAACTACAAATCACAACAGGGTGTCGAGTAGCCATGATTTTTTACGAGATAATTAACCATTTTATTGAGATAGTCAGCATTATTCACATCAAATGGAAGTGGTCATAATGTTTTGGCTCATTGGGGTGTGTGTGTGTGTGTGTGTGTGTGTGTGTGTGTGTATATGTATGTATAGTCTCCTCTGAAACTATTGGAATAGCAAAGCCACTTCATTTGCTTTGTCATACACCGAAGACATTTGGATTTGAGATCAAAAGATGAACAAAAGGCAAGAATCCAGAATTTCAGCTTTTATTTCTTGATATTTACATCTACATATGTTAAACAACATAGAACACAGCACTTTTTGTATCAGACCAACCAATTTTTAGGTGAGCAAAAGTGTAGGAACAGATAGTCTTAAAGTAAATTAAAGTAATAACACTTATTTGGATGCATATACTCTACTCACATCAAACCTCAAGCCTGCAACTCATTGATATTATTGTTGGTTTTGTTCTTCTGTTGGTTTCTTCTTTCAAAATTCATTCTGCTGCTGCCATCATGATTCAAAGGTAGATACATCATCAATAAAGATTAGTGAGCCTGTCCCAGAAGCAGTTAAGCATACCTCACAGATGAGCTTGTATGTTTTTCTTTTTTTTTTTGATACTTTATTGATCATCATGGGTAAATTCTCTTTACACCTCCTCCAACCTCTCTGTAGGTGAGAGCAAGCTGGTCGAGAAGGGGAGTCACCCGATGCAGCACCCAAGGAGTTGGGGGTTAAG
This sequence comes from Mormyrus iriodes, assembly GCA_011763525.2. Taxonomy (NCBI): domain Eukaryota; kingdom Metazoa; phylum Chordata; class Actinopteri; order Osteoglossiformes; family Mormyridae; genus Mormyrus; species Mormyrus iriodes. The sequence continues at coordinate 12,845 of JAAGVU020000258.1, read as the reverse complement.
GGCCTTGGATCATAAGCAGATCCTTTCTTCATTCAGACTTGAGCCTTTCAATCATTTTGACAGAGGTTAATCTTTGTCTCACCAGCTCATAAAACTTTGTTTCAGATATTTTGTGCAAATATTTTGCAAGTTTCATCTGTGCATGTGTGTGTGCGTGAGTCTTATATGGCTATCATCGTAGTCCCACTGCCACACACTGATCAACTGTTGTCTCTGGGTCAAGGGGCAACCCTCTTTTCCACCACTGATTTGGAAAGTGCTTATTTCCAGCTTCCGCCTCGTGAAAAGAGACATTATCTGACAGCATTTATTATGAAAACAGCGTTTTCAGATTTCCCAGGTACCTTACAGGTTGGCTCCTCACACAAAATGTTGGCTATGGTCTGGAAAGGCCTACTGAACATTACTAACTATCTGGCTGATATCGTCCTCTGGGGATATACAAAAACTGTGCATGAATGCTTAAAGGTGTACTGCAATGCATACAAAATGCAGGGCTTCGGCTGAATCAATCTAAATGTCATTTTAACAGGTTACATAACAGGGGATTTAGCCTGATGATGATCACCTCTGTGCCATCACACATGCCCTGTTCCTTTCTGGGCCTTTTATTATGGAGTAATAAGATCAATCCAAATTCAGGTGGTCAGAGTAGGCACGATATAACCATGAGACTCTGAAGCAGCTATTGATCCTAAGTCCAGTTCTGGCACAGTTTGCTCCTGACCTTCTTACAATGGTCTCAACTGATGCATCTGCTTACAGTCTCGGTGCTGTTCTTGCTCAGGCTCATCCAGACCACACTAAGCCTGTTGTGGCATTTGAGTCTAGGCCTGTAACCTCCACTCAACACAAGGACTCTGCAGTTGACAAGGAGGCCCTTGGTTGTGAGTGTGCTGTTGAAAAATGATATACACTGTACTTGTGTGGATAGAAATTTATTTGTATTGATCACCAGGCACTCACTATCGTTCTGACCACTAAAGGGTCTCATCGTGCAGGTATGCATAGCCCACAAAGGGTAACGTGATTGCTCAGCTTGAACTATGAAGTAGTTTAACCCAGCCTGAATCATAAAACAACACAGGTGACTGCCTATGTCTGCTGCCAAGGATGGCTATGCCAACCCTGAATCAGGCTATGGACTCTATTTTAATGATCTAACATAAAGCGAAAAGCACAACGCAAGGCGCAACTAATATTTATGGGCATGTCCAAATCCATTTTGCTATTTTGATGGCGGAAAAGCCAGACTTGTGCGCCAGCGCAAGGCGCAACAAGCCGTGCCGTTATAATAGCAGTCTGCTGTAGTTCATGCGCCACTGCCTTTTAAAGGTGAGATGAAGTGCCATTCCGATTAGTTCATTGCACTAAATTACCTAAAAGTAATTTAATTTAATTGATAATTAATATTTTCCGGGCTGAAGTGATGTGTCATTCAGGGCAACAAAATATTGTCATTCAGTATAACACCAGTATTTCATATTAAAATACAAAAACATTGTGTTGTTGCCTAAAAGAGACAAAAACAAATCTCAAGGGATGAATGGAAAGATACATCTTTAGATTGTTATATATTTTCAGTGTAAAGCGGGAAAATTTTGTTGAAAATTTTCTACAGAGATGCACCTGTGATACATAAAATATTTTGCATTCCAAAAAAAACACTTTCTGAATGACTGAATGACATTTTATTAAGGTACATTCACGTGAATCACAATAAATATTAACTATTGGCTTTATTCTTGAATATAACTAATATGACGGCATAGGTGACACTCCAATGAACATAAAAAAGGCTTCTGGGGAATTGTTATTGCGGTTTAATTGTTTTGCTACTGTAAAAACCTTATGTGTCTTTGATCCATATACAAGCATGCACACATGCATACACTCCTGGGCAAAAAATGGACCAAACCCAAATTGCAAAACATTTAGCTTTGGCCCAGTTTTTTTGCCCAGAAGTGTACACACACACACACCCACACACACACACACGCACAATCTCCCACCATATAAAGCAATTCTAGACTGAAACTCCAAAAAATATGACTACTTGTGAAAAGCTTATTAATTACTATATATGTAGAAATGCACACAGGCTTCAGTGTTACAATGTATATTGCATAATTTGATACGTTAGCTAAATTTGTACAATTTCTAGAAACACTGTTTATTAACAATTAATATTTATTTCTATAAATATTACTCAATAATAATATTGAAATTACAGTTAAAAATACCCCCCGAAGCTCGTGGGGCAGATAAAGGTCTGCTGACTCACCTCAGTATTAACTCTCTTTCTCTCTTTAGATTTTCCTCAGGTTAGGAAATACTTCTCTTGCAGGAGCTTCAGCTTTCCGCCAGAAATATTCTGCTTCCACCGTTTCTGACAGAGTCTAATATAGTGTCTAATTTATGGGTACAACTTCCTGCTTCTCTGCCTTTCCTTCCTTAGTACAGGAACATTACATAACCCCCATCTCATTTCCCATTTCAGGTCAGGGTCCCTTCCCACATAATGTGCTATTTTACTCTAACCCTGCCCCTTGTTTACTGATTTTGACTCTCTGCTCCTCCCCATGTGCTGCACATGAACTTTGTTTGAGTTCCAACATCCACCGTGTGTACGTGACTCTGTCTCTGTGTGCTTCCGCAGTGAGTGCAGAGGGCGCCTCCATAAGCAGTAAAATCTACATAAGGGGTGCCCAATTCCAGTCCTGGAGGGCTGGAGCCCTGCACAGTTTTTGGTTTCCCCTTATTTAAAGCATCTGGTTCAGCTCCTTGTGCTAATTACCACACAGCTCTTGAGCTGAATCATTTGTAATGAAACAGGGAAAGAACTAAGCTACACAGGGCTTCAGCCCTCCAGGACTGGAGTTTGAAACCCCTGATCTACGTCTTACCAAAGGTTGTCTGCATCGCTGATGCATGTGTTTGTGTCATCATGGATGCTTTGTGTTGAGTGTACACAAATGAGCCATGGCATCCATTGCACATTGCTAATAAACAAATAAGTATTCAGCTCATTTACCCAGCCTCTTTTCATTAGCTATTTATTGTGCAGTCCCACATTCTGCACAGAAGGTGTTACACTTCCTTCATGTGCTTAAACCGGTTATTGAAAGGAATTCTTCTGTTCTTTTCTATTATCGCAATTCTGTGGGTAGGAACTTAATACAAATTGAAAAAGAAATTTACTGACCACCAAAGGGGATGTTTTGTTGTCCAGATACATCACCCAGAAAGATAGATACCTCTCATCATTGTACCTGCCCAAGAAGTGCACAAGTACAATGCAGGTCGCCCAAGTCTTCAGTGCAAAGCAAAATGGCCTTGCCATTCCAGTTGTTATTTATTAGTTATTAAATAGTGACATATATATATATATATATATATATATATATATAGAGAGAGAGAGAGAGAGAGAGAGAGAGACAGAGACAGAGACAGAGGCTGAGACTCGATCAAAAGAAATTAATCGCTCAGATTTCTGTGATTAAAACCCAATGTTAAAAGTTATTATCGTGTTGGGCGGGACAAAGGACTTGAGGGCAGACGTGGTTGCAAAGCAAAAATGGCTTTTATTAAACTCACACAACGTAACACGTGAAATAAGTTAGATCACAGATCACGAAGGATCTAACTGGGAGGAATGTGGGAAGGCAGGGCACAGGCAGAACGAGGGTACAAGGGTTAATGACCGGACTAGCGAGGACAAGACAAACAGGTACTTTAATACACAGACTCACGCAGGGCACCAGTCATCAGGGGTGGCCCATCAGGGCCACATGAGGGAGGAGACAGGAGGATCAGGCAGACGTAGCGGGCGGGCGGTGACACATATAATCATGAATATTTATATATTAAATCCCCAAATTAATGTGGAATTAACACAAAGGGGAGTACATAGGTCACTGTCACAATCTCAATATCATAACATTAATTTTCTCTATTTTTTAAAAATTAGTTTGAATTAGTTTTGTTATCTGACCATTTATTTCTGGTGAAAAAAAACTGGGTCTAGGCAGGGGCACGGGGATGGGGGGGGGCAATGCCCCACCAAATGCTCCCCATGCCCAACTAAAGCCAAAGATGCGACCCACCAACATCTCTTATTGCCCCCCCATTTGATACAGTCTAGAACCGGGCCTGGGGCAGGAGTTACTGAGATGACAAAAAAATGACAAAACTAACTAAACTTGAGTAGAAAATATATCTCATCATAGAAATTAATGCATGTTACTTGCAATAAACCTGAAAAATCTAAATCAGGTTATGTGGTTTTGTGTTACTAATTTTTGGCTGCATATTTGGGGAAATGGTTTAAAAAAAATCATGAAATCAGAGCAACTCAGAGCGACAATTTCAATATTAATCAAGTAGTTATTCAAAAAACAAACATAGTATTTCACCATAACATTTTTTTTAAATTCTCAAGTTCATGAGAATGACCCATATTTTAGTATTTGTATAATGATTTAACTTAAACTTGTGCTGTACAGGTTATTCATTTCCCATAAAATACTATCTTCAAGCAAGTACAAGCTGAATTACAATGCTTTCAAAAAGGATCGATGAACTGATGGCAATAAGAAAAGAGAGTGTACAGTATTATCAGAAGGGTTAGGGTTAAACTATTTTTTATCGCACACCGTGGCTATCATTAGAAGTATCTGAAGCCACAGAAAAAAATGCTAGGATTTCATCTTTGACATTCAGTAAACACAAATTAATAGACTTGGATGTCTCTTTTTGTGTTGCTTACATGTGCTTTGTCACTTTACATCATATTCGCCTCTATGTGAAACGGGAAAACTCTTCTGTTCATATACTGTAAAATACTCTTTCAGATCCCCGTCCACTGGTTTAACCCAGGTATATCTCACAGTTCATTCTTTATTGAAAGAACATTTCCTGTTTTTATTTGTAACCATGTCACTTTAAATCCCTAGAGAGTTTATTCTTTGTGTATGAAATAGCAAGGGAGTTTAATGGTCCCACGTCTGCACAGTTTGACTGACGACTAACACAGCCTCTTGATGGCACGCCGATTTAGATTTTTAGCCAACCACCCCCAAACTGACTAATCGCCCTGCCTTTTGATGGACCGCTCAGAAACGCAATAACCTGCTTGAGCTCCTCAAACACAGATGGAACGAATAGTCAATAAAATGACGAGTTCAATGACCTATTACAAGCCTCACCTCTCCTAAGAGATATACAAACAGCTTAAATGGCACTGGGCATTACTGGCCATTAAGCGGGGGGCATGCCAGGAATCACTTCTTAAAAATAGGATATTAAGCCAGAAATGGAATGCAGAATAAAAGGATTGCAATTAAACACAGATAAGGCATTTTTTACACCTTTAGTTACTGTTTTCAAGTCTGGGTCAGTTTGCCATAGCATGATAAAATTGCTTGCAACACCACAAACGCTATACTGATTCATATAAAACATTTATCGAGTGTTACTGAGGGTTCCATCTTTTAATCCTGTGTTTGTTCACTGGCCATGCTAAACAAAATGTTTGCAATACCAAAATAAACCACAAAATCATTTTGGCAGCACGAGAAAAATTACAATTGAAGTATTTTCTATCCGAATAAGTAACAATTTTAGAAATCCCTTTGTCTCTTATTTCGAGACTATCAAAATTTACATCAGCCCTTGTTCAAGAATGTAATACAAGGGGTTTAACAGTAATACGTCTTTTATTTTGGGTGTGTCCTTTTTTTTAAAAAACAAAATTAAATGGGGGCAAGCCTATTAAGTTAAAAAAAACACACACAAATTTGTTAGGCTCTTCGATGGACAAGGCTCCAAGCAATTGCCTTGTGGTAGAACTGCCTATGGAAGGAAGCTGTCCCTGAAATGGGTGGTGCAGGTGGTAATGCACTGATAGCACATTCCTCAGGGCAGAAGTATGAAGAAGACGTGGGCTGGATGACTGCCCTCCCTGATGATAGACTCAGCCCCTATTTGGCAGTGGGAGAGATAGATGGATTGCAGGTGGGGAAGATCTGTTCCAATGATTTTCAACAGTCTTGAGCAGTTATCCAGTCAGGATGCTCTCTATGGTACAGCAGTAGAATTTCACCAGGGTTTTGCTTCCTGACCCAAAGCTCTTTAGCCTCCTCAGGAAGAACAGCCTCTGCTGAGCCCTCTTCATGATGCAGCTAACATTGCTTTGTGAAAAAATGGTATACTAAAGTATATTAATGTGCAACAATTACTGAAAGCATAATAGAAATATGTTTTGAGTGTATGTTTTTTCAAAGGCACTTTAAATGTACTTTTAAAAAGTATATTATAAATGTAGATGTGCTTCAATGTACTTATACATACCTGGACCAAAGAATACTTGCTTGCGATCGCAGTTTGGAGTACTGCTGCACTGCTTGACGTATTTGGAAGGCTCCTTTAAATGCAGTTGAGAAATGCATCCTCACAAGGGATCCACCCACTGGATCCATCACAGCCCAACATATCTCAAGATTGACTGTGCAGAGGTAAAGTGGGTGTGTCCCGGCTACATGATAAGAGAGGCGCTTTGTAACTCAAAGGTAAGGTTGGGAACAGTGGGTGACAGCCAGACAGTCCCATTTCACACCATTTTCAGACACATCTATGACTGTGTCCAAATTTGGTGGCTTCATCCTGTGAAGGACGCTGTCTAGGAAGGATGCAGTCCTACACTGCATTTGAAAAAGCCTTCTAAATAGGACAGCCTTGTCCATGCTGCTGTATACTTCTTAAAGAAGAATTTTAAAAACTCAAGCTGGAGGGGGCCTCAGAGCACTAGTGGCCGCAAGTTGCAAAATGTATAGCACAAGCTAAACACTACGACCTCCATATGCAATGAGAGTTCACTATCAGGACCCTCTGCATATAGAGCAAGGGTTGGCAATCAGGGCCCCTAGACATGCAACACAAATTAGCCATCAGGGTCCCCAGGACCATCTATTTACAGCAACAGGTCTCCTAGGCATACACAATGAGTGTATCAGGGCCCCCAGCATGTTGAATGCAAGTTAACTGCCAGGACCCCAGACACCCCCAGCATATAGCCTACAATGTGAGAATCCAGACCCTTCACATGGTATGTGCACTATACCTGTATATAAATAATGGAAAAATTCAACAGTTTCTGAAATTCTAAATGGATATCCAGTTCAATATGTAATTTGAGGGATTCTTTTATTTACTTGTGCTAAATTAAATCAGTTAATTCAGAACTCAGCAGCTGGTTGGACCTTAAATCTCTTTTGGCTTTGATCACTTACTGTGAAACCTTTAATCTATATTGCTGATTACTTTCATACTAGTTACCATTTTGGTTTCCATACACAGAGAATTTCCTGGTACATCATCACCATCAGAAATTAGGACCACTTAAGATGAAAATGCAGCAATGAACTACTGCAAGAGAAGCCTGGTACTATTAAAGAGTGTAACAGCAACATTGCATGGCAAAGACCAAGGAATGAGGGTGGCGATCCACCAACAGTTCAAAAGGAAATGGGTTTATTAAACAAAAACAGGGGCACAGACAGCCTCAGGCAACACAGAATGAGTAAGCCCCCATGGGCCAGATTGAGGATACTCAGGCAGAGCAGCAGCCCCATCTGGACTGGAAACTCAGGAGGGAGGGCGGGCTCCCTTAGGTAGGGCTGTGGAGGCTCAGGAAACGCAAATGATTCAGCCGAAATCCATCAAGTACCCAAGGATTCCCTCAACCCCATCGACATCTCCAATGGGTGATGCAACAGTAATCTCCCAGCTTTGGCTAGAGAACTCAACCAACACGGGGAGAGGAGAAATGGCAGGGTGGAACAATAGGCTCTTCCATGAAGCCTGAAGAGCACAAAGGTCAGTCACCTGGACACCCGGAAGTAGACGGGACCTGAGCCAGGGTCTGGTGCTCTGATGCCAATACCACAGTGTCACTAGTGGGCACAAGGGACATCAACCCCAGGGCGAGGGGCGTCTCAGAGCCTGGCGATCGTTGTGAGGGAGTCATTCAATCATGACACATGGTGAAACATGGTGCAGGTGGGGGGGAAAAAAGGGGATGATCCACTGACTGTTTGAAGACAAAATGGGTTAATTAAAACAAAAACAGGACACATCAGGAAACCACTAAATAAAGACACTACAGGGGGTCAGAACTCAATAGGAAAAACAACAAGTAAAGAAACTATACATAAACAAACTAGGTCAAACCAGACAACACAGAAACCAGCACTACAAAGACAGGCAAAGCAACTACACACTGCAACACAGTACAATGACTCACTAAGGAGTAAAACAAAGACAAGCACTTAAATACACTCATAACTGGATTAACGAGGACGAGCAGGTGCAGAACATAAGACAATCAACCAATCACAGAGGGAACAGGACAATGAGCAAGAAATGGAACAATTAAACACTGGCACGGGGAAACGGGCAACAGGTGGAGCAACTGACGATAAACACAGAACTAGGGAACTTATACAAAACACAAACCAGGAATATCACACTAGGATAAGTAACAAGGAACAAAAAAATACAAACAGGGCAAACCTATTACAGAGAAGCACAGAAAATAATAAACACTGGGGAACAGAAAACAAAATAACAGATGAGACTGTCCTCAAACCCATAACTGTACGGCTACAGCTTCCATGCTGGACACACAGCCCAGTGAACTATGTGGCAGTCCCGGGAGAAGGGAAAACACACTAGGGACTAAGGGGCTACAAACAAAGGAGGGAATAGGTTGGCCAGCAATACCTGCTGGCCAAACAGGGTCAAAAAATATGGAATAGGACCAGGTGAGCACCAATTCTGACAGATTGAGAGTGAGTAATTGGACAAGGAAGTACATCGGGCAGGATGAAATACAGACATGGACTAAAAGACAAATAAAAAAAATTGAGACTAAGTGAAATAAAAAGACAGATAGGAGGTTCCTGAAGTTCCAGAGAGGACGTATGCTAGTTACATTATGTTAGTACCTGGTCGCTAACTAGCTAGTTCATGTGTTTCACAAAAAAAGTAGTAAAATATTAAAACTGGTGAACTAGTGTAAATACCTGTACTGTCACAGTACGTAACCAAAGGTATTTCTTCTGATTTTTTTCTCACTCTTTTCTGCCTTTTGGTGCCTATAGGGCATGCCGGCCCTGATTCAGGGGATCAAAAGGTACTAGCAAATCACAGAAAAGAATGAAAAGGAAGAACAGAATAATTTACAGAACAACACTCAACCAAATGAGGAGGAGAAAAATAATGAAACACAGGAAATGAAGGGAGGCCAGAAAAGGAAAAATTAACAAACACTTCAGGGAAAGAAGACTATATCTGGGATGAGGCAAAGTCATTCTTATAATGCAGCACCTTTTAAGAAGATCATTAACTTGAAAATATGATCTCACACTTAAAGCTTCCTCAGAGAAATTTCTGAAATTTCTATAATCCATCTTGTAGAACAATGACCCTTCCCCTGGAACTGCCCCAATCCCAAAGGAGAACATAGAAACAGAACAGAAATTTGAAAAATGCAACAAAAATGGTCACTTGTACACTAAGGAAAAATCTGATCTTAGGAAAGCACTAGAATACTATGTGTGTGTTTTAGATGTACAGAGGAAATGGTCTTACAAACTGTAGTAATTTATGCAGGTTCTTTTGTATAGGTTTTTCCTGCAAAAAAAGAAAATAAAAATGATAATAAAATGATAATACACTCCCTGTAATCTCCACTTTAGTTTTCACAGTCTATGTGCAAAGCTCCTGCAAAATGAAAATAAAAATAACACCATTTGCATTTTAATTTTCCACTCATTCAGTCAATTCTGAAAAATTAAAACTTTTTGTCTTTTAGTTTTCTAACCTGACTGTTTCATTTTCAAGTTCACAACATGCAAATATATGTTAATTGCAGAGGGGCGGTGTGCAAATCAGACCATTTTTGATCCCCAGACTCCACTTAAGAGGAGAACATCCAATCAATTCATCCATACAGCCTGACACACATATGCTAAGTCCAATTCTGCAGGATGGACAATTGCCATTACAGAACCTCACATATTTTATTGTAATCGTCATTTATCTTCACTTTAGACATGGACACATATACTAATAGTACAATTCTGTAATATTATATTACGATAATACATACATCTAACAACTAATAGATGCAGCTTACTATACATGTTATGTTTACTTATAATTTTAACAAAATTATACCTGAAACTATGGAATATTTTATAGCACTGCATAACTCACAGAGAATGTAATCATTAGGACACTATTAAGAAGATGCAACCAGAAGCTCATGTCTGAAGATATACACAAGCGGCTTCTGAACTCCAGATTTGGCGGGAAAGGAAAAACCACAACAAAACAATGAAACTTTATCTGACAAATCAAATTTCCAAATTTCACACATTGTTTTCAATGATAAAGAGTGGCATTTATCCCCTTCCCATTTGATAATCTGCTTACCTTATATGAAAAATGGCAGTTAGGTTAAAATATTTTAATGAAATAATGTGACAATAACTATATAAGATAAAAAAGGAATAAAAAATAACCCTGCACAAAACAATGTTTTGGTGATAACAAAAAAAATCAATATTAGAACAATCTAAAAGGGACGTTCACTTTCAGTATCAGGTTTAGTGGTAATTCCAGTTGTGTTCGTATGAGATCATCCGCATGCTCATCATACCAATTAGTTTCCACTATATATTAACACTGCTTGCCACAAAAAACACTGATCTTATGACTATCTTGTACGCTACCCTTGTTCAGCTGGTTTGGAAAGGAAGCAGAAACAGGAGGGATCACACATTCCTTCAGACGCACAATTTACCTGTCAAAATCATCTACCTTGAAATGATAACTACAGAGAACTGTGGTATCATTAGGCTCAAAATCTCTCCGTCAGACAGCCGTGGTCCAAACTTTCCTTTAATCCAGGATCTTTAAGGAAGAGTCTTTTACCTTTCACAAAAACAAGATCATTTAAAAATAACTTGACATGTGGATGAATGCTACGGATAGCGTATTAACCTGGCGCCATCATTTAGTTAGCGTGTCATGAGCGCAAACAACCACATTTCAGCTGATAACGTAATAATAGATGCACCGAAAGTGCCGGAAAATGTGGTCTCGTATAGGCATGCGTGGCAATGGAGCGCATGCGTAATAGCGGAAGTTACATTTTCGGTAGCGACAGTACGTTCACACCGCGAGCGGCGAAAGCGTCAGCAATCGCTCTGGCCGCCCTGTCCGCGATGCTAGTGAACGCTTTGGACGCTCTCTGACGTAAGCGGGGTGGGTAGGGGTAAGGCCGTTCGGAATGCTAGGGCACACAAACTTTTTAAAGGGGCCACAAAGCAAACAAACATGTAGCTCATATTTGTGCCGACTGCCTACATTGTATAATTTGTTTTATAATCTGTTTTCCTAGAATATGTAATTATGTTATAACAAACCATGTCATAACTCATTACCATAAAGTTGACTGGGCTTCAACTTCATTTTGACGCTCTCGCTGGCTAAAGTTAGCCTACCTCGAGCGGGTGAAACAAGGAACAGACTTAAATGCCTCCTGCTGTCTGTGATCTGATAGAGGCCAGAGGCCCCTTTAGCAATCTGCGGAGCATCAGCTCCTATCAGGAATTCATGGACTGATGGGCTACGGCCGGGGCAGGAGGATCAGCTGAGGTATTAAGTGTTAGATTGAGAGAAAATATGCTATAAAATGATAAGATATGCTAAGATAAAAGCATTACAATAAAACATATACTTACTATTCAAATAGTGTCTCAGTAATCTCTTAGTGTTTTATCTGTCTTAGTTTCAAGATTTAGCATTATTAAATTCATTTTTATTTGGCACTCTTGTTAACGTCAACAAGCAGAAACAGGAAGGGGAGGAAGGAACAGTTAAGTAAAAAAAAAAAAGTCAAAATCACAGTGTTTCCTTATTTTAACGCATAAAGAGTGATGTCATTTTTACTAAGAGTTAATGGCCTCCAGTGTTAGTGATACAAGTGCCTCTGAATAATGCGGCGTAAATGTCACTCTGGTGTATTTCTGAAAAACACGCCACCTACTGCCTGCTGTCTAACATTTTTGCTTGCGTGTCACTGCTTTATAAACGTTATATAGTCGACTGTTCTGGTAAGTAATAGGCAAAGTTGCTAATTGGCACTATGTACTTAAAGTAATGCTAGCGTGCATTACCAGTTAGTAATTGTTTTACTACATCACATTACGTCTTTTATAGTTTACATGGTCGGCGTGTGTTATGGCACTGGTGGGGAAAGAGGATGACGATCCACTTACGGCTCTTTAGACAACAAACGGGGTTTATTGGGGCAAACACGGTAAGCTCAGGGGAAACAAGAAACAAAGGGACCATGAGGGATCAAAACAAAACAGGGCAGGGCAAGTACTCTACAACAGGGGCTAGGAAAATGACTAGGAGACAAGGCAAATACATCTAACAAACTAAGTCAGCAGCCACACTACCTGCAGCCCAGATTGGGTAATCTACCTGAAACTAAGCAGGTTTGGGACTGGGCAGTACTTGGATGGGAGACCATCTAGGAAAGTTGGGTTGCTGATGGAGGAGGTGTTGGTGTGGCCAGCAGGTTAGCCCATCCTGTGGTCGGTGTGGATCCCAGTGCAGTGATGGGGACACTGTGCTGTAAAATGGTGCTGTCTTTCAGATGAGATGTAAAACCAAGGTCTTGACTCTCTAAGATCATAAAAGATCCCTGGGCATCTTTTGAAAGAGTAGGGGTGGTACCCTGATGTCCAGGCTAACATTGCCCACTGTGG
>JAAGVU020000257.1:0-15867 GCA_011763525.2 Mormyrus iriodes | reverse complement strand
TATCCCAGAAGTTTAACTGACTTGATGCTATACTCTGATTAAAAAGTGTTCCTTTAATTTTTTTGAGCAGTGTATTTGCTAGTGTATGCTTGACCATCTGATTGGATAATTTTCAAGCTAAAATGACAGATTGGACAAGGGGCTAAATACAGAAGAGAGATGAACGATGCATCAACACTTCGGACCCATCAAAAGCAAATGTGAGCACCTCTGAGACAGAAGGAGCCAGAGGACATGTCAGAACGAGCTTTAAAGAACATTTACAAAGCTTCAGAAATAACTCCGGCTACTTTGCTTACTCAGATTGTTCTGATATGCGAATCTGCTTTTATATAAAAGCTGTCAATTTAGTAGAAATTAAAAGTGTAAATGTAGATTAACAAGGTTTTCATGAGGAAATGTCTTCTGTCTGACTTTATCATGATGAAATTAAATTGATCCTCATTTATAAATTAAACACAAATTCAACTTTTCTATTTCCACAAGTGTGCAGTGGGTACTGCTTTCATCATAAAATTAACTAATGCTAAGGGATTATCTTATTTAAAGCAGTAATTGTCTTTGTACTGATGCATCATTTTACAGTACCTTTGTTTAGATTTTTATTTTGGAATATTTGCCCCTTTTTCCATTTGAAGGTACTTAGTATTAATGTGAAAGCAGAACTAAGTCTGTTCATGTAAAAATGGCAGAAATATTCAAACATCACTGAGGTCATACTCTGGAGACATGGCCAGAAACTTTTCTAATGGGTGTTTTACCAGAAACAGAATACCACATGGGCCCTCTGTATATTGAATTAATGTATTAGGGGCTGGGAAGGTGTCTTCCTCTTGGCCTTATTGGTTGAGCTGGAAGAGTATATAAGGGACAATGGAGTGTGTCTAGGGGGATATTATAGAGGACGTCATACTGAGGATCATCCTGCTGCTTCAGCCATAATAAGTTACTTTTGCTGTAGAACTACAATCCTTTACTATTCTCAAGGAACCATTCAGCTGCCTTGGTGAGTTATATGTGTGTTTTTTTCTGGAGTTAGTACTGTTGAGTGCCAAAGGCTCTTTGAAGAACAAAGTAAATATTATTAAACTTGTGGCATTTGGATATTAAATGCAGATACTTAGTGATTAAACTATTTTCCAGGCTGTTCCTTGTTGAGAGAAGGTTCCTATTGATACTGTCCAGGCAAGAAACCTTATTGGGTTATTAGAAGAAGGGCTTTCATAATCTTGAGTGTTGATGCTGTTTAGTATCTTCTTTAAAGAATCACGTGTCCTTAGTAGGTTAATAAATTAAATCCAGAGGTTGATGATTTTATTCCTGTTTATTTTTCTGGAGAGTTGGCAGAGATGTATATCAGTTATACAAAGTATTTGTCATATAAGGACAGTGCAGACTAGGCAAGGCACTAGACTGTACAGAAGAGTTTTATTTATTATTGTTGGATTTGGGGTATAAATCGAAGATGCTGCTGCTGCTGCTGGTTGCCACAGAGGACTTCAAGACACAGAAATGAGACCCATGGGGTTAAAGTGTAAATAGATTATATAGCACAAAAAGTCTGAATATGCTCTATTTCTATTGATGTGGATTGAGATATAGCAATAAAAATGACAATACACTGGGTGCAATTGCATTACACATGCATTTTAATACTGGTTAAATATTACAGATCCAAATATTTGCTCTGCAGAATACAGCTTCGAGGTTTGCCTGCTATTGACTGTTCATTGTATTGGTCTTGGAAAGTTGGAGCTTGGATGTTTCATCCCTCCAGGTGAAAGGAAGGGGTGTAGGTTTTAGCAGTGCTTCCTAAACGTTACATTTTCCATCCCAGTGATATGTACTGCGATATGTTTGACAGGCCTTTGCATCATGTACCAGGTCCCTTGCAGTTTGTGTACCTGCATACACACCTGGAATGATGACAGCTCCGTGCAACCAAATGACGGTCATGTGGTTGCTTGGGTGAGTGAGTGAGTGAGTCTGTCTGTCTGTCTCTGTCTGTCTGCATAACTACTCCTTCAGCACAAGAATATAACCATCCTGCAACTCTTCCAGGAATCACAGAGCAGAGGGATCCTGCTCGCTCTCCGTCTCTCTCTCATATATATATATTCCACATATAAATAAAGTGACATTTGGTGGTAAAGCATTCTACTACAGGGCCCCTATATTGTGGAATAGTTTGCCAAGCTATGTTCAGGATGCCGAATCGGTCTCAGGCTTTAAATCTCGACTGAAGACGTATTATTTCAATTTAGCTTACCCACAATTTAACTTATAACAAACCATAACTATGGCTGCTGGTGCTGCTGTACATGCCATTTTTATCTACTATGCTTGTTCATTAATGTGTCAATGCATGTTCTGATTACTCATGCTCTCTGCCTTCCCACATGTCCAGGTGGTGCCTGGTGAGGGAACCATCTGAGCTGGAGTCCTGGTTCGGTCCCCTGGACGGGTAACATTATAGATGTGACTTATGAACTGTAACATTGTGGGTGCAGCCTCCAGTCTGCCACCCTACACAGGCCAGCGTGGAGACCAAACTCTTTGTTGGACTTTGGTATGACGATAATCACAGCTTGCATCTTGCTTTTAGCAAGCAAGCCCACTCTTGTCTGTGCAATAATGTTAGCATGCACAGGGGAGTTGGGCAGCCAGTTGACCTTGGACCCCCAGAGGTTTTTTTTCTCCTTACTTGAGAGTTTTTAGTTCCTCTCCTCTGTTGTCATCTGGCCTTCCTTCTTTCTTTAAATTCTTTGTCTTAGTATTCTCTCAAACATCATGTAAAGCGCTTTGGGGCGACTCTGCTGTGAAAAGTGCTATATAAAAATAAATTTAATTTAATATTATCTTCCTAGTGTAATATTTACCATACTTTTATCATATTCAACCCGTATTTATTTATCATTCTGATAACTGTAATCTAATGTAAATTAATATACTGTCAGTTTTCCTAATGAATTTATACGAAGTGCGCTAAAGTTCCGGATTTAACATCATGATTTATCATATGACATAATATATCAAATACTACAAATACATCTTGGTGTGTAAAAGCATGGGGTCATCATTGTCACATTTTCCATTTCAAATTTCCTCCATGCATTCTGTATTGTGAAAAGGCACTACTCTGCACTGTCTGGGCAGTGAAGTATTTCTCCAAATACACTGGTAGACAGAAGACATTCATTGAAACGAATTATCACACTGTCCTGTTATTAAACAGATAACGCATTAGAGATGGAATAGTAACTAATTCATGGATAGCCACCTGGCTGATGACACTCCAAGGCCACGACAAGTCCGGCATGCCTAGAACCACAAGCTACCCCTTGGCACAGGACTAGCTGCCATAACTGCTCTCAAGATGAACCAGCAGCAGTCAGCATTCTAGACGGCCTTGGAGCCATCACAATACCACTACTTCGATGAAAATGCTTGTAATGACATGGTCACTGCTTATGTGGATGAGTGTGCATTCAACCATCAAGGACCCTGAAAGCTGGAGCAAAGATCGTGAGGCTCAATGATGACCCAGTCCCGCCACAACAGTTCCAGCTGGGTCCCCAAACGTCGCAGTATGCAGAACTGGCAGCAGTCTTGATTGCTGTGGAGTTAGCCTTTGAACACGGATTAAAGGACCGGCTGGTCTGCACATATTCAAATTATGCATGTCTCAGCTTCATGTGCCACCTCCCTTGATGAAATCAGAATGACTTCAAGACATCTGGGAACAAGTCAGTCAAACACCAAGACCTCCTGCAGGCATGTGATGCTCTGATAATGGCACATGTTATGCAGATCTATTAGAAGAAGGTCTGCGGTCATTCCAGACTCCCAGGACTGTACAAAATGTACAGTGACCACACAGATGCACTCGCCAAAGCAGGGGCACTGCAGGGCGACCACTGGGAGTCCCATCCATGCCATCACCCGCTGCCAGAGTAAGACACCTGCCTCTCCTCCTGCGTCCTCCCTTCTGGATCTCTTCCCATAACTTTCTCCCTATGACTCCCCACCCGATCTCAGAGCCCTCCTTAACGTGTTACCCTCTCTTCAGCTCATTGAGGGAGTACTGCTTTATGTTCCTGATGCCCACACTTTGCCACAACTTGTGGTTCATCAGGGCCAATGGAGGATCATGCTACTGTACAACCACGACGCACCCTGCGCGGGACATCACAGCACTAAAACAACATACGAGGCCCTTACTCAGGTGGCCTACTGGCCTAACATGTGACAGGACATGATGGAATATATGAGAGCATGTCTGGTCTGCTGCTAATTCCAACTAGCAAATCCAAACCACAAGGCCCCTATATAGTGCCGGGGAATCAACTTCCTGTGGTCAGATCTGCAAATTGACTGGGTAGGACCCCTGACAAGATCAGCCCGTGGAAACAAGTACTTCCTCTCAGTCAGCCTGTCAGTTCATCAAGTGGGTCCCAGCACCGAACGACGACTACCCCAAGCGATGACATATTTGCTCATGAACCACGTGTTCTCCAAATTTGGACTCCCACTTGTTATCTCAGACTAAAGCACCCATTTCAATGGCAAAGTGATGCGGGACATCTGGAAACTGCTGGTAATCAAAGCACAGTTCCACATTAACCACCATCCTATGGCGTCCGGCCAAGTAGATTGGACCAACCGACCCATTGTCCAAATCTAAATCACAGTGCCAAAGCCTTAACCAAGAGTAGATCCAGGAAAGTCCAAAGCCGAGGAGAATCCAACTAAGATGCACGGGACCAGGAACAGGAACAGCAGACGAGGTGGGCAGGCAGGGGCAAGAACAGGCAGGATCAGGGCAGGCATACAGGGTCAGAAAGAGCAATATCACCAATTACAATAAAATTATGCAAAATCCATACTATAAACGTACACTTTTGAAATCATAAACAACTAGATAACAGACTCAGTGGCATAAAAACAGTGTTTATCGAATATGCCTTTACTAATAGAACATACATTCTGCTTTTGCGCATTTCTCTAAGACAGTCTCCATGGATCACTATTTGGCCACTAGGTGTCTCTGTGAAGCAATGGTTCAAACAGTTTGAGGGATGGAAACCGTTTCTGAATTGATTGTTTCATTTTTTTCCGTTTCTCAGAAGCTCCATTTTGCCATCACTATATCCACCAGCAGGTGTCATTAGTGCACACAGACTTACATGAGGCTGCGAGTAATGAACTTCTTGGCAAATCATTTGGCTGGAATGCCTCAGTGCTTCGTAAAACCCCCTTTCACCATCACTAGGGAAACTGATCCTTAAATACACAGGGGAAGACAGGATCAACAATGAACGGGTGTGAGCAGTTGACTAATCAAACAGGGTGATTGGTTGTTGCAGTCAGGTAATTACTGAGAGCGGGAAATGAGACACTCTCACCACACAGGTACACAGGACAGTGAGCTGGGACACCACTAGGGGGCAGAGCATCCATGAGAATCCCTGACAGTTTTCTCTCATTTCGGTTCATCAAGGGCTTCATTTTACACGAACATCTGCAGTGCCCTAAGAACGAGTACTTCCTGGCCATCGTCCGCCACACCTTTCTCACGACCTTGAGCACTTGTCCTGGACAAGAGCTGACCCACACCCCCGCTGCCTCTCACAGAGGTGCTCCCAACCCCAAAAACATGCACATGCGTGTACAGCGAGCGGCGAGCTGTAGACGGGGCTGACAGAGCTGTGCTTGGCTGGCTGTTTGCCAGGCATCTGAACATCTGCACAAACTCTGCATGCAGAACATGGTGTGGAGCTACTGCCAGAGGATCCAGGTTGTATTGAGGAACCCGGTGTAGTGCTGTGTAGACATATCTGAGGTAAAATCTCTGTCAAAGTGTTATAGCACCACATAGCATATAATTTACATTTGTTTTAGAGCCTAAATGCCTGAGGCTAAACACTGAATGTAATCCACCGAGTCCCTGAATCTTGTCTGAGTGCTTCTGTCCTACATGGCCCACCTGACTCTGCTGGGCAGCCTGTGCACTTTTAGAGGCTGCTATGCCTTTATGAGGCTGGTGTGTACAGCCAGTCCTCTGGTTAAGAACTCATACTTACGAACGGATTGCCATAAAGTCTGTTATATTAAAAATCTGAGTTAAATATAATGGTTCATAATAAGAAACACACACACTATTTTGTGATGCTCATGAAAATTTTAGGAGGCTTCAGTGGTTCATTGACTCAAGGTACAGTACAGTACTATATGTAGTTACAGTATTATTTTTCTCAGTACTATGTATGTTTATTTATGTACTGTTTATTTTTCCAACTTGCCTATAAATTCTAGATAAAGACAGACTTAGGGAACGGATCTTGTTCGTAACCTAGGAACTGTCTGTATAGAGAAATTGGACCGTTTGACAAGAAGGAAAGGCTTCAGTCTTTTATTGAAAAGAAACAAGTTTTTATTAGCTTAACAATACAATACAAATAATGCACTTTGGTGAGTGACACGAACCAGTGAGAGTACTATATAATTCAGCCAGAGTGCTATACGCCCAGACTGGGGAACCACATGGGCCGACCAAAGGTTTCCTCTATCTCACTTCTCTTATAGAGACATAGTATCGCGTCCAGCCCCGCCCTATAAGCTTACTCCCAGTATTTCCCACGGGTGCGACTGCTAATCAGCCGCGCCTGCAGCTCGTTGATGTTACCTCTTGTTCCTGCCCCCTTGTTTACCGGTCACAGGTGCCCCTCGTTCATTCCTCTCTTCCTGTGTATAAGAGTACCCTAGTCCTATGCTCCCTGGTCCTAACCCTAGCCCCTATCCAGTCAATGGTCGCAGGGGCCGAGGATCCCACTGAGCCACCTGTACTTCCACTGCCAGAGGTCCTCGAGGGGGCACCTGCCTGCCCACCTGCAGTCGTCGCCTCCCAGGCAGGTCTTGTCTGCTCTCCTGTCTGCGTGTCATCCACCACCACGATGTCCAAGCTCAGCCTGCGGAGCCCCACTCCAGCCTCTGCTGAGTTCCCAGAGCCTGTCTGGGCCCCTGAGCTCCTCTCCTGCCTGGGGGGAATGGGTCTGGATGGTAGCCCTCCGGAGGAGTAGGAGTAGGACCCCTGGCACCTGAGTCCCACGTTTTTGACTCCTGCGGCCCCCCAGCGTGGCAATCAGCAACGCCTTGGGCAGTCTGTCCAAGCACCAGGTGGGTTTTCAGTCTCCCGTAGAGGAAGGCAAGGGCACGTTTGGCAAGTCCGTCGCCTGGGCCCAGCCTCCTCCTCGTCCCGTAGCTCCGGCCCCGTGGTCTCTTTGTCGTCCCCTAGCTCCGGCCCCGTGGTCTCCTCAGCAACCCCCAGCACTGTTCCTACTCAGCTCCTTCATCCTTGATACTCGAGTCTGCTGCCCCAGCAACCTCCCTTTGGTCCTAGGCGTTCCTGTTTCCCTCTGCCTTTCTGGTACCTGCCTCTTGGCTTCCGCCCCAGGTTCCAGCTACTGTCCCTGTCTTTGTGCCCCGAGTTCCATTTCTTGCCCCCAATATGTTTGTCCTGGTACCCGTCCCTTGGTGTCCACCTCCTGTCCCTGCTTTTGTTCTCCGTATGCCACCTCAGGTCCCTGCCTTTGTTCCCCAGATTCCACCTCTTGCCCCTAACATGTCAGTCCCTGGTCTTACCCTTCTGTCTACATGATCGGTCCCATCTCTGTTGCCCCTTGGTCCCCGGAACCTGTTCCCTCATTTAGTGTTCCTTTCCCAGTGCCTCTTGTTCCCCCTGTCAGTCCTTGTTCCACTATGGTCCTCCTTCCTGTCCTGTCTGGTGCTATTTTGTTTTACCTGTCCCGGTTGACCTTGGTTCTTGCCGGTCCCCGTTTGTCCTCCCTAGGTCTGTCCCTGTTCCAGGTTCTATTCCTGTCTGTCTAGCGTGCTTCCTAGTCGTGTGGTCCTGTGTCATGTCCTGGTCTACCGTCCTGAGAATGTCTGCCCCACCTTTTGTTCTTTCATTTTCTTTGCACCATCTGCTGTCCAGTCTTCGGTCTCCGGTCTTTAAGAGTTCTCTCTTCCGTTCTTTGTGTTTTCCTCCCGTCTGATCTTAGTCTTGCCCCAGTCTCTTCCTGTCCTATCCTTTGCTCTGGTTTGTGCCCCTGTGGTCCCCACAGGTTATTCAGTCCCTGTCCTGGTGGTGTCCCCTTCTGTCGGTTCCGTCTGTCCTTCCAAGGGTCCCTCGCTCTGTGTCTATTCGTCCCATGGTTTGCGTATTGTTTGCTCTGATCCCATATGTGGGATCCCATAATGTTCCTGTTGCCTCCCGTCCAGTGTCTGCTGTCCTGGTCCGATGTCCCTGGCCTCACCCCATATCCGGACCCGCTGTGCCTGTCATGTCCTTGGCTCCCCAGGCTCCCCCTCGGTTAGGGTGGCGCACCCAGAATGTGTGCCTTTGGGGCGGTCCTGTCACGTCTAGCCCTGCCCTACAAGCCTGCTCCCAGTGCTTCCCACAGGCGTGACTGCTAATCAGCTGCGCCTGCAGCTCGTTGATACGTCACGTTCCTGCCCCTTTATAAACCTTGTCCGGTCATTGTAGCCTGTCTTTCCGTGCAATTGCCCTCACTACTACTAGGTCAGACTCCTTCACCTTGCAGACGGTACCGACTTATTATGAACCAGAATCCACTAGGAAAAGTGAAGACGAAATTTCTTATTCAAATTCATCCATCTTACTTTCCAAGATGTTATGAGATGCATTTCTTTATAATTATTAGAGAATAACTGAGGCTGCATAACGAAATGCAGTTCAGTCTGCAAATAACACAAGAACATAAAAGGAAGTAGAAGCAGAGTGAGATCACCTGAACTTTTGAAAACCTAATACTTCGCTATGGTTCTTAAATGTGGGAAGATGCTTCTCTTTGTAAATGTTATGGAATAATTAAGGCCGCATAACAAAACTGAGTTTAATCTACAAAAATGAGGAAGTGGAGTCAGCCCGAGAAAGGAGGGGGCAAAAGTAGCTACAAGTGGTGGGTTATAAAGTTTCTTATGATCTGAGGACTGGAGATCAGCTATAGACAGTTCAGCTCCAACCACATCAAGAGAGCCCAGGTGGGGAGTGACTGTACATTATTTATGGTTATATATGATTATAGTCAATGTTTATCTTTTTAATATTTACCTGCTTTCTTGTAATACACAATATTGGAGTAAAACCGAGGGTAGGCAATCTTACACAGAAAGGGATGCTGTGAATGCAGGTCTAATGAATTTTTCCCAACTTCACCAAAGCCCTTAATTTACAGACTTGATCTGTGTTTAGAAAGTTCTTTCCAAACTGAAATACTTCAGCGGGGTTCTCTTAAATACGCTGAGGCATGGAGAGAGCTAGACATGGTACATTAAGCCATATGTTTGGGAGATAATCTATTAGGAGATCCCCGTTTATACTGGCCTCTTGACCAGAAGTGTTTCATCACATGGTGCATCAAGTAACAAGATCTACATCGATGGTGTTTTCATATAGGGCAAATAAGTTAAAGAGCATGGCTGGCGCTTGAAAATAACATTATGCAGCAAGAGCAAATGGCCAACACCTCAATGCAGCCAAGTGTGAGTAGGACAAACTGAAATAACTTACCTTAGGGAAAAGCTCACTCAGGAAGGTTTGGAAATTGACCAAACTGAATGAAACTACTACAGTATGTCATAGATCCAAAGACTGAGCCTTACTTAGCATTACTGAAGTATAGGTCAACTCCTCTGTCTGGACATTATAAATTATTAAGTTAAACCTGTGTGAGTGAGAGTGTATGAGGACAAAGCCTGGGCCCTCAGAGCTCGGGGTGCCTGGGGAAGAATAAAACACAACAACAGTCAATCCTAAATGCCAGTGTGAATCCTAACAGCAATGGGCGCTTTCACAACAAAGTTCCGGAACCTGGTTCCAAGTTCCTGGGCTGTCTCGTTGGGGGACATTTGTAGCTCCTAGCTACTTTTGTGTGTCGCCTTTACACAATGGGAACTGTGACCCTTACAGTATGCTAAATTAGCATGGGAGATGCAAAAAGCTGGTAAGTTAAACTTCATACATAATTTCATATGAAACCACACCGCTACCCCAAAACAAGTCATTTTTTGCTAATTATTGGGAGGATCAATTGTGATCAAAACAGGGCATGGGCTTTTATTTGTATTTTATCTATATGAACCCCGACATAATTAGAATTCATTATTAAATCTGGCCAGCAGAATAAAAAATGATGGAACATTATTTCACTAATACGCACTGCTCAGCAAACAGCAATATGTCCTTAGGCCGCTGTCAGGATGTCCTCTTTTGGTCTGGATGACACCCGCAAAGGACGTCCTTAGGACTTCCAAATTCCAAATGGAAAGTTTTATTACGTCCTGAGGATGAGTTTAAGGGATGGACTTTCTGAGAACATATTATTAAACCCATAAAATCCCTGTTAGTAAGTAATTAATAATAAACATTTTAACAGTAATGCAAGGAACATAAACAAGGGACATCCCCCGTATGGCCACATCATATCCATTAGGACATCCACAGGACGATCCTGTTACCATGAAAAATAATGATATCCTTCAAAAACAATTTATCACAGCTTGCAAGAATAGCATTTAAATTTATAAAAATTTATCTGAAATATTTCATTGTCCAGAGGACAGCCATACCATATCTGTCATGTCCTGAAGCACCAGAGGTACAAAAAATAATCATTGATACTTTATTGATCCCCAAGGGGAAGTTCTCTTTCCCCCTCCCCCAACTTGTTCTCTAAAAGTGAGAGCAAGCTGGCCTTAAAGGGCAGCTACCTGTTGTGGCACCCCGGGAGCTGGGGGTTAAGGGTCTTGCTTAAGGAACTACACGTATGCCAAGGCAAGGCTTGAACCAGTGACCTTCTGATCACAAGCAGAGAGACTTAGCCACCTGAGCCACATGCAGCCCCACAGAGAAAGTAAGAAATCCCAAAAAAACCTCAAAGACAGCCTAGGAGCTGATCAATCCCCAAAGGGGGCTTTTATTTGAGGGATTACAGTGGTAAGTATGTCTTGTAAGTAGGTAATTTGGACCTACCAGGAGTGTGAATAAGCAACAGGTAAACAATGATGGACTGGGGAACACATAGACATTTTTTCTGGAGTTTCAGGCAGGAACTAAGGGGATTTTGACCTTATAAATCCAGCTAGGAACAGCTCACATACACATTGTGAGGATTTTCAGGCAGGAGTTCAAAGGGTTAAACTCTGAGCCAGTGAACACTCAGTTCAGGATGACGGTGTATGATGTACAAATGACATCACTTGATTCCTGCCTGCCTCAAAGCTGTTTTCACTTCAGCCTCGTCTCAAATTCGATATTCAGTTTCCCACTTTAATAACTTTTAACGGAAGTAAGGTATGACATTGTTAATGACAGAATTGTGATGTCCAGTACACAGAAAACGATGGACACCGATTATTTTTGCGGTTTGAGCCATTTCATAATTTGTGCAAAATCTTGTTAATGGCTAAGAAAAGAGCTCATTTCAGCTGTAATGAGATACTGGTTTAGCATTTTTGGTTCATGGCAACTATTGCACCCCCCTTGGTTTTCCAGCTTTCTTTACAGACGAATATTAATTAATTTTTGAATGTTTACATGTATCCGTATAATGTGCAATGGGACAATACATGAATGGGTTAATAGCCCTAAAAGTGAGACGGGCTTGTCGCGGAAAGTGACTTTGATCAGTGCACACTGAGGGACAACACACATCCCTCGGATTTTCAGTTTATTTGTCTGTTACAGTTATTAATTATTACCTTGTATCCATTTAGAGAGACTAATGCCTAAGGCCAAATTAATGTATAAATATGATTGTAATTAACAGTGATAATTATCTTATTTATAGTTTTAACAGCTTTTCTCTTACCTGCTGGCTTTTTATTACTTCCTGAGATGCTCTGTAGTGATTTACTTGATGCTTCACAGATCAAAGCCTAAATCCTTAGGCATTACAGGACTGACAGCTTACATGCCTGATTCATTTCATGGAATGAACAGGCGTGCCCAGAAGGTCCACTGTTTAAAAAGGAAATGTGTTTCTCTGTAGCTTCTTATATACCTTACTGCTGATTTAAGAGGATAAATAAAATAGTGCATGTTTGACTTTCACATGATCCTCTGTGCTATATCTGTGAGATGACAGGAGCTAGTAATATATCTGCATATTTGGAGAAGCTCGCAAAAGCTGAAATTCGAAATCAATTACACTTGATGTTGCTTATGCATAAATCAGCGCTAGATGGTGCTAGATCACAGCAGAATAGTCACATTCCTGTAGACTCTTGAACAAGGCCCATAACCCACAGTTCTATGGGCACCACAACTGGATCATTCTATGCTGTCACCCCCCAAGTCGGCTCTCACCTATATGTGTCTCATGGAGAGCAAGATGGGGCAGACAAAAACAGAATTTACCCACAGGAATCAATAAACTATCATTATTATATTATAAATTATTATATATTACATTATAACACCCCAGAAGCTTGCCAAGCCCTGTCCTTCCATCCTCAGGTTTCGTGTGTCTCCAACGTGTCTCATTAATATCCATGAGGCAACTGCGACGGTGGCCACCACCAGCCAATCAGGTAGCGTCGCAGTTGCCTCATGAATATTAATGAGACATCCCTTACCACCCTGCAAAACAAAAATTTGCGGAGGGGGCAGGGAGGGCTATGGACTCGAAGAGCGGTCCTAGATCTCAGCGGCGTTTGACCTACCAAACACAAATTTAAATCAAAGTTAAATTAGTAATGAAGGTAATGTATGCTAAATTAGCAATGTATGGCTTTTATGCTAACGGCGATTCAACAATGAGAATCCGATACTGTAATGTTAGCCAAAAGTAGGCTGAAGTCGCTCACAAAATGGAGTTCAATGACGTGATTTCTAGGAGCATTTTAGAGTTAATGAGCTAACTTTCGTTTTAGTAAAGACAAAAAAAGCTGCAAAGCACTGGTATGTTTGAATCTATAGCGTTTATGCAGTGGAGTTACAGATGAGGCTGAAGTTGGTTTCTTATTCGGCAGTTTCTGTTCCAATCTGTTCCACCTTAAATAGACATTAATGCATGTTCTGCCATATTAACAGCAATTTATCTTGTGAATGTCAAAACGTCTGTTTGAAAGCCAAATACCCTCAGACACATTAACTATTACACTTACTATATCCAGAGTTTGAAGGTATTTTACTGTAGAATTTTTAAAATAATGCCCTCTGACATTAGTACTTTTTAAAAACAATGCATGTTCTGCGATCAACACTGATCTGTTGTTCCCGTCGATTATTAAGAAACTTGGGGAAGTGTGTATTAACATAATGTCCAAAATAAATACTGTAAAAATCTCTGTGGATTTTTTGTTTAGTACATTTACCTATAGAAGTACAATTCTATTTATGAGTACTCCCACATACCACCCTCCCATGTCACTCTGTTCAGTTCGTTTATCATACGGTCAAAATCCCTTTACAGTCCAGGCACAGATAAAAAGGTTATGTCTGAGATCATCTACAGTTCCAAAGTGAGCCCAGTTGTCCAAGGAAGACTCAACCACAAAGTCAGCCATTCGTTTTTGTATGCGCCTCTGACCAGTGAGATTCTCTGTAATATTGTTGCACTCACAAATTTCTTTGGTTTCTTTGTAGAAATTCTCTGTCACTACATCACTCCACATCTATTTAAGTGTTTTCAACACTGCATCTTTGTAGAATGTTGCTTGCGCCAAGTCTACAGACTCTTTCTGTAGGTATCTGTGATGAAGGGCCAAAGTCAGTCCATCCTGCAAGTCCCGCCCATTTTCTGTTGTTATTGGACAACTTCGTTTGTGGTACACAACCAATAGGGAACCGGACTGGGGTGAAGTGGAAGCCGGACATCATCACGTCATGTTTTTCTTTGTAATTTGTATCGAGAGGGGAAGGGTGATATACCGCGCTGGGAATTCGTTGTGTGCGTTCAAATACCCGTAAGTTCCCTTATGTGCATTGTATGCGGGCATATTTTATGTTGGGTTTTTTTGTACATGAGGTTAATTGTAAATGAGTCCTTCAGACGTGGTGAACGTTCATTTAGCGGACATTGAGACTAGCGACTTGTATTTGCTGCCTGCAGGAGCGTTTATTTAACGCTGCTGCTCACAGGTTTAATAGCTACTTTATTTTATGTAGATTCATGTCCCGTTTACCTCAGATGTCATGCGATGCCAGTGCTAACATCTGGTTATTAGTTTGCCCAGCGTAAGCCTATTTCATATTATTGATGTATTATAATTATATATTAATGTTTGTTAACTGGCGGGATGGAAGGTTAAAGTACTAGTAAGATAATGGTGAACTTAATCTTGTGCAACAGCTTATTATTTGACACTGCTATCTGCATATGTTGTATGCATTATCTTATTTTATTATTTTCTACTTCCAGAACCACATAAGCATAGAGCCTTGTCAACAACTGTTCTCAGGTCTTTAATAAAGTTCGAGATAACATTTCTATGTATTCTTACTGGATGCAATACCGCGGCCACCCCTTTCTAACCAACCAGCAGTAGGAGGTTACCTTCGATAGCTTCACAACAGTATGTATCCCCTCCGCAGAGGACAATATAGTCCTGAACATCACCATCATGTAGACACTGGAAAACTTGGAAAGTTTGAACTGCAGTCCAACTGGCATAGATGTTGCAATTCCTACCAGACACATCAAGACAGCACTGGGATTTTCAAGTAGACCCTTCACTGAATTCAGCTAGCATGCCCATCTTCTCTTGGATAGATAGACAGGTTCACTCCTCTCTAAGCCCAGTTGTTTCTGAATGTCAACAAATTTCTGATGATTCACAAGGGAGACACTGAAGACGCAATACACACTCTCCAAAGTTTCAAAACATTGTATTGTTGCAAACTGACACTTATTCATGTAAAAGACACCAGTTTCACCATTGCAGGGCTCTATATTATAGTATGTAAAGTTCACTGGCAAGAGAAAGTACTCGCATGCACGTGTAACTTCTTCAGATCTCAATATACAGATCAATAGCAAACAAAATGCCACACAGCACTGTGTAACACAAAAACAACAAAATGGCGACAAAAGCATGTACCGTGTGAACCAAAAACACAACAAGCCGTATCACTGCAGGGTCATTCCACGAAATTGGTACATTTTCAACTTTGAAAATTTGAAACAGAAAATCATTTTTGTTCTCAATTTTTTAAATATCTCTGGAAAGAAGACATCCTAAAGTGACAATAAATTTTATGGTACCATCTCAGGCTATCTATTTTATTTATTTTATGATATGTTATCTACTTCATGATATGATTTTGTCAACCCTGTTATGGACAAAATGGTTACTATATAAAATATTTAGAATTAGAATTGTGTAACAGTTGACACATGTATGAGCAGTACATCAGTCCCTCTTTTCACTGAGATTATTTCAGATTATGAATATATTTTTAAACCTTCAATTTTATCTTTCAGATTACCAAGAAAATCTAAATTGTAAAAGTGGACCACATATAAATTAAGATATACAAGTATTTTTATGAATATATGTATTGAATAAAAGGTCTTTTCCGAAACGTTTTACAGTGATTAATGGAATGGTAATACCGGGGTGGCCCTTCTAATTGTCATTTTTAAATTTTATCAAATTAATGACAGCAACAGGACTGACATATGAAGTAACATGACTGACGAGAGTAACAGGGATGATGACACACATTCTTCAGCACACTGTACATATTTGTATATCTTTAAAAAACCATGACTATTTATTATTGATGTTATTATTATACCTTATAAGTAGCAGTATCTTTTAAATTGCATTAGCATGGAATTT
>JAAGVU020000255.1:2695-15969 GCA_011763525.2 Mormyrus iriodes | reverse complement strand
TACAATACAGAATAGCTAAAACATTACAGCTGGAAAATCAATATAATTACAAATACAGTACAGATAAATTATTGTTTTTTATTTAACAGTTGAAAAAACAATACTATAATTACAAACGCAGGAAAGCTATGGTATATTTTATATTTGTAAGTTATTGGTTACTTGCTACCAGGTAGTTACTGTGAATATCACAGTAAGTTTCTTACAGTGTACGGGTGAATCAACGTCATGGACCAAGGTTGAATCTGATTTTTGAAATGGATCTGAATTTTGAAAATTGTAACAACGTTGATATTGCAACATTGTTGCATCTACTTACTTTTCAACATGGATGAATTAAGGTTAACATTTGAAATAACATTGAATTAAGTTTTGACTTGGAAAAATGAATCAACGTTGAAATCACAACTCTGTTGCAACGTCTCACATTGCAACATCTTTTCACTCTACACTATAAACAATTGTGCCTTCAATTATATTGTACCGGCTTTCCAGCCATTGTTAAAGCCATGGCCAGGTAAACCGGTGGTGTAGGAGTTTTTAATGTACTTCCAGTCCAACAACTTAAGAAATTATTTCTTTAATTCCATGAACAACACATTTACAAAACATACTTGATAATAACGTCCATAAGGTATGCAAACGAGAAAGTATTTAAGAAACATAGTGGTCAAAAAACTGTTTTCCGACTTTACCTGACTGACATTTCTCTCTCCTCTTTCTTTTAACACACCACACCTTTATAGTGACGTGTATTACGTTCGTTCACCACCATAGACAATAAAATATAATAGAACTTATACAAAACATAAAAAATAATAGTTGAACTTATATGAAACTTATGTAGAATTCAAAAATTTTAACATACTGTAATGCTCTCCTGCCCTTGGGCCGACACAGCTGTCCCCAATCAACACTAATCTACCACAGTAGACTTAAACCATCGTCCAAACTCCAGCTCAGTGTGAGGTATTGTCAAGTACTCTTGAGACATACTGAGCATGCTAACTTCTGTCCTTTGTCCAGCTCTGCTCCTCCCAGCTCTTTCTGCCTGACCTTCCCGATCCTCCTGCGCAAGCCCCTTCCAGTCCTCCCTCTCCTCCCTAGTCCCTTTCGTCACCTACTCGTGTGCCTCGTCTGAGTCAACAGACTGACCTCCCTGGCTAATGGACCTTTGAACCCCGCACTCCCAATGACAACTCTGGATCTCAACTGCCCCTGTGATCGCTGTGTTTTCTCCTCACCTCTCTGACTACAATTCTGCCTGCCCCCATGCTGCTTGTTTGCCTCGCTGCTGAAATAAAACCAGCTATGCGAGTACTTCTCCTGACTGGCATGTGATCCTTACAGAATACCTCACTAGTCAACATGGACCCACTGGAGCTGTAGTCCCATCTCGAGGATGCCCAGACGCAGATCACACAACTTACTGACCTGGTCGGACAGATGCAGCAAGGCATGGCATCTTCTTCCCAGCTCACCACCACGGTTGTCCTCCCCTGTGCCCATTGTGACACCTAATCAGTATGATGATGATCCAGATGCATGCTGGGTGTTTCTCATGCAAGGTGGACTGTTCATCAACCACCACTGGGACCAGTTCCAAAGCGTCGAAGACTGGGTCCAGTTCGTCACCTCTCTACTGAGTGGATGGGCCCTGGAATGGGCGACCGCTCTCTGAGTGGAGGATAGTCCTCTTCTCCGCTCCTCACAGGCATTCCAAACCACATTTGGAGAAGTCTTCAATCACCCGGCCGTAGGGCGCAGCCACGGGGGTCGCCTCAACAAATTGGATAAGGGGAATCGGCCAGCTACTAAGTTCACCCTGCAATTCTACACTCTGGCTGCAGGTTTGGGCCGGCCTTCTGACTGTTTACAAATGTTATACTGGCGAGCGCTGAATCCTGAACATGGCAGAGATTGCCTGCCATGGAGCCACCTGCTCGTTCGAAGAATATGTACAGATGTCCATTGTTTTGAATAATACTGTTTGGGAGCAACTCTGATTGCTCCACAAGCCTGATGTACCACACTCCTCCCTGGTTTCCCGATTGTCAAAACTGAAGCCCATGCAGGTCACCTCTCACCTCGGCAGAGAGCCCACGGAGACATCTCTGGCTGTACTGTGGGGGAGCAGGACATGTCATCAGAGCCTGCCCAGTGCGGAAGCAGCCCAAAGCAATACAGGTAAGGACACCATGGCCTGCTCTCATATCTCAAAGTCAGTTGATGTTCCTGTTACCTTGCTCTGGGCAGACTGTGCTCTGCTGGACTATGGCACTATAGGCAACATCTTGGATGTCGAGTTCACCACCCAGCACCGGATATCACTGGAGCCACTCCCCATCCTGCTCATGGTAGGAGGGGTTGATGGTTCACCACTGGCCTCGGGCTGGGTCACCCACCAGACTGCTCCCTTGCTTTTGCGGGTGGTGATTCTGCATATGAAGAGAATCCAGTTTCTAATTCTCCCCTCAGTGCAGGATTGTGTTATCCTAGTCAACACTGGCTACAAATGCACAATCCGCAGATCGACTGTAGGGTAGGAGAGATCCAGGCCTGGTCAGAGGAGTGTTTTACATCTTGTCTAGCTCTACCTTGCAGGGTTTCATCAGTGGAGAGCCCACAACCTGAAGATATGTCGAACATCCCACCACAGTATTGTGATTTCTGAGACGTGTTCAGCAAGGCATAAGCCTTGAGATTGCCCCTGCATTGCTCCTCAGACTGTGCCATAAAGCTAATAGAGGTTATGGTTCTTCCTATAGGATGCCTCTTCTCCCTGTCACACCCCAACTACTCGGCTCTTCACTAAGTTGGATCTTTGGAACGCATATAGCTTAATCCGGACCAAAGCGGCGGATGAGTGGAAGACATCGTTCATCACCACCACAAGTCAGTACAAGTATCTGGTAATGCCATATGGATTAGCCAATAGCCCCTCTATTTTTCAGTCTTTTATAGGAGAAGTCCTGAGTGATATGTTGCACTGCTTTAACACCTAAATCAATGATATCTTGATTTATTCAGACAATTTTGACCAGCATGTCAAGCATGTCCATAAAGTCCTGTAGTGCTTGAAAGAGTACCACTTGTTTGTTAGAAGCAAAAGTTTGAGTTTCACCAGACCTCTGTGAAGTTCCCAGGGTGCCAGGTCTGATCTGGAGGATTGGAGATGGATGAAGACAAGGTAGGGGCTGCCTAGGATTGATCCAGGCCACATACTATCAAGGATCTGCAGCATTTTCTTGGCTATTCCGCCAGTTCATTAAGGGTTTCTGCTCCGTAGCCTCTCTCCTGACAGACCTGCTCAAGATGCAGGGCTTCAAGCTTTCCTGGACACCGGAGGCGGAGACTGCCGTCTGTCAGCTTAAGGACCTGTTCTGTTCAGCTCCAGTTCTGCGCCAGCCCGACCCTTCACTACCCTTGTTAGTAGAGACGGACGCCTCGGAAGTGGGTGCCAGGGCAGTCCTGTCCCAGAGAGACCCTACATCCGGAAAGACTTAGCATAGTGCATTCCACTCCCTGAACTTCTCCCCCGTGGAACAGAAT
Source organism: Mormyrus iriodes (assembly GCA_011763525.2). Lineage (NCBI taxonomy): Eukaryota > Metazoa > Chordata > Actinopteri > Osteoglossiformes > Mormyridae > Mormyrus > Mormyrus iriodes. The sequence goes on along the minus strand of JAAGVU020000255.1, from coordinate 12,417 downwards.
TATGATATAGGGAATCGTGAGCTTCTGGGGCCGGTAGCACGAAACGACTTAAGTTTTCCCCTTAAGTATGACACTTAAGGTATACTTTGTCCTTAGCTAAGGGATTTATTTAAGGGTGTTGCACAGTATCCCTTAAAAAGTTTCCCTAGTTAATGAAAAACTTTAAGAGATTTACAGCATTGAAAGTCATTTTACAGCAGGAAAATTGTACAGCTGTCATTCACACCTGTTCATGATACATTATCACCTCCAGTGTTAATTACTGTACATTGACGAAAATATCATGGACGGGACCATGGCCAGTCTCACTGTTCTGAAGGGGACTAACAATGACAGAGTCATCTGCATACTTAATGATGGTCCTATTGTCCCACCTACTCTGACACATATGTGTGTAAAGGATGAGTAATAGAGGTGAATGCCCACATCCTTGTGCAGAGTCAGTTGAGGAGCAAACCTGGTCAGAAAGACTTTTACCATTTGCCCTCACTCTGTGTCCTGGTGGTTAAAAAGTTATGAATCCAGCCCATCAGATTCTTACTCAGGTCAAACGGTTTTAGCAGCCTGGTGATTAAAATATGGGTTTGAATTGTGTTACGGACGCGGGGCACGGAGCAGGCAGAAATGAGGGTGCGGATCCACTGATGGCTGCGAGACAAAAAGGGGTTTATTAGGTAAATGGAATACGACTGGGGAAACCACAAAATAAAGGCACTGCAAGGGGTCAAAACAAAAACAGAAAAAATAAGGATCAACAAACTAAAGAAACCATAATTTAACACAGCTAGAGAGCAGAGTGACACAGGGAGCAGGACTAGGGAACCCAGGCAGAGTTTACAACACAAAATAACATGAACACAATGACAGACCAATCACTGGGGAGTAGGACAATGAGCAACAGACAATCAACAATTACTAGGGACTGGAAAACGGGCAACAGGTGGAATTAATAACAAACTTATTCATGAAACCAAAAGACTTAACAGGCCCACTAGAAATAAAATAGACTAGTACTACATAATAACAAAAGGAACAAATCAAAATCCAAAATATAACACAAACCACACAATTAACAAGAAACCAAAACATAAACAGGACCCAAGTGGAACATTCTTAACGTAACGGAAACCAGGAAACCCATAAACACTAATAACAGGAGACTTGACAAACCGGCCTCGAACACAGCTGCTGGCCAAATGGGGAGGAGACACAAAGGGCAGGTTTGCAGACCCTGAGAGAATTCTGTTATAAGCAGAGGGAAAGTCAACAAATAAGAGTCTGGCATGGGACCTATTTTCCCCCAGATGTGTAAAAGGTAGGTTAAGCAAAGTGACTGTGGTGTCCTCTACTCCCCTATGAGGCCTGTAAGCAAACTGTAAGGGGTCTGGAACATTCTCAGTCTTCCTTAGGATTTCAGACCTTACTAACCTTTCAAATGTTTTGATCACAGTTGATGTGAGAGCCACTGGTCTAAAATCGTTAAGGGTTTTGGGGTAATTGGACTTGGGACAGGTAATACCACAGCATCCTGTAGAGACTTATTAAAAATTTAATAAAACAGAGGACTCAATTGTTATGCACAGGTTTTAAATATTAAGTACAAAGTAATACAGAAGACATGAAAACTTACAATTCCATATTCTGTCAGATAACCGTTAGTACAATACCCTAGCAGCCTGCTAACAGTTAATGGTACTGCAGCTGTCATGCAGCAGCAGAATTTGTACAACCTAGAATAAAAATGAACCGAAAGCGATTTGCAAGTTTTCTCTGTTCAAAGAAACTACATGGGAATTTAGTTACTAGTTTGTTGCACTTGAGATTAAAGCTGTATACCAAGACTTTATTTCCACGATTCACAACATATAGGGTCAATTCTCCCATGAACTTAAATGTATTTCTACGGAACATTAGCATAAACGTTGCATCTGATTTTTTTTCCTTTTTTTGTAAGAATGAGTGGCCAGAATATATTCAAAACTATGTTCAGAGGCAAGAGAAAAAAAATCTGAATACTATATTGTGTCCCTCTGTGTACGGTGTCTTCAAAATATAATGGCAGTTTAACTTTCTAATGCTTCTGAAACAATCTGAGCTATAAAAGTAGTGTCATGTGTACAAAGAACACTGAAATTCTTACTTGAATACCTTCTCCACAGACTACAGACAATTAACAAGACATTATACCGTGGTGTAGGGCATTCTCATAACATTATTTTTAAATACATTCATAAAAACATACATTTCACAGCCCTGAGATTAACCGCGACGCCCTCAGGCTCCTGATCCTGTCCTTCAGTGCCCTGTGCACCCCCCCCCCCACCCTCGGCGCCCTGTAAGCCCAGTATGTGCCTGTGCTTTTGTCTAAATATGTCACACATTGGAATAGAGCGTCAAAGTGATGTTTGTCTTCAGTAATAATCGTTCGTTAATAAATTCCTTGTTATTTCACTTGGGACTTTTATCTTGAAACGTCGCGGATTGTCAAAAGGTCATTGAGTGTGTGAACGCACAATAGGAGCAAGATTATTCTGCATTCTCCCAATTTATTGGATGTAATAATTGAATAACAAATGTGTGCATGTAATTACACATACATACACGAATTTGTGAATGTGGGGTTTCCTTGTTTTTCTAATGTTTTAATAGAGTAAATGAAGAGAGGGTCTGTGAATGTCTAACCCACTGCCAGCTCGACTCCAGTCTCAAACGCGGGTAACGTTTAAAGCTGCTTGATTGGAGAATCGACCCTATAGTTCATTACATTATATTGCTGCAATGGACAAATGATACAAAGATGTAGCGTCAGCGAGTTGCCTATCTTTAATATGTAGTTAAGATGCATGTTACCCGTGCATTATGGGGGGGGGTAAATAGCCCCTGTGAAATCATTGTAATAACTGTGCCTTGTGTTGCATACTACCATGCATGTACTGCCATATGTTGTCTCAATGTGTTAATATTAGTGCAGTGGATAGTGTTCCCACCATGACGTGTTGGAGTGGTTAAGGGAGCCAGTACAATGGGCTACGCGTGTCTATAGAGACGTGGAATAATGAAAATAAGTGTGTTGTTGTTGCTGTCTGTCCTCTTGTGTGAGTCTTCTTAAGGGCTATTAATGAAAGATCTTTTTCTGTGAAAATGCTTCGCCGGGCCTGGGTCCGCTGGGCGTCACAAAGGCGTATCATGCATGTACCTGTCTGATCCACAATCAAATCTTCAAAACAAACGCCAAGCAATATTAATATCCAGTTTACCTTGGCTGGCACCAAAAACGTTTTAGTACGACTCCAGAAAACGGTAAAGAAATACACAAATAAAACGATCTATGACAGACAATGAAACCAATTAAGTGCAGTTCATTTATTGAAAAACATGGTGTTTGGTTTTTGTAATAAAATTAATCACTGAATTGTTTCGTTTAAAGAATTTTTAAGCTTCAATTCTGAATCAAACAATATACCTTGTTGCCCTGAATGTAAGACGAGATCTTCTCTCAAAATACGTCTGGAAAAGTGGTGTCGTCTTATATTCGTGGTCTCGACAAAAAGGTAACAGAGGGCGCTAAATAGGATACTTTGTATCCAGTGTTTTGACAGCGTAACAGATTTATTGGGTGAGCGTGAGAGTGAAAGCGGGAGAGTGGCGATGGGTGTGTTCAGCGGGTATCCCTGCGTGTCTGTGAAGTGTCGGCTTCCCCGGCTGTGCGGCTGCTAGATATACACCGATAGTGGCTGTCAGCAAAGAAAGTAACATTCATTTTAAAAGAGCTGTCATATCATATATTAATATGGCTCAACCTTTCTCCGCAATACATTTTTCCCCCTCTTCATGTGGGTCTGCTGCATTCAAAACATCACGCTCACTCAAGGGTTGTGAGTTAGTAATATTCATAATCTAATCCCCCCCTCCAAAAAAATGTACTGTTTTTGGAATGTTTGCTATTCAATACACTTACTGTAATCCAGTTGCCCTTGGTTGCTTTTAAGTTGTGGTTGCTGGTCAGTTTATATGTTCTTGTCAAATACAATTATTTTTCTTTATAAAGGTAAAATTTGTTATTCAAAAATAATCGGAGTCGTCTTATATTCGGTCCAATATACAAACACATTTTTTACAGTGGCGTGTTCTTCTACATGTTTTATTACTTTTAATTATTTAATAGTTATTGTATTTTTTACATAATCAGATTTTTGAAGAGATCTTATCAAAATAAAATAAAATGCTAATAAAATAACAATCATAATCATTTAAAAGATAGAAATTTAAAAGACTTTTTTATCTTGTTAAAGACACGTTGATTCGACGTACGCATCGTGTACATTTCAAAATTGATTTATAAGTATTTTGTTAACCTTCGTACGACCATAACCACGTTGTTTCAATGTTGTTTCAACGCTGAAACATATGAATTATATAGAATAGAATCTTCTTTCTAAAATGTTTTGCAAGAGGTCTCGACAGTGTAAAGTTGTGCTTTGGTGGGGTACATCTTAATAATATATGTCTTGAAAATATGTTCATTAGTTTTGAAACTGCCTTATTTACGTTGTCAGATTCGTGCTGGAAGTGATTTTGATGTTGTTGTTACATCTTTGGCGTCAGGTACGGACGTAGCTCACATTCTTAACTAGGGGCGCATACAGGTGTGTTCCCTCGTAAAAGATGGGCAAGACGGCTTTAAAAACTGCCCGAGAAATTAGAATGTCAGTTTGATGGGAGAAGTTAACATACTCCACAACAAATGTAAGCTGACAGAATCAACAAGGTACTTAAAGGGATTTCATAATTCGAATGAAGAAACAGACAGAGCTAGCTTTCAACTGTTTCAACAGAAAATACAAAGTGTTTTCGACAGATATATATTTATACATTAATTCAGCTCTCTGGAAATGAGGACAAGCACAGCAAGGATTTTATTTTGCATAGGTAAGTTTATAATGTTGTTAATCACAATGTTTCTGACGTCAATCGTATCTGTAATATTTTATAAATATATATATATTTTAAATATTATACTACAAACACTATGTGTGTGTGCGTTTGTTTGTGTGTGTGTGTGTATGTGTGTATAAAAAATGAAAATCTACTAAACGAAAAATGTATTTAGAAAATGAAGAAGGGTGCTTTTGCCAATAACGGTTATTCGTAGCGTTTTTCGAAGATTTGACAGGCATACCTTACACCAAAGGTGTTCCCTTCTCTACCTCTGTTGTCCGCACAATGCCTTATGACGTTGCTTATGGCCGGGTTTCTCAACCACTGGGCCGCGACCGCCACCGTGTGGGCTGTGAATGGAACGCAGCATCTAATCGGGAGAGGCCATTGGTCCGTAAAGGGCTGTAAAAATAATAGGCAGTAAATATAGTAGGGCCCAACGATTTATCGATTTCAAATGGAAATTGCAAAGGCCGTAATTTAGGATGTGCATTATACAGCCCGTCTCACCCAGGGTTTAAAATTGGCGTGAGAATATTTTTACAAATTCATGCCGTGCTCCTCGCGTGCCAATCATGCAGACCACACAGAAGTGGCCGAAGGCAGCCGCCCACATACGCCCACAAACGGCAAACACGTCCTATTATCAGGGGCCCAAACCGCGTTAGCTGCATGGTCCCTATTGTTTTTGTCTTACTGGAATTTTTATTTTTATTATTATTATTATTATTATTATTATTTTATTTATTATTATTATTAGCTTATTTAACTTGACTCTGTTACAGCATTTGTAATAATTGTATTATTTTTGATAGTTCTCTGCTAATTTAAGGTAGGACTTTCAGGAAACAACACTATTTTACTAAAGGTAAAAAGCTGTTCACCACTGTTGGCAAACACAGCACTTAAAAATACAATCACTTTACCATGCTCTGTTTGCTAGTGACCTGGCACTTTTTTGGAACATAAATAACCATAAAACAATTTTTAAGTTATTTTGGCTTAAAGTTATAGTACATTATTGCGGATGAAGAGTACGTGGCATAACAGGAAACATTGTCCACACCGAATCATTTGATCATTGTCATCATATGACGATGTAAGAAGCTCAGACTGCTTAGAAACTGTTCTTAGTGTTCAGGAATTAGGTATTCAATAAAAGTTTGCACAGTTACGGTTACTTGAGGCTTCATTTTTAAATATGTATTTGCTAGATTGTTCCCAACACAGGAAAGGAGAGGAACACTGATGGCTGCTGGAGGCTCACTTAGCGTTTTTGGGACTGTTCTTTTTAAAGTTTTTGAGTTATAGATAAAACAAATCTTTTATTTTTCATATGAATTGTCTGAACAGTACTCCATATGTTAGTTTTTGTGTCTGAATGTGAATTTTGTTTCTGTGCCAAAGAAATTTCATTTTTTGAAACATGAATATCGGTACTTGGTTATTAAATACCATCTAACGTGGCCCAGTGGGCCTTGACAACATGCAGTTATAAACAGGTGGGCCATAATGTTGAAAAGGTTGAGAACAATGGGCTTAAGGGAGAGTGCAATGTTACTAGGTGCCGGAGCACCTGATTGGTTGACATCGATGGCTTGAGAATTGATTATTCCCTCCATGCAACGACTGCTTGACTGCGGCATTAGAGAAAGTGGTGTTCTTTATAAATATAATATTATAGAAATGCATCAAAATATTGTATTAATCAGAACTGGGGAAAACCTAAAAATAAAATACAAAATCAAGAAACTGAATTTTGGATTAACAAAATAAGTCGTGACCCGTCAATATGATTTTCGCTGATTGGGTGCAGGAACATAGCTCCTCATATTCTAGTATCACACCATTTTATATTTATTTGTTCTATAGAACACTTGCGTGCACCAAAATGTGTGCATGTCATTGATATAGGGACGAGCAATAGCACGATAGCCAAAAAAAAAGTTTCGTTACTGTCTTAACAGAATGTCCTTTGTGCTTCAGTATTGACTACTAAGAACTATTCCAGGGTGCTTTTTGGGGGAAAATATATTAGACTTTCATGTAAATGTACCTGTAGTGTAGACTCCTCAATCTCATGAACTAAAATTTTTTATATACTGTCACTTTGGAACACTTAGAAAGGTGTGTGCATTCCAAGGCGCTGGAAATATGGGGAATGTGTCCACCCCACTATCAGCAGAACCCCCCCCTTCCCAGTAAATAAATAAATATATAATCAACAGCGCGTTTCTTATCTTTTATTATGAATCTGCAATTACTGAGGTCAATTCTCTTCGCATTCAGAGCACAAGGACGAAATCTCACAAAGATTGTTATTATGTATCAAATAAAGTCATTTTATCATACGGATCAGTTATTTTTATTTTTAGTTAAGTGATGTTTGGTTATGAAACTGTACGATGTTAGTCTTATTTTAAATGAGTAGTATGAGCCGACAGCAGCGATAAGAGACAGCTAAGAGAGGCTAAGACCAACCTTACGAAAGAATATCTTACAGAAGATATGCTTAACCAAGAATGTTTTGAGAAATACGTTGGAACGTTAAGGTACAACTTACGGTAGAATTTACGAATGATGCAGTGTTAAGCAGGCCTCCGGAAACGCACCCCAAGACTTTTCAATAATCCTTGTCATTCACTCTTTTCCAAATGTTCATGTCCAAAGAAATCTAATAAACTTTTATATTCATGCGCAGTGATTTTCAAAAGTGGTTTATCTCAGAGCAGTTTCACTTGGAAGTAAATTAGTGTATGATTTTCATTTTGTCTTTAAAATGTTTTGCCTTTTTTGCCTAAAAAGCTGAAGTTAATCAGTTTTCACAAATTCGTTCCATCTTCAAAACAGTGTTCATTTGCTGGCAGAATACAGCAGCCACAACAATAGAAACTACTGCAAGTACCACTGCTGCATCCCCAAAAACTACAGGCATCACAAAACTCACAACTTCACCATCTGTGGTGCCAAAGACTATGTAAGCTTCTTGTTTGTTGCTTTATTGCTGTTGCCTTTGATTTTAGGAATCCAGTAATTTTGTTTTAACATCACACTGGTAATATTTATTTTTGTATTTTTATATTAATTTGTTGTTCATTCATGTTTTTTAGTGTGGGATCAGTAGAAATGAACATGGAACTCATTTTCGATACACTGCATGACACAAGTGAAAGCATGGTACTTGATCTGGTCAATGAATTCCTACATTCACAAAACAGTCAACCTAAGAGGTTGCAGAAAATAACTTATCAAAGTAAGTTTTTCTCTTGGGTCTCTAGCACTTCTCCTTGAACAGACTTTGCTTATTTTCAATTGTGAAATTTGTGGGAATGTTTACTTCACTCTGTTTTAACCTCTTTTCCTCTTCTTATTTTGCCGTTTTATGTCATATGTTGGGTGTGGCACAGTGGGACAGTAGTTGGCACTGTTGCCTCACATCTCTGGGACCTGGGTTTGAGTCTCCACCATGGCTCAATGTGTATGGAGTTTGCATGTTCTCCCGGTGTGGTTATGGGATTTCCTCTGGTTTCTGGTAAAAAACATGCTGAGGTTACTTGGACTTGCCAAGTTGCCCGTGTGTGTGAGTGTGCCCTATCCTGGGTTGTTCCCTGCCTTGCACCCGTAGGCTCCACACCCCCCATGACCCTGAATAGGACAAGCAGTTTCAGAAGATGGATGGATAGATATAAATGTGTTTTGTTTTTTATGTATTAAATATTTAAAGCCTTAGAGACAAATTGGCAGGACGGAGTCAAAGTCGCAATCAGCATTCATTACATATTTTAGTTTTTTTACTTTGTTTCAGAATTGTCTAGCGGAGCCTTTGCCATTCAGGTGTCTTATCTGATGAGCAACTTCAACATGTCAGAAGATGTTCAGGCCATGTTCAGGGCTGGCAAATATACATCAATCCAGGACTCGATCAACACATTGGTGAGAACATTATTCATTATATATCGAATTTGGGGTTTGAAATATCATGTGGTTTTCCCTTATTAATGAGCCTTGGGTATTCCAATATGTGCTTTCATGCATGGCTTTTTGATCTAAATCTTTTTGTGTTTTTATTCATGAATCTTCAAACCACAGTTGAGCTCAGCACTGCAGAAACCATGTGGTAATCCTTCTGTATCTCCATCAGCAAACTACACGTGAGTGTCATTTTAAAGAAAAAAACTCTCATTCTGCCAATATATTAGATATATGGTCGTTCACTGTAAATTTAAATATAAAATTTGTTTTTTTTTCCATTACAAGTGTAAATTATGTTTATTTGTTTATTTGTTCTTCTAGGAGCAGCCAAATAGCTGCAAGTTCCACTTCTTCATCTCCAAAAACCACAGAAGACCTGACATCTGTGACATCAGCTTCCACAGTGACAAGCAGTAGCCCAACCAGTACAACATCTACAGCCTCAACAAGAGAAACATTTGCCACTACTTCATCTCCAAAAACCTCAGAAGTTCTCAGATCATCAACATCAGCTTCCACACCAACAACCAAAAGTTCTACTAGTTCAGCAGCTTCATCAGCCTCAACAACAAAAACATCTGTAAGTACTACTTTATCTACAAAAACCACAGAAGTTCAGACATCTTCAACATCACCTTCCACAGTGACAAGCAGCAGCTCAACCAGTTCAACTTCAGCTGGCTCAACAGAAACCTCTGCAAGTTCCACTACTTCATCTCCAAAACCCACAGTTCTAACATCTTTGACATCAGTTTCCACTGTGAAAAGCAGTAGCCCCACCAGTACAGCCTCAACAAGTACAAGTACTACTA
>JAAGVU020000254.1:0-15974 GCA_011763525.2 Mormyrus iriodes | reverse complement strand
CACACTCACACACCATTCACGCACACATGCATACCTACGGGCAATTTGGCAACTCCAATCAGCCTCGGCACGTTTTTTGGAGTGTGGGGGGAAACCGGAGTACCCAGAGGAAACCACCTGAACGGCATCTTTAAGGAAAATCATGTAAGAGAGAAATCATCATAGAAGTCAGTCTGCTTGTGACTTTAAAATGGTGCTATTGAAAATTGAAATCCATCAAAATAACAGAACATACTCTCCAGCAAACCAGGCAAACATATACCAGTAAGAAATTACTCGTAACTTGTGAAATTTAGTTCATATATTGAGCCGTAAACACAGGAACTTGAGTTGGCCTTTTCTTGGGTTGCATGCCAACATGCATGATTATGAATTGGGCAACAGGTGCCTTCAGCTGATATATCCTATCTTTGACTGCTGTAGCTTGCGCATACTGGTGGTGAGGGTACCATCAGTTTACCCAAGATTTCTTCAATCTTGCAGTGAAGCAAATACTCTTTCCTCCTTATTTTGGGTGGAAATGTACATCAATCATCAATCATTATGACCTTGGCCAACTACCAGCTCATGAAACCAAGTGCCAGTCTGAATACTACTTGGGGCTGTTGTTCCCTTGGATCAATTAATAGACTTCTATTCCATGGCCTCCATGAAAAGCGTCAGAGGACTTTGATGTGTGGCCTCGGAAGTGGTGGTGCAGCTTAACTCAGGCTGCTGGGTGTTATTATCTAGATGATATGCTGTTGGGCAAAAACAATGGCACGTGAGTGGCTCACTACAGAGGCATGAAAGGGAATAATGTTGCTCTGTGGTATGGATGCATCAATACTAGGGGTGTAAAAATACTAGTGCATTTTAACTGTTAATCATGCAAGAAAACAAGTGTTTAGGGGGTATCACGATACACACTTACAATATTAAAATTAATGATGACATGAATGTTCATAATCACCTACGATATTTTATCAATACGTCACCAAGTCCTACAAGAGTTATCGTTTGACGTTTCCTTTCTTTGCGTTAGCATTTGCTGCTTGGATTGTTTCAGTTGGTGGCAATTTCATCATACTCTTCCTTATGTTTAGTTTTTAGATGTTTAATTAGGTTACTTGTGTTGTATTAACTTGTTTTTGTAGCACCTCTTGATATTTTAACATAGCACAGTATGCTTTGGTTTTTGTTGTAAATTCTGAAGTAAGTTGATTAAATTTAAAAGCTTCTGTTTGTTTTCATAAGTCTTTTGTCATTCTAGACCCAAATAGGTGAACAGTAAAAAAAAACAACACGGGGAGAAAGAAAACTAACTGTTTTCATTTTAAAATGCATTTCTTAGTACAGCAGTATAGATTACTTACAGCATTCATCTAAACAATGGAACGACACATCAGAGACAAATTTCTGTTTTAAAAAAACAGTATAACGAATTAAACTTCTGTTCTGTAAAAACAATTTTCAAGGCATCATATTTAATAATAACATCGTAATGCAATTTCAAATATTTCACAATTATAAAGTGTCGAACGCTAGGCCTATAATAACAACTGTAAACGGCACTTCGTTCATAAATGCATGAAGCGCGATATTTACATGAAAACTATGCATCCTTATTAATATATTTATACTACTGAGTCTAACATTGCAAATTCGGCAAAGAAGTTTGTAGGTAGGATGAATCATTGCAGAAAAATGCAGTTTTTTTCAATCTGATACACCATTCAACAATAAAACAGCAGGAAGCCGTGCCATACAGCGTTCCGCATGCGCAGTACAGACATCGCTTTGTAACGTTACGCACGCACTGCAGACACGCCCCAGGCCGCGCAGTATTGCCAAACCGTTACATTCCGGTTACCGGCTAATATCTGTGCGACTTGTACCGTTCGCCGGCACAGATTAATGATGTGCGAAATGAAAGATCGACCTGTGGGACAGATTTAATAATGAATTATAAATATTATAAACAGGTAGGTACTTTGAAATCTATTGCAAGTGGCCAAAGCCGATGAAATCCCTCGTCCTCTACTACAGAAAATGTCTGATCGTCTAATATTAAATGGGATTATTTTAGTAGTTATGTCTTTAGCGCTGGTGCTAGTAATTTCGAATATTGATAAAGTTGCAAAGACTGATACATCGGACCAATCCCAAGATCTTGATTTTGAACAAATATCAACCAATACTGTAATGTTACGCAATATATCTAGCATCTCTAAATTAAAATAAGCATTTTACTAAAACTAACCGTACATTATGTAGTCACAGTTCATAGGACATAGACAGGTATAGAAGTCCGTTCCCGCCACGTTACAAAAAATAGTTTGCTTAATTGCGATTTTATTTCTCACAATTCTTATTTTATTTCTAGTAATTCTGAGTTCTTTTCTGACCAGCAAATAGAAACTTGCAACGATAATTATGTTGTAAACGTTGAGCAGCTTTGAAATGAAAAGGGGCGATAAAATTTAACTTTCACCCGATCAGTTGTGATCCAGGCATATCTAACGTTAACGCTTTGTGAAAGAGCCTAAAAAAACGTGACATCGCACAATATGTGTTCTAATTAGAGCTGGTAAAAAATTTCAAACGTGCCTTTTATTTGAAAGGATACTGGAAGTCTTAGACAAACACTGAAGTCACAAGAATAATTAAATATCTCAAACCAAGTCAATGAAATCAGTGCTAGTCCTCCCCTGATTCACTGCTTTCAAAGTGTAGCGAGCTAGCATGAAATCCGAACTAACTTGCAAGCTGATTGCATCATGTGAATAATGTATGTTTGGGATATATTCCTAAATATAGCGTCTTGCAGAAGAGGTGACACTTGACTAAAAAAGTCAGAATCATGAGAAATAAAGTAGCAATTAAGCAGACTTTTTTTTATGTTGCTGAAACAGGCTTCCATAGACAGTTGTATGGCATTGCTGTTACAAAGATGTATTTAATTTTAGATTGTAGCTACCTGGGACTTTTTAATCCCAAAATGAGTAATCAAATAAATGCTGGTATTTCCCCACTTTCTCAGCCAACCTTTCTTCAAATCTACTAGCCATATCTGTTTTCAGTCTGATCAGACAGGATAGAAAAGGTGTTAGTATACAACCTTTTGTTGGTCACTGTCAGATGTCAACATCCGGTTACTTGCCTGATGTCACCGATTACCGATAATCATGTCATATTGCTCAGCCATATATGCGGCGATTACTAAACTAGCCACACTCTGGGTATCATACCTGACTGTGATATATTGCGTCATCATAAAAGGAGGCAAAAGCACAAATTACATTATCAATAGCAAAGGCAAGTTTTCGTTTTAGTCACCGGGAGGCTAAATATTAAACACCAGTGATTGAATGTTATAAATAGCATCAAGTACAAATAAAGTTCATGTATCAATAACAGAGAGTTTGCGGTCTGCCCCAGCAACCAGATTTCAGAATTACTTGTAGGTAAATGTGTAAGCCATCAGACAGACTTTATGGTTCTACCCAGAGCTTTTTCACTCCAGAAATCCAGAGCTACAGAACACAAGTTACTTTCCAACCTGGTGGCTCAGTCTGCCTTTCATTTAGGACTGCAGACTGAGCGTTTGTTTGACAATCTGGCCATCGTTCTGCACTGCAGGAATGTTATCAGGGTGCTGGCGGGTCTTTCCCAATGTCCTCTTCATTTTGGAGTTGCTGAAGAAAAACAATCCCCATATAAAGAGAGAGGGTTAGCACAACTGTCATCATGCACCTGATTAGGAGGAGAAAACATATTTAAAGATGACAATGAAAAATCACAAATTTTAAATGGTAGTTATGGGAAGGTAAAGTCCTCATTGGGCTGGGTATGACTGGTCTGGCACTATCTAGTTTATACCTGGAAGAGGTGAGCTAATGCCTCAAGTGGAGGTGTTTAAGTATCAGGAGTGGGAGACTAACAGTTAGGTGGACATTGTACAGGTCTGTGGTGGAAAAGGGGGAGTGCAATCACAAGGCAAAGCCTTCGATTTATGGACTGATCTGCATTCCTGCCCTCATCTATGGTCACGAGCACTGGATAGTGATTCCTTCCATGTTAACCTAGTTCCCTGGAACATTTTATTAAGTCCTCCGCAAAGAATTTGGGCGTAATTATGGATGGCAGTTTTAAAATGGACTATCAGATCAGCTCAGTGATAAAGTCGAGCTTCTTTCAATTAAGACACTTATTCAAAGTCAAACCCTACTTATTATTTGATGATTTTCATCACGGCTTGATTACTGTAATGTCCTGTCTTCAGGGGTCAGCCATGCTTCCCTCTGCTGCCTACAGCTGGTACAGAACGCTGCAGCACATCTCTTAACAAGCACTAAGAGGTGTGACTATATCACACCAGTACTTGCATCCCTGCATTGGCTTCCTGTACAGTTGAGGATGAACTACAAGGTTCTGCTGTTTACATTCAAAGCTGTAAGAGATCTTGCTCCTCCCTTCCTTATTGACCTGATTACTCCTTATACCCCAGTAAGGTCTCTCAGGTCTGCTAATCTGTTTTTGTTGACTGTCAGAAAGTCTGGGCTAAAACAGAGAGGTGACAGGGCCTTTTCTGTCCTGGCCCCTAAACTGTAGAATGGCTTACCCCAGAATGTTAGAATGGCACCCTCACTGCCTGTTTTTAAATCTCATCTAAAAACACACTTTTATTCCTTAGATTTTAATTCAGATTGAGAGTTGTTCGATTATCAATTGTCACAGCTTTTAAGTCTCATTGTTTTTGTCCATTGAATTGTTTCTTTTATTGTCATTTAAAAGTGCTCTATAAATAAACAATTGAATTGACTTGACATGCAGAAATGTAACAGAATTATGTACAGAAGAGCTCAGTCTCACATAGGCTTGTGCACATTTTGTGAGTTGGAGTGATCGTTACTGGAACTTTCTGAGAGTACCTCTTGCGTCAGGGTATCAACAGGCACGCTGGAAGTGTTACTTTGTACTCTGCCCCTCCTGCATAGGCAGCATAAGATGCGCTTAAACGTCGACAGCATCTCTTGGTTCCGCAAAGAACAGATGATGGGGTTGACCAAAGAGTTACACTCAGCCAGGACCATAAAGTACTCATGCACTTTCAGGACGCCTGTGCCCCTGCAGCCGAGGCCGTCCAGCAGGAGGACCACCAGACCTGGAGTCCAGCAGATCACGAAAGCACCTGGAGGATGCAAAGAGTTTAATCAGTGATCATCTCAATCTCTACAGAGAGGAATGGCGTAGGGATGTAAAAATAGCCTTTTCTCAGTTGAGATACTGACTACAGACTCAATATGTCAGCAACTGGTCTCCATTTCTGAATTTGCTACAGTGATCATTGACTCTTGGGGGGCATCAGGGGTCAAATAACCATGAGTGTGTGTCTCTGTAAAATGGCTGTTCAGTGCACGTTTGCTTGTGTGTGAACGGTCCATCACCCAGGATCATGGTCAAGGTCTTCATGAGATTCATGACAGTATCCATTTGCTTTTTCTGTGTCTGGTGCTGGGATATCCTCTGGCTCTTCTTGTGCACATACAGGAAGATGCGCAAGTACACAATCACCATGATGGTGAAGGTGACCAGGTTGAGCATGGCCCAGAAGACTAGGTAGCTTCTGCTGTACAAGGGCGCCATGATGGAGCAGTTCCCCAGGTCACATAGGCAGTGCCAGCCCATGCTGGGGATAAGGCCCATCAGCAGGGCCACCAGCCAGATGCCTAGGATGAGCAGCACCACCCGCCGGTTGGACATCTTGCTGTGGAGCTGCATGGTGAAGATGGTCTGGTGCCTTTCCACTGCCACGGCCAGCAGGTTGACCACAGAGGCTGTAAGGCTCGTATCGATCAGACCCTGCCGCACAAACCACTGGGCTTTGGTCAGCTTTTTGGTCCAGGGGCCCGTATGGAACATAAGGTAGAGATAAGAGAGGCCAGCAAACAGGTCGGCTGCAGCCAGGTTGCCCAGCAGGTAGTAGATGGGGTAGTGGAAGCCACGGTTCATGATGATGGCCACCATGACCAGGGTGTTGGCGACGAGGATGAAGGCACAAACTATGATGCCCAGGACCACCACCAGTAGGTTTTGTGAGGTCCATGTGTTGCTAATGTGTTTGTGACTGTGGCTGTAGAAGAACTCCAGTGACTGGTTGCAGTAGCATCCGGGTGCATCATCGCCTACAATGTCTATGCACATTGCTGCAAAGGGGGACAAGGAGAGTGCAAGAGAAACCTGTGAAGGGCGGGCTACTAGATGCTAGGGTGCTGGCAGTTGAAGAAACGTGACAGCAAGACAAGCTAGATGCTTGCCATTCGGACGGCAAAGATGTTCTGTTCGGCAACACGGCTCTTCGATCTGAGATCCAGCTCTGCCGTCTCACATCCCCGTCCTTGCCTGTCATCCTCAAGCAGAGAAACAGAAACAGACTTCAGGTTTCAATAAAGAAACATGCTGACATTATGAAGAGAATACTCATCATCCACCACTCCATCTGTGTTCCATAACTTCATGGTTTGGTGAGGGTGGTGTGTAAGTCAGGCAGTGTATATTTATGTTGAAATATTCACACGCAACAGGCAATTCTGAGACGTTATATTTATCAGTCATGTCAGCATCACCAGATGACTTATGCATTAATGGAATGAAATGGCTTTCAGTTGATGACGGAAGCTTCATTAGCACTAAGTGCCCTTACCACAATATGAGTGTAGCTGATTGCCCTGTTACATTTGGAAAAACTGAACATTGCTACAAATTTAGATTTTATGTTTGCCTGTTCTCCCACTGCACAGGGAAATGTGATATGCCTTGCCCATTTTGTTATGCCACCCAGCACAGAATGCATGAAGGGATTGAAGGTGGGGTGGGACATCCTCAATCTATCTGCTAGTTCCCCCCGGTAGGTGCCTGTTGCCAGAAAGCCAATCATAGTCAGAACCTGTATATGTGCAGCATTAGAGAAACCAACTTCTCCAGCTGCCCTTTCCTTCTTTTGCTGCCACCTAGCACTGCTGCTTCAATTTTGGTGCAATTTATCTTGAAATTAAATCTGTTAAAAATGAATGTTTCCGTTAAATGGTAATATGATACATCAAATACTTTGAGTTTTCATAATCATAAGGTCAAGTGTCTTCTGCCGTCACCATTCTTTTTGCGGCCAGTAAGTGGCCTTGCTTCAGTTCAGAGACCGTTTGTCTCAAAATTTGCTCATTTCCCATCCTGTCACCCATACAATGTCTGCGAAGTTTGAAAAAGATCCTTATAATACTTTTTGAGGTATTGTGCTAACAAGATCAATTATCTTCTGCAGCTGCCCTTTCCTTCCTGTGCTGCCACCTAGTGCTGCTGCTTCTATTTTGGTATGATCTGTCTAAAAATGAAATCAAGCGCAGACAATATAATAATGTTTGTCAAGGTAATAAGATCCATCAAATACTTTGCATTATCATGTTCAAAAGGTTAAGTGTCTTCACTCTTTCCTTTGTTGCCACTTAGCGGTGTTGCGTGCAATTTTTCATGAGTTCCAGATCTTCACTGATATAATGTGTCAGGAGGGTTTGAAAAAGATCTGTTAAATACATTTTGAATTATACTGCTAAAGAGAAGATCTGCAGCCGCGATGGCAGTGAACTGGTCCCTAAAACATATGTATTCCCTGTCAACAGAATACAATAAGATAAGAACAAAACACATAGAGTACTCACACATACACTACCTAACTTACACACCAACCTCAACAAACCATGGATTTATGGAGCTTTTCTTGTGCACAGGGTCACGGTCATGCTGGAACAGGAAAGGGCCTTCCTCAAACTGCTGCCACAAAGTTATAAGCACACAATTGCCTAAAATGTCTTTGTAGGCTGATGAATTATGATTACCTTTCTAGTTTCATAAGGGGTCTAAACCAAACCATTATGCCCCTCCACCAAACTTTACAGTTGGTACTGCGCACTTTAGCAGTAAGTGTTCTCCTAGTATCCGTCAAACCCAAAATCATCCGTCAGACTGCCAGATAGTGAAGCGTGCTTCATCACTCCCAAGAACACATTTCCACTGCCCCACAGACTAATGGTAATGTGCTTTGCACCAGTTGAGATAACGCTTGCCATTTTATATGGCAACTCAGCCATGGAAACTCAGTCCATAAAGCTTGTGACAGATAGTTCTCACACTGACAGTGCCTCCTGAGGCAGTTAGAAACTCTGTAGACAGTATCTCAACTGAGGAAAGACTATTTTTATATGCCAAGTACTTCAGCACTCTGCAGTCCCACTCTGTCAGCAAGCATGGCCTGCCTCTTCATGGCTGAGCTGCGGTTGCTCCTAGATGCTACCACTTTACCATTAGAAAACTAATAATTGACCGGGGCAGGTCTAATGGGGCAGAAATTTGACAATCTGCTTTGCTGCAATGTTGGCATCCTATGATGGTGCCACATTCAAAGTCACTGAGTTCTTAAGTACGACCCATTGTACTACCATTGTTTGTCTATGGAGATTTTCATGGCTGTGTACTTCACTTTATGTCACTCAATAATTTACAGGGGCATCCACATACTTTTAGCCAGGTTGTGTAATACAATGCAAAACAGACAAAGTGCAAAGACATTGCACAGTGCAAACGATGAATAAATAAGTAAAAGTGATTATGGTGATCAAATCTGTTGACTTTCTACTAATCCTACAAATAACAAAGTGACAAGAACACCATTATGCCAAATGACATTCTCATGACTATAGATTTATTTATATGTACATGAGAATGTATGATGCCTAACTCAGATGTAGTGCAATTAGTGAGAATCACATTTTGAATCCATGGGTAGTATTTGAAACAGCAAATTAAATTCCCCATGCCAAATACATATTCTTTGTCTCAAGTCAAAGGGTGACTTGGTGAGAAGAATTATTGGCATGAATCCAGTCTCAGCTGGTTTACCTGCGCCTCCCTGCATTACAGATGGCGTCACCTTTTCGCAATTTGTTCAAAATGTTGCATATGCCTGCTTTAGAGTTTCTGTAAATGTACCCATTTTTTCCAGTCAATTATTATTTGATAAATCCCAGATTTAGCGTTAAAAACTGTGCACACATTTCAGGCTTATTTTTGTGCGTACACAATTTTGATAAATGGGGCCCCTGGTGTCAGCAAAGAGGGGGCTTAGCAGCAGCGGCTTGTAAGGAGAGCTCTTTAGCCTCATCTGAGTCCTGGCCAGCTTGTCCCTCTTGTGTTTTCTGTTCCTGCACCACCGTTGTCTTCTGCCAGTTGAACTAATGATCCTGGATGAGCCTAGGGCTCCGATGAGCTCCGGGAGAATGTAATTAATGTCACAATCAGGATCAACTTCATTCCCCATGTACAGCCCAAGTACAGTTTGATTCGCCATAACTGGTTACAATAGTGAAAGTAAAATATAGTAAAGTACAAAAATAACAGAGTATTAAAATACAGCAAAAACAGTAATATAATGTATATACAAGTAGGCAAAATTAGACATTTGGATTAGGTGCAATGGAACAAGCTGCTGGACAATCCAGTGCAGAAAATATATAGCAGTATAAAATAAATATAAAATATTTAAATAATAAAATAATAATGTTTGAAATATATAGTGAATGAATAATGAGGAGGATGGAACAATGGAATGATTTTGTAGACGATATGACCTGAGAGAGTGTGAAGGATTTGTTCATATAAGGTGCAACGTGCAAATAAGGTTTTAGCTGAGGTTAAAAACAAGTCAGTCCGAAGATGCATGACTCATCATGTTTATGGCTTTCGGAAAAAAATGCTGCTCGGATGATGCAAGGTTTTGGCTCCGAACGACCAGAAATGTATACTTGAGGGTAGTTTTTGCAATGAAGTATATTTACTAGACATGACAAGCAAGTCTCCAGCTATAACCCAACGGGCGTAGAGCGCACAGCCATCTTTAAGAAGACGGCCCATCTGTTGTTTCTATGTAAAACAATATAAGTGACACAATGTTCTTGCAAATTTCATACAAATGAGACCACTTACAGTTATAATTATCATCTTATATCTTAAATATGACTTAGGAATCATTGGAGATTAGTTCTGAAAAATAATCAGCCCAAACAAATTATTTTCTCTGATTCAGAGACCCGCACCCCATCACACATTACCAGTATTTCTCAGTGGGATATACAGTATGTAAGTGTGGTGATCTGGTAACATATTACATTTAATTAGGCTGGTCTCAAATAAATAAACTTTTTAAAGTAAAAGTTCTATTTTCATAAAATTGAAATGGCAACGGGTATTTCCACAACAGCCTGAACACAGGAAGACATCTTTAATCGCTTCTAACTAAATTTCTGACTGTCACTTCAACTTCCCGAATAAAACAGCTTATAAGTGAATGATAACATTTGACAGCTCCACAAGGTAAATAAGTTATAAAACATAATGCGTTCGGCAGTCCAAACAAAGGCAGGCATATTGTGGCTAATCCATTAACTCTTCAGAATAAAATTCTGCATATCACTGCAATTTTCCACACGCAAACAATTTAGAACACTATGTTGCATATAACATACCAAGCACTTAACTCGTCATGGTTAACTATTTCACTATTTCACATTTTTTTACATTATACACACAATCACAGTTGTCGTGTCAGCTATGCTACGGTATGGTGGTATATTAAAAATTCATAATGTACGGGAAATTATAACCGGTACATAGGATGGACGGGTATATTCCCCAGTATTAGTACAAAGATTGCAAAATGTATGTTTGCACGGGACTATCACACTACTGTCAATACAAAAATATGTAATGATCACGATAATGATAAACTCAGGGCCGGCTCTCGGTAGGGGCACAGGGGGATTAATGCCCCACCAAATGCTCCGCATGCCCCACTAAAGTCAAAGATGCGACCGAGCAACATCTGTTATTGCCCCCCCCCCCCCATTTAATGCAGTCTAGTACTGGGCCTGTAACAAACACCAGAGGTCTAACGGAACACGGAGTATTATCAAACCATTCACACTAACTGGCGGAAGGTTATGTCACCGTCTAGGTATAGTAAATATTCGTCATTTACTTCTTGAAACTGTTTACATGTCGCACCGCGTATCTGTCTATGCGATTGATATATTAGTAACCAAGTAAAATACAACGCAGAATCGCATTTGTATTTGCGTGATTTTGAGCCGAAGCGAAAAGCACTACGCTAACTACAATGCGATGTGGAACGACAAGAAACTTTGCTTACACGCAAAAATCCCTATCCAAGTGAACGTTGTGACGTTCTTTTGAACCGGTTCTTTTCAGTGAATCAGTCAAAAATTTTCAGTTCTAAAAGAATCGAACTTTCTGTGCGTTCAAGCATTGCGCAAGTCAAAATCTAAGATTCTAACCATCTAAAAAATAATTAGACAAATTATCAAAGCACAGCAGTTTTTTAATTCCCTTGCATTTGTTTTATGTAGACTTTCTGTAGCCATGTTGCTTTCAGTGCCCAACATACCTGTTGTACTTGTACTCTGTGTATGCCCAGCTGCGTGGTGACTGTGGCTCACTACTCTTGACTAATAATTGATACTTTATTGATCCCTGTGGGGAAATTCTCTTTACACCTCCCCCAACTTTCTCTCTGTATGTGAGGGCAAGCTGGCGGCGAAGGGCAGCCACCCATAGCAGCACTCAGGGAGTTGGGGGTTAAGGGTCTCGCTCAAAGAGCCGCAGATGTGCTGAGACCATGCTTTACCCTTCTGATCACAGGCACAGAGGTTTAGCCCACTGAGCTACACACTGCCCAAAGAAAGGACATGCTCTGTTCAAAAAAGTGCTCAAAGGATGTCCTAAAGAAAACTAAGAGCACCATCTAGTGGTATCAGAAAATACTGCAAATGGTTCATGGGGCGTCGTTTTTACCATCACTACTCCTTACTCTCCGCAATCAATCGACAAGTTAGCGAGTTCGGCACGTTCGGTTGAAGTGGAAACTAGGCAATTGTCGTGAGACTCATAAGATACAGAGGAGATGTTTATTATACAATTTATGAATGTATTATTATTATTATTATTTCTTATTTACAAAACATATAATTACATTATTAGTCACTGTTTCTGTTGTTTAATGTATTTAGTTTGGCGTAAGTTACTGTTTTGGAGTCGCATTCCCCTAACCATATATTCCCCATTGGTTATGTGTATTTTAGTACGCGATTTTAGTGAACACAAAGTTTTTCAGGAACGCATTAGTTGTGTTGCAGCAGGATTGATTGTATGTACTGGATCAGAGTGGTCAGCACTTAAGCTTCCCACACGTTTTCTTCCCCTGAGTTTGTATAGCTGCAAGACAGAAGGCTAATGCTATCCAGTCACCTTCTCTGCGGAGTTTACAACCCATTGCAACCTAGTATTGGAGATAGCTGAGGTGGATCCAAACTAGAAAATGATTGAGCATGTCAGAGTGCTCTCAACGGTGACTTTGTAGAAATGAGTTAACAAGCCTTTAGAAACTTTCAATTATTTTAGATGAGGGAGGAATAAGATTCTTTGTTGTGCTTTTTTTGATTGTGGTGATATTGTTGCCCCATTTGAATTTGTTCATGATGGAAATTTGAGCGAGTCCACCACACCGACAGCTTCACTGTTTTTTCGATTTCGAAGTGGGGATGTGGAGTAGAAGATCTATGGAAATCAATCTGCATCTCAGCTGTTTTTGTAGTGTATGGCTGAAGATGGCTCAAAATGCACAAAGACACCAGAGCTGTATTTGAACTCATCATCATTAGCAATAGGACCCTCAAGGGTGGTGACATCATCAGAAGGCTTTAGCAGTTTCGCTGATCTGTTCATGGAGGTGAAATTATTGGTGTGCATTGAAAATCGGGATGGAGAAAGCACAGTTTTGAGAAGCAACAGTGCTTCAGCTGAGAGGGTCTGATAGATGAGGACCCACAGGAACATACTGTTTCCTGTTTGTCAGGAAGTTATTGATCTAATTGCACATGGAAGGTGGTATATTTAGTTGTCAAAGTTTGATGTGTAGAATTTCTGGGGTATTACAATTGTAAAAGCCAAGTTAAAATCCACAATCAGTATCCCTTACATATGTGCTAGGGGAATCCAGATGTTGCAGGACATTATGAATGTCTAATATTATTGTACCCTATTCTGATCTGTTGCTCCCGTGGGAAAACCCTATGGGATTCAGAAGTGGTTCAGTAATGGATCTGATGTAGGTGAGCAACAGGTGTTCAAAAACTTTCATGATGTCAGAAGTCAGGGCAGCTGGTCTGTAATGATTGAGGTGGGTTATCCTGTTTTTCTTAGGGACAGGAGCAAGGGTTTCAAAGCAGGCAGGAACTGAAAACAGCAGCAGTGACTGATAAAATGGGTGTTAAACAGTAGTGCTAGCTGGTGAGCACAGTGACACGGGGTGGCAGGGGAGACGTGATCAGGTTCAGCAGCTTTCCTGTGTTTCTGCTTCCTGAAGAGCATATGCACTAGATGTTTCTGAATAAGGAGCTTAGGCTGAGAGGAGGTAGAGGGACCAATAAAGCTTGTGTTTGCAGAGGGTTGCTGAGAGCAAGAGAAGTAGATGAGTGAAGATGAGGAAATAAATGTTGATTGGTGAGTCAGAGGGAGTGAACCGCAGTCATTAGCATGCCTTTGCTCTTTGAATCTACTGTAAAATTATACTGTTCATTTGGTAGAGAAGGATTAATTGCAGCTTGGGGGAGGGGGGCTTCTTTTTGTACTTGGTGATGTTGTCAAGGCTTTTACAAACCGTCGATAAGTTGGGCCAGCTTTTTACTGTATTCGATTTTAGCAGACCTGATGGCCCTGTTTCAGTGTGCTTTGGCTTTCATGAAGACATCTTTCTGCACTTTTCTGTTGGCCTCCTCTTTGGCAGCATGAAGGTTTCTTAATTTGTCGGAGAACCATGGTTTGTCATTGCTGTACTTGATGAAGGGTTTAGCGGGAATACAGGTGTCCACACAAAAGATGTAGGACACGATGGTGTCAGTATATTCTAAGGCTGGGTATTGGCACAGATGTCTCAATTCGATTTGATTCCGATTCACAAGGTAACGACTCGATCCAACCCGATTCAGTCCAGTTCGATTTCCATTCAATATCAACCCAATAGGAATAAGATATTATATAGCAGCTTTCTATATTTGGAGACATGTTTAAAAAGCTCTAAATGGAGCACAAATTTACAAATGCAGTATCACTGGAAACTATGAGAACCACTAAAGAAAGGCCAAAGGCTTGTACACCAAAATCCTTTTGTTTAAGGAACATATGGGTATAGTTCCTTAAAAACAAACCCAATCAGTCTCTTTCACAAGCACAAAAAATGACTTTTGACTGAATAGAATATCTGAAAATAAAAGGCAAGTCTAAATCTCACTTGCCATGTTTCAGAAAGACTTTAATTTAAAGACATGCGCCAAAACATAAATTAGAATTTTTTAAGGAACATAGAGGTATTGTTTAGGCCTGGTAATCGGACCTGACTATACCACAAACTGTATTCAATCTACATTTAAGCAGTGGTGGGCAGGGTTCTGCTAATCTGCTAACCGCTAATTAGCAAAGCTAACTTTTTTGTTAACAGATTAGAGTTTCCGCTAACTGTAGGTTAGAGAGAAAGTAGTGCTACCTATACAATAAGAGGACAGATACAAGAAAAAATTCTATGAAAATGTCATGGGGAAAAGGTATTAATTAACTAGCTCTATCTTGGGATTTTATGAATCAATATCGAATCGTCAAAACCAGGATCACAATTAATCATAAAATTGATATTTTTTTCCCACCCTTAGTATATTCATCAAAATCTTTCCATGAACTTCTGAAGACAACCCCATCAGCTAAATCAAGGACTTCACTAGTTCAGCTCTGAGTTTTCCAATTTTAATTTCTGCTTGTTAGGGGGTATCAACTGAATCAAGGCAAGTCCAGATTTGCCCGGAAGTCCTTGGGCCAAGGAATGGTCCAATACAATGATTATATCATTCATAACATATTCGTAATACTTCCAAGACTTACCAGCAGCACTGCCCCATCCTGCCCCCTCAACCCCCTGTTGGCCAGTTTAACTGCCAGCATCCCACCTCTCCCAGTCAACAAATTTCCACCTCCTGGTCATGCCCAGGGTGGAGTGTCTGACAATATGCTGAAAAACTGAAAGTAGTACTATCTGGGCAACTTTCAAATTTTTGAGTGTACTTAACCAATAAGACATCTAATTACAAAGACCATAGCCTATTTGTCCGTAAATGGGTACATTTAAGAAAGCTGAGCAAATATATAGTTAATAAAAAC
The DNA here is from genome assembly GCA_011763525.2 of Mormyrus iriodes. Lineage (NCBI taxonomy): Eukaryota > Metazoa > Chordata > Actinopteri > Osteoglossiformes > Mormyridae > Mormyrus > Mormyrus iriodes. The sequence continues at coordinate 665 of JAAGVU020000254.1, read as the reverse complement.
AAGTCTTAAAGTTAATACAATCTTGCATTTCGCTTCTAACATATAGGCCAACATACATTTATGTATATAAAAACAGCTCCAAAACACTAAACTGGCAGTTTCTTACCAATCAAGATGCTTTATTTCTGCCGTCGTCCCATCAGCACAAATGTGTTGTTATTTTTCAATGAGATGTTCCGGATTTGCATGAAAACCTCGGGTTTTGCAAGTTCCTCTTGATACCTGTAGAAAGCAGCCTCTCCTCCTGGCTGGTTCATACTGGTTTTTACTTACTGTAGACATGCCATACCACAGCCATACCACATGTTGGCCGCATGCATGGGTATGCATCACCTGAAAATTGAAACAATGCAAACAGTGTATTTTGTGACCTAAACGCACTTCAGTTTATTAGCGAGGGGAACAGTGGTGGGAAGTCAGATCGAACCAAAGTAGCATACTGACACCTTTTCTACCCTCACTTGAAAGACTAAAAATCAACATGGCTAGCAGATTTGAAAGGTTGGCTTTTCTGGATAACATGGTGCTGTTAAAGATCTGTGGTAAATATTGTAGGCTGACCACCTTCTTTCACGCAACCATTGGTCGATTGCACTATGTAACACAAATTTTGTTCCTGGACAATACATGTTATTTCTTAATTGCTTATGTTGTAAAAGTATAGA
>JAAGVU020000253.1:0-15996 GCA_011763525.2 Mormyrus iriodes | reverse complement strand
AGCGAGGATCGTAGTCGGAGGATAGCAAAGGGTCGGAACCAGAAATCCAGCAGATCGAGAGCAAAGGTATCAGAAAATGGGTGAAGCAGAAATCGGAAACGAATAGCCAAAACAGTCATACACGGTAGTCAGAACGAAAGTATACTAGCAAGCGAGAGCAATGAGCAAAGTCCGATTGATTAAATAATCCGGGTCCGAGGGCGAAGGTCGAAGAGGGTCAAAGGGCGAGGGCGTGGCGAAGGCTTGGACAGGAAGTGGTGACGTCGGAAAGAGTGGCGGCGGGGTCTGGCGAAGGATGGCGAATGGCGGCGAAGGGAGGCGAAGGGATGACGTAGCAGCCGAAGGGGCGAAGTCTGGTGAATGATGGCGAGCGGGGCAGCAACAGGCAAGCGGGGTCCGAAGCAGGTCGTCGTGCAGCGAACCACAACCCGGGGTTCGTAACAAGTATAATTATTTTTAAAAGTATGTAATAATTCCTGCTTCTAAAGTTTGAGGTCTATGAGGTGAATTTTATGCCATATTTAGAAACTTAAAAAAAGAAGCCCTGAAAGGTTGAAACTGTTGGCTTGCATAATGTTCTGGTAGCGTGAAAAAAATTCAAATCTCTGCACACATTACCTCGTACTTGAGTTTTCCTTCTTCACGACTGCAACACTTTTTATAGTGTTTCACCAACACAGAGAACCATATAACTTGCTCATCAGTCATTGGCACAGCAGTCTGGCCAGGCAATCCCAACTAACCCGGCAAATACAACAAGTGATGGGACTGCACTTCAGCAGAAAACCAATAGGTAACGAGCAAATGCATATACCTATGTAACTGAAGATGTTTTTTATGTCAATGTCATAAATTCGAAATAAAGACAAACACGCTCAGTTAAAACAAGTTCTATTTGTGATGTTGCTTTCAACACAGTACAGAGATATTCAAAAGAAGTTAAATCTCAAAATGATATTTGCTTACAGAAGAAATTGTCTTTAAATAAAGCCACTACGCCACCACCTCTCTGGTTAACTATGGAGACATTCTGCAATTCAGAAAACTATAATTCAGAGATAATGATTAAATGGGGGTTATTATGCTGTAGTTCTCATTGAACCATGTTTCAGTTAAAAATATTAAACCAAGCTTTAAATATGCTGATAAAATCGTATTTGTTACAAAATGACTGGTTATTATGTACAACTAGCTTTATGGTACTGGGGAAGATGCTCTGCAGCAGACTGAAATGGTTGTTACAAGTTGTGTCTCTGATTGGATCTATTCACTATGCTGGCGAAATGTGTGCTGTTCCTGCTGTTACAAGGTAGAATAGGAATGGCAGAGATTAGGGATAGTTATATTCACCGAATTCACTGGCATAAAAGTTCACAGTGCAATTGGCTATAATAAGTGTCGAAACAAAATGCATGTCATCCACGAAATGACTTTGTATCATTCACGAAATGCATTTCGTCCACGAAATTACTTTCTTCTGTCCACGAAATGCAAAGTGCTGATATCAGTTCTACGCACAAAATGAAACATTTATTTTGATTTCTGTGTACGAAAGAAAGTGAAGTCTTTATGTTTTCGTGGACAAAATGCAGCAAGGCATAACTTGATTTCATTGACGTCATTAAATAATGCTTTTTGTGACGCAAATGTATTTTGTGCACAAAAATGAGCGCTTGACACTTGGCACCCCATACACTAAGCTTGCGGACGTTACTGCCATTTTTCACAGAGCCCCTCCGTTTTCAGAGGCTCAAAAGTAATTGGACAAAGTAATATAATATAATATAATAATGTATTGTTTTAATACTTAGTCAGAAATCCTTTGTAGTCAGCAACTGCCTGAAGTCTGGAACCCGGGACATCACCAAACACCAAGTTTCCTCCTTTGTGTTGCTTTGCCAGGCCTTTACTACTGCCGCCTTCATTTGCTGCTTGTTTGTTGGCCTTTCTGCCGTTAGTTTTGTCTTCAGTACCTGAACGGCATGCTCTGTTGGGTTGCGATCAGGTGATTGACTTGGCCATTGAAAAATATTCCATTTCTTTACCTTCAGAAACTCTTGGGTTGCTTTTGCAGTGTGTTTGGGGTCATTATTCATTTGCACTGTAAAGCACCTTCTAATCAGTTTTGTAGCATTTGGCTGAATCTGAGCAGAGAGTTTAGACCCATGCACTTCATAATTCATCCTGGTACTTCTGTCAGCAGTCACATCATCAATAAATACCAGTAACCCAGTTCCATTGAGAACATGCTCATGCCATAACAATGCCTCCACCATGTTAGACAGTTGATGTGGTATCCCTCAAATCATGAGCTGTCCCTTTTTCTCCATACTTTTCTCTTCCCATCACTCTGGTACAAATTGATCTGGCTTTTATCTGTCCAAAGAACCTTATTCCAGAACTGGGCAGGCTTTTTAAGATGTTTTTTGGCTAAGTTTAATCTGGCCTTCCTGTTCTTCATGTAACCAATGGTTTGCATCTAGTGGTAAACCCTCTGAACAGTATTTACATTCATAAAGGCATCTCCTGGTTGTAGACTTTGACAGTGATGCGCCTACCTCCTCAAGGGTGCTCTTGACCAGGCTAGATGTGAAGGGGTTTTTCTTCAACAAGGAAAGAATTCTGCGATCATCCACGTTAGTTGTCTTCTGTGGTCTCCCAGGCCTTTTGGTGTTGCTGAGCTCACCAGTGCATTCCTTCCTTTTAAGAATGTACCAAATTGTTGATTTTTGCTGATTGGAGATCTGCCTCTCTACAAGGACTGTTGATTGAGTTTTAGCTCTCTCTCTCAGGTTTTTTTTTTTTTTTCTCCAGCCTAATGATGTCCTCCTTCACTTACATTGACACCTCTTTGGACCTCATGTTGAGTTCCAGTGAACAGCTACCAAATGCAAATTCAGTGCTTGGAGTCAACTCCAGACCTTTTATCTACTTAATTTGGCATGGAATAATGAGGGAACAAACAACATCTGGCCATGAAGCTGCTTGTCAATCAGAAACCGCTTGTCAACTTCCGTACCCTTAGTGCAATACCTTTGTTAAACCCCTTAAATTCTAAATAGAAGCTGAATGTCTATATTTCTGTCACATCTTGATTGTTTAATTTCAAATCCATTGTGGTGGTGTTACCAATTCTTTTGCAAGCCTACAAACTAATAATAAGTCCAAACAATTAAAGATTAATTTAACATTTACCCATTACAATCAAAAATATATTAATTTACTTCTAAAACAGTTTGACCACATTGTGTGACTTAACTTAGTGAACTTTTTATTCTTTTCCTTCGCCTTGACTGGCCACGTCGGCAACACAGCACTAAAATGAATGTGACAGCAACCAGGATCTGTCAGCCTGGAGGTGGATTTGTTTTGGTGGATCACTTGATTGCCGTGATGGCAAACAAAGGCTTTGCCATTGATTACTGAGAAAAGTAGGTAAGGAGCTACTGAGAAAGGGTATGAATAATTTTGGACATGGCATTTTTCATAGAAATGTAAAATATATGTATAAAATGATAATTTTTAAATTTATATCTCTAGCACAATGTCTGACCATCTTTTGTCAGATGCATGTGCCATTTCCAGCCAGGAGAAACCTATTAGTCAAATAAAAATTCACTATCAATCAATATTTGGTATGGGTATGAATAATTTTGGGCTTTACTGTATATCCTAGGTACATAACAGGTGGTCTGCTTTACTGAGGTTTTATTTTGTGGCTCCTAACATTCTTGGTCTTGAATATATTATTATTACCGCATATCTCTATTGCTACAGGCCGTAAGATACGGATCAAGCGGCACAAGAGACCTCCGCTTTGCTTCGGACCCCGCTTGCCTGTTGCTACTGGCTCGTCTCGTTCACCAGTCGCTGCCCTCTCATCAGTCTTTGCTGCCACCTGGGTTTTTCGCTGTGCTCTCACCGTGCCTTCGCCACGCCCTCGCCACGCCCCTTTCCGCCCTCTGACCCCGGACCCAGGTAGGATATAAACTGCCAAGCCTCGTTACTCAGGGCGCTTTTGCCCTTACTTCCTTCCTGCTATCTAGTATACTTTTGTTCTGACTGATATCGTGTATGACTGTTTCGGCTCTTGGTTTCTGATTTCTGCTCTGTCCCCTTTTGATACCTTCGCTCACGGTTTGTTTGCTGATTTCTGGTTTCGGCCCTTTGCTGTCCTTTTTGACTACGCTCTCTCTCTCGCCCCTTTTGGATAACGTGCTGGATTTATGTGTTTCATGTGCCTGTTCCTAGGGAGTGACTGCCGTCTGAAAGTGTGATGTGTGTTTTTGTTCTAGAGAGAGAGTTAGAGACAGTGTTTGTTACTTTGTTTCTTTGTGTCACGGGTGAGATCAGTTTAGTTCGGGACGTGGTTGTTCGTTGTTTTGTTGATTGTTTTAGCTTTTGTCACTCCCGAAGTTTGTTACACCTCATGTTTGCAAACGTCTTTGTGAATAAAAATAAAAACCATAAAAAAAGATCCTTTCGTTTCTGGTGTTCCCTTTTCCCGTTCCCCGGTTGTCCCGTTTTTTCCCCTTTCCCTTCCCTATCCTTTCTGGCGATGCCCAACCCTAGACTGGGGATCGTAACACTATGACAACAGCAAAGTTATTCATTATAGTAATTATGTCATGACAGATGGCTAGTATAACTGATGAAGCTGCAAAAGTAGCTAGCTCCTTGATGATGGCAAATAAAAAGAAAGTAGATGATGAAAACAGCATTTCAACCCTGTATGTGTAACCAGATTTAGTGGAGACACAAGGAATACCAATGGCTTACCTTTCAAACAAACCCCTGCGTCAAAACTAGCATATCTGCAGTGCCAGTATGAACATCTTCACTCAGAGTTCAGAGATGCCTGTCCACTCACTTTGCAACTTTGCAACATTTGAGGAGCAGCTCACCAAACACAAACAGGAGAGTATCTGTTATGAGAATAATAAAATCAAAGCAATGTTCCTGTCTAATTCACAGACATTTGGCAAACTCTCTCAGACCAGCTAAATGGTTGGCTTCAGGTATGTTTTTGCAAGATGGTTTGATAGTTTAGCTTTTCATACCAGCTTATGATGGTTATTCTAGCTGGTTTATCTGGTCATACCAGCATGACCAGCTTGACAGGCTGGCCACACCAGCATGACCAACTGTTGACTCACTCAGTTAAACCATCAAAAAGCACAACAACACCTGCATTTCTGGCGGAGGCTGAGAAGTGCAGGCTTTTTTCAGCAGGGGAGCAACCACGTCTGAAATTTCTTGTGAAAAAAAAACAGACTCAGAGTTCATACTATCTTTAACACCTCTGCCTTGCAAAGTTTATTTATGCATATATGCTTTTTCATTGCTAAGTCTGAGAATTTTGCTTACAATTTGTGTTATTTTTTTCTAAACACATTTTGATTTTGCTTTGTGATTGCATTAAAATGCAGTTATCAAACAATAGTAACAGGTTTAATATGTTTGATAAAAAGGTTGCAGCCCTTTGCAGTTCTTGTGGTTGAAATGTGGCCCTCTAGACTTCTGAAGCTGAGTTTCCCAGATGTACCTTTTAATAACCCTGCAAGCTAAAAGCTCTCCTATTTGTCGATTCTTTTGTTGATGCAATGAGTGAGCAAGAGACAGTGCAAGAGCAGCAGGGATGGGAGCTGGTACCGTTCTGAACATCTGGGAACTCGTTGCGGTCCTCTTACCAAGTAAGAACATCTGTGATTCAGTATTTGGTGGTGTCTTCTGTTTAGATTAGATATATTTTTTTGTACACTGTGTACAAAATTATTATGCAAATGTGTGTTTTGCAGATTTTAAAAACAGACAAAACATTTTAAGCAATACCAATTCATTCATTGCAACAACAGTAAATGTTATGCATAGAAAGACTTAGATTTGTATGTTACAAGGGGAAAATATAATAATTTTTCAAAAACATAGGTGTGCACATTCATTATGCAACTAAGAAATACAATACAATTTTTAGATAATTTTTGATATTTTTAGATAATTATGCACTCCTGAATTTCAGGCATTCCTCACTTTAAGCCATACCCGCTCCCAATAAAGCAATTAACTCACATGAAAACCTTTACACTAAGTGAATAAAGAAGTTAATTTGGTCTTTAGTTGACAAAAAATCTTAACTGCATCATGTCTGAGTTTACGGCTATAAATGAAGAAAATGAACGCATCCCAAGTTGAGTGTTCTGCGACTGAGAACACCTAGTCAATACAATTAATGATGAGTAACTGATTTTACCTGACCGACAGTCAATTTATTATCATATTTATACGCCGCACGACATGATTTTTGTTAAATCTGGCTAGCAGATTGACCTTTCAGGTTCACAGAATTAAAAACAATTTTCAGGGTTTCACCCTGGCCACCGGCAATATTAGACAGAAGTACATAAATTATGCGTACTTCTTATACGTCAACCACTTAAACCTTAAGTGTCATAATTAAGGAGATAACCTCCTTAATTATGCAACCTTGTGCAACCAGCTCCAGAAACCTTAAGGCAAAACTCACGCACCATAAATGATGCCATTATCAATCAATTCTCTGAAGCTTAACTGAAAGTAAGTACAATTAATTCTGGGTTTCAGCCCTTAAATCAAAATGTGGATGACTTATTCTCCAAATTTTATTCCTCTTGTACATACATTCTGGATGTTATTGCACCTGTTAAATTTCGACAGCTGAAGCACAACCCTCAACCATGGTTCAGTGACTCTCCTAGGATCCAAAGGCAGGCCTGTACGAAAGCAGAGCAGAAGTGGAAAAAGGGCCAGCTGACTATTTCTTATGAAATTATGAAAACTTGCTTAGTTGCAGCTGTTAAGGCTGCCATGTTAAATAATTTCTCTGATATGATTTTGAAACACAGTGATAGACCCAAAATCCTCTTTGAGGCCATTGTGTCTGTATTGAACCCATCGTCATTTCGAAATGTTGTAGTATCAATTTCATTGCATTTCTTGAAGTTCTTCTCAGAAAAGATCAACAAAACTAGATCTAGTATTTAGGCCCTCTGTTTTCCAACCCCTCCTTAGCGAACAGCAGTTTTCAGTCAGTTCAAGCCAACTTCTCTCCCTTTATTAACTAATACTGCCTTTAGTATGAAGTAAACCTCATCTCCATTTGACATAATTCCTATTCTGCTTGTTAAAGCATTTGTTGTTCTTGGTCCTAGTGTGTTGATCTTTTTCAACACTAGTCTGGTTATGGTCATAGTCCTTGCTGCTTTCAAGTTTGCTGTTGAACAGCCCCTTCTTAAAAACACAACCTGGACTCCAAGAACTTTAATAACTTTCACGAAACTCTCTTTTCATTCCAAAACTCTAGAGCAGGGCTGCCCAACCCTGCTCTTGGAGATCTACCACCCTGCAGAGCTTAGGTGAAGCTAGCTCTAATACTAAGATATTATTGAAGGGCCTAATTATCTGTATTAGGTATATTAAATTAAGTCTTCATCTGAACTCTGCAGGGTGGTAGATCTCCAGGAGCAGGGTTGGGAAGCCCTGCTCTAGAGAAAGTAATTTTATCTCAACTGTTGACCTTTTTGAAAAATTTCAGTCTGGTTTTAGAGCACTACATAGGATGGAATCAGCCTTTCTGAGGGTAACAAATGATTTACTGATGCTGGAAAATGTACTATTCTAGTTCTTTTGGACCTTAGTGCTGCTTTTGATACAATAGATCACAGACATGGTGGTGGTGTCTTCTCCTGAGTCGGGCTCAGGGGGCACGACTGAAGTGAGGGTACCTCCTGACACAGAGGCCACCCGCCGCCTACGTTTTTGCTTCTGGTGGAGGGTGAACGTGGGCTAAGCAGTAGGCAGGTCCCGGTCACGCAACGAGTCTGGGTGGTACTGGGTCAGCTTCTCTTGGACTTGGGGACTGCCCTGTGATGGAGGCTCTCAATAGGTCCTCCGTATTGAGCAGGGAACATTCAACCGGAGCCATTTCCCAGGCCTAGGCCCTAAGGGCGACACCCAGCAGCCAATCCATCACCGAAACAAGATCCTCAAGCAATCCTGGAATCACCCCACATCTTGGGACTCAGAGCAGGATTTGGTACCTGTTCCAGAGGGAAGTCCAACTAGGTGCTGGGGACTCCGTGGGAGGGAGGCAGTTGGGTGCCACAATGGGAACAGGCGCTGGATCATTTCTTCCGCCTCCGCTTTTGGCGACGAGAGCTGGTGGCGGGAGCCAGCTGGTGGGTCCAGTACTCATTCACCTCGTTTGCAGCCCTGGGGATCTAAAGTTGTGAGAATGGTTAGATCCCTCTTGTCACTTAAGCCCAGTACAGACATGGTAGGGCATTACACAATGGCTAGGGACACGTCAGGATCACATATGCAGCACTGGAAAAGGTACATGCAACACTAAAAGAATATGAGACAAGTATTAACACTAACAACAATTATACACTGGAGCTACTTACAAGTGCTCGTGAGCATGCCGGGATATTCCAAATCCCACCGGTGCTACACTATTCTTGCTTTTTCATTCATGATGTTCTCATGCAAATGCATTAACACAGGGCTGCCCAACCCTGCTCCTGGAGATTGACCACCCTGCAGAGCCTATTGCAATGCTAATTTACCACACCTGATTCAGACAGTCAGGCCAATCAGTAGCATCTCAGTATTAAAGCCAGCTTAAACCTATAGTAGGCCCCTAGTTTTTGGGCACCCCAAGTGGCTGCCTAACCTTGCCTTATGGTAAGTCCATCCCTGGAGCTTACAGCGAATTTTGTGACGAACAAAAGACCCCCAGCGAATAACAGAAAGATTTCTGATCTTAGAAATTTTGAATGTGGTGTGATTGTCGGGGCTGTGCATGGTGGTTTTGGCATCTCAGAAATAGGCACTTGCCTCTGGTCATCACACATTTTATTTTCTCAAGTTCACATGTTCTGAATAATGATCTATAACAATTATAGCTTTCATTTAGAAAGTTCCATTGGGGAGATCCAGAATAAGTGATATTGGATAAGGGGTTAGATCTATTCCAATAATACAATGATTGATATTGTTAATTCTGATCTAATAGTTCTGCATTATTGGACAAGACTATGCACATTGAAATGCAGTTTTTGTGACAGTTAGAGGATATTTTGGATCCATTTTATTTTAGATAAGAAGCGTAATGTGTAATTCAATTCAGTTTATTTTTATATAGCGCCTTTCACAACAGAGTCGCCCCAAAGCGCTTTACATGATGTTTGAGAGAATACTAAGACAACAAATTTAACTAAAGAAAGAAGGAAGGCCAGATGACAATGGAGGAGAGGAACCAAAAACTCTCAAGTAAGGAGAAAAAAAACCTCTGGGGGTCCAAGGTCAGCTGGCTGCCCAACCCCCCTGGGCGTGCTAAAATTATTGCACAGGCAAGAGTGGGCTTGCTTGCCAAAATCAAGGTGCAAGCTGTGATTATGGTCATGCCAAAGCCCAACAATGAGTTTGTTCTCCACACTGGCCTGTGTAGGGTGGCAGACTGGAGGCTGCACCCATGATGTTACAGTTCATAAGTCACATCCACGATGTCACCCGTCCATGGGACCGAACCAGGACTCCAGCTCAGATGGTGCCCTCCCCAGGCACCACCCAAACATGTGGGAAGGCAGAGAGCATGAGTGATCAGAACATGCATTGACACATTAATGGACAAGCATAGTAGATAAAAATGGCATGTACAGCAGCACCAGCAGCCATAGTTACGGTTGTATAATGATATAAAATAAGAATCTGTTTTATATAATATTCTATTATACTTAATGTTTTACAGGTGCCATTGGTGTATGGAATGTAAAGTACCTTGGGGACACAGTTTGTGCAGTGAGAGGATCTTCTATGGTCATTCCCTGTCAATATACTTATCCACGATCATACAGAGTGCAGATGATCCTGTGGTGTCGTAATCATATTAACTGTCAGAACACAGAATATGTCTGTAACAGTAATAGTTCAGGCATTAAAACTGAATACATAAACAGAGCAGAGTGTTTGGGGGACAAAGTGAAGAACTGTGCATTAAAGATAAAGGACATTAGGGCCACTGATGCTGGAGAGTATAGATTCAGGTTTATAACCAATGGTACTGATGGAAATTGGACTGGTCAGCCTGGAGTGACACTTCAAGTGGGTGGTAAGTCTTGTTAAAAGCCTCATTTTCAGTTATGAGTATGATCATGTAATAATTCTACCCTTGTAACATTATTTTTTAAATGATGCAATAACTCCTGCTTGTAATATAATGTTTTTAAGAAATTAACATGACGCTTCATAAAGCACATTGGATAAGAATTAAAAATGTGACACCTCATCTAGCAGTTTTACACGTTTGTGGTTTTGATGCTAAATTTACCCTCAATAATTAGCAATTAGCAGAATTTTTGCATTTCAGAGTAAAACATCAAAAGCTAATTGGTACAGTTGATACAACTTTTCTTCATACATTTGTGGGTTCTAGATAGAGCATGGACAATACATTACCCAGAAAAACACTTTTGTGCTTTGAGAGGACATGCAATGTGGATATGATAATCCAGAGTCATACAATGTGGAGTCGATGATGTGGAGTCATAATACTGAGGATTGTATTGGAAAACTATATGTCTGTCACAATAATGATATAAACATTAGTGCTGAGTACAGAGACAGAGCAGAGTTTTCGAGGATCAAAGTGAAGAACTGTACATTAAAGATAAAGAATGTTACAAAGACTGATGCAGGAGTGTATAGATTCTGATTTACAGCTAATCGATGTGAACAGTGTGGTCAACCTGGAGTAACTCTTCAGGTTGATGGTGAGTCTTTACTTTGGTCTAGTTTCAGTTAATGATAGTGTAACACAGGCTAATCAAATATCATTCATAAATGTTTCTGGTTGGGGTTTTTATAAGCTATGGTCAGGTAGGCTTAGCTTGGCTCAGTGGGTAGTACTGTTGCCTCACACTCCCATGGCTGGATGTTCGAGTCCCACCTTTGCTCTGTGTGTGTTTGAATGTGCTGTGTGGGTTTCTTCTTGGGACTCTGGTTTCCTCCTGCAGTCTAAAGTCATGCAGGTACATTAATTGCTGTCTGTAAAAGTCCTATAGAGTACCAGGGGCATCTTTAGGCCCATTTTAGGGAGGCTCCGGTCTGATCCGTACCACCTGCCCGATTCGTACCTTGCACGATTGCGCATACGCAGCATTACACTTCACAGTATGTTTTACAATGATGCCCCATTTTTACCATTTCATTTCACAACATTTTCACGCCCCTATCTGTATCACCTGCCTGATTTATACAAGCATATAATACATTTGTGTTTCACATTTGCCATTCATTTGCAATTCACTGAAACCTGTTTCATATATTTTATAGCTAGCTATAACCACATTATAGTTGTGAATGTATCCTTTCTGAACTTGAAGCAGACCATAAACTGTTATAAATGCATTATTGCAGACTTTAACCATAGTCTTCATGCTTTTTGATAACAAAATGAAGCAAGGTATTTATAACATTTTATAATGTTTTATGTAGAATTGGTAGAAGGATTATGAGATTTTGTGATGATGGAAAATATGATGGAGGATTATAATCAATACCATAATGTCTTATGACTGTCAATAGACGATGCTATAATGCTTTAGTCTTCCTTATACTTTTGTAATAATGCATTATAGATGCTTTGTAATGCATTATGAAGTATCTATAACGCATTATAAATTACAGCTTCAAAGAAAGTGTTACTAAAGATACATACACTAGGCATTTGTGATCTAGCCATCCATCTATTTTCTGTAACTAATTGTACTATGTAGGGTCGGGGGGGTCCAGGATAGGCAAGGCAGGGAGCAACACAGATTAGGGTGCCAACCCATCACAGAGCACACTCACACACAATGCACATACACATGCACAGATGTAGGCAATATGGTAACTCCAATTCACCTTAGCATGTTTTTGGACTGTGGGGGGAAACCAGCAGACCTGGAGGAAACCCCACAACAATGGGGAGAATTTGAAAAATGTGAAGATGCAAACACCACATACAAAAAGCTGTGGCGGAGACGCAAACACTGGTGCTATAGGTGTGTGGCAACAGAGCTAACCACCATGCCACCGTGCTTAAGGAATAGATGAAGTCGGTTACTGACTTAATTAACCTGCTAGTGTTTGATGCCCCAAAAACACTTCTGGAGAAAAGTTCAGTCACTAATTTTATCTCACATTATGTAATTTTAGAATTAAAGGTGGTGATGACATCATCAATAGAAAATGTAACATTGACAGGAGATTCTGTGAATCTGACATGTAGCATGGAGACCTGCTCTTTCAGCCAGTCAGAATTCATTTGGTTTAAGGACAACCAGCCAATTGCAGAAACACAGTCCATACTTCACTTCAGTCCTGTGTCCTACCATCACTCTGGAAACTACTCCTGTGCTTTAAAAGGCAGTAAGGAGGCTTTGTCTAAAGAATTCAGTTTAATTGTTCAAGGTAAGTTCACATACTTTAATCATTCTACATTAATCAGAAATTTCTATTTCTATATCATTTTTTATTTGAAGAGATCATTGTATAGCAGTAGGCAGTACTATTATAAGATACCACCATCGCTGCTATCAGTTATGAGGATAGTGGGTACATCAACACTCATCATTTGTTATTTAGACTACCTAATAGTTTTCCTTGTTGTTTTCTCTAATTACAGGAAAATTGAGTCCAACAATTACATTTTCAGTTGTGGGATTATTATTAATTGTATTACTTGGAGCTGCTATAATTATAGTTTACATAGTAAGGTAAGTGTACTGTCTTTAAAGAGCAGTATCACTACATTGTTTTCTATTAAATATAATATTTTTACTCCTATGCATTGCCTTTTTAAATATGTCTTTCTGTTACAGGAAGAAGATTAATTCACAGAATGTAGATGAAAATGTGAATGGGATCCACAAGGTATGAAATTATTTCAGTTTTTTAAGCTTAAGTCTCTTGGTAACTTGACTTGGCACGTGGCATACAAATGTGATTATCAATTGAATTCAAAGAGAGAAGAGAAGGGCCCCCGCAATGATTTGGAGAAGCTGACCGAGTCACCTGGATATGTCAATATGACGGCAAGTCTAGGTCTTTATAGATTTCACCCAACTTTAGATGTATGTGATTTTAATGTCTTATCCATTCCTGTTTTCTGCTTTAGTTCCCTTCAAGGTTGAGGAGTGGAACCAGTGATGAGAATGCAGTGCTTCAAGAATCACCTGAGGACGCAGTGTATGCAAATTTAAACTTCAGAGAAATGGCGCAATAATAGACCTGATCCAATTAAATAGAATCAACTAGCATTAGAAATCGTCTGGAATCTCTTACAGAATATATCAATTTTAATTTTCAGAATTTCATTTGCTTTGTATCTGCATTTTCAGTTAGTCTTAGTAATAATTGTTATGACTAAGTCCTTGCTTTTAAACTTCAATCGAGTTTTAACTGTTTCGTTTTTAAATTTTATTATTAAACCTATAACTAAATGAGCATTTGCTCTTACTGTGTTTATATAATCAAGCTTACATTTATTTTACATAATATTTTTACCTGAAATTGTATCCGAATTGTGAATACATATATAACAGCAAAAATATATGAAATGTTATGATATGTGAAATAAAGACAAAGCCAGTTAAAACAAATTCTATTTGTGGTGCTGCTGTCAACACAGTGAAGATATATTCAAAAGAATCTAAATCTCCAAGTGACATTTGCTTACAGTAGAAAATGTCCTTAAATAAGGCCACTACACCACCACCTCTGTGGTTACCTCTGGAGACATTCTGAAAGCTATAATTCGGGGATACTGATTCAATGAGGGGTAGTGTGTTGCAGTTCTGCTCTAACCATGTTTCAGTTAAAAATATAAAACCAAGCATAAACATACTGAAAAAAATCATTAATTAAAAATGTTTTGTTATAAAGTGGCTGGACAATCAATAGAGCTAGCTTTATGGTACTGTAAAATGCTCTGTAGTGGACTGAAATGGTTGAGAAGAGATGCATGTAATCTCAGGTTGGATCTTCTGTGCTCGGTTCACTCTGCTGGCTGAATGTGTGCCGTTCCTTCTGTTAAGGGGTACAACAGAAATGGCAGGGATTAGGGATCTGTCAGGGTCAGCTCCCATCTGACCCTATCCATCATGTCTCCTCCAAGTTTGACTGGCTGGTGTTGAGGCCATCCAGCCCTCCTCTCTGTCACTGGCCCCATAAATCCCTAATGTGCTACATGAGGCAGTGGGCTCAGTGTGCAGCTCTAATACTGTTCTCTTGTGCCGTGAGTTCAAGGCTGAACTGAATCTATTCTCACCTGTTTTTTTCTGGATTTTTGTTCTTTACAGTTTATTATTTCTTGTTTTTTTATTCTAGAGTTTCCCAAAGTTTATTTTGATTATTTATGTGTATTCTTGTTTCTAGTTTTTCCTGGTGGTGTCGCATAGTGCTTGCTGTAGATTCTTAGTCTTTAGCGTTTGTAAATTCTCTTAGTTCTGTGTGTTCTTAGGGTTATTGTGTCCACCTGTTTCTCGTTGCTCCTGTGTTTCCCTTGACTGATTCATTGATGAAGTTACACCTGTTCTTTGTTTTCCCTGGATGTTTTCTGCGTTGATTCCACGTGTCGTAGACCTAGATGAGGAGTTAACACAACATGCACGCAAGATGTAATCCCACCAAAAACTGGGGAGGCAACATGGACACCTTTTGTCATGGGACTATGTATTTTTTTCGGTACCAGTTAGTATTAAAGTAGCATCTGATTTTTTTAAGAATGAGTGGCCGGAAGAACTGTATATTTTCAGAGGCAAGAGAGAAAATATGGCAAGCACTATTGTGTCCCTCTGTGTTCATCGTCTTCAAAATTTAATGCCAGATTAAGTTTTTAAGAAAGCAGTGTTATGTGTACAAAGTACAACTGAATTCAAAACTTGAAATTCTTACTTGCCTACTTTCATAAGCAATGTTATTTTTCAATAGTTTTGGCGTTTATAAATCTTGGTGATAAAATTTGCTGTGTGGTTCACGTTTCACTAGAACATTTAGGAAACAACACTTAGCACGCAATGCAATTGTATTGACTGCTCTTTTTCAGAATTATCTGGTGTATGTTTGACATTACTTTAAAGTTTTACTGCTACTTTTGAAACAGCTCTGCATGCGCTCTTCATGCTGATCCTGATCATTTCATCTTTGCTGTTTAAATCACTCTAAATAGACTTGTTTGTGAGAAATTAATTTATTTTGAACTATTTTTTCTTTATAAATACTGCAATAACTATTGCAGAAATGCATTTTTTCCAATATTCTGTAGCCTAATTATGAAATACTAACTAGTACGAGTTATCTAACAACATACAATGCAACATTCAACATGGGGTAGTAGTGAAATGTGGCACAGCAAAGTACCAATGCGATGTGGAACCGTGGTTAGAACATAGATAATACTGCAGCAGCATTGCAAAATGAGTTACTCCATCACTGTGGAAGGTTTGAGCGAACATCATTTAATGTCAACCTCATAGAAATACATGAAACTGGAAACAAAGGAGCCAACCAAGATGGCTTCCTCGTACTGCCCCCTGGTGGACATGACCTTTTGTCCTCCAGAAAAATGTTAATGCTAACTACGTGCGTAAATATAGTCAGCACACTGCTTGCTTTGCGTACACTTCGTATTATGTATGCGGCCCTTATGTAGAATTTGACCGTGAAAAGTCAGTGTTGATTGGTGATATAATGCTTCTAAGGTGACTTACTATAGAGCAGCTAAAATAACTGATATTTTTTGAGGATTTTAAGAACTGACTATCAGAGCTAACTGTGGTGCATCTGAATGAACAAAAAGTGGCCTCGCTCTCTGATGCAGCGGTTTTAACTGATAAGAACATAAGAACATAAGAAATGTACAAACGAGAGGAGGCCATTCGGCCCATCACGCTCGTTTGGGGAGAACTTAACTAA
>JAAGVU020000252.1:0-16017 GCA_011763525.2 Mormyrus iriodes | reverse complement strand
GTATTTATGATTGGAAGTCAGTGGTGTGTCATGAAGTGTCTCATTCGCTAATAGTAGCTAAAAAAGGTCGGAAAACATTGGAGAAAACCCATTGCTTTAATAGATAAAGAAGCCAAAACTCCGAAGCTCAGGATTCAGACAGTGGCTCCGGTGTCGCAAGTGCTGCGAGAGCTTATGCTCCGCTTAAAATAAATAAATAACAGCAGTTTTGGAGTCCGTTTTTTTGCTGTTAACAGAGGAATGGCAATTGGAAGCTGCTCTAAATTTGCCGTATTTTGGGTCGGGATCTTGGGAAAAATCCGTTATTATGTATAATTGCACTTGCACTTTTTTCTTATCCACTGTTGTGTATTACTAAAGCATTGTTGTTGAAATAAATTTGCACTGAAAACTTGATGTTTCATCATTTATAGCCAATTATTGACGATGGTAAAGTCTTGCCTTAGCTTGAATTATTGTTGAATGTAATTCAACTAGGGGCTTAGGGGATAATGGACAACACAGCGTTGAAAATTTGATGCATTGATGGTATGGGCCCGCGACACGGAGCATTTGGTTTAAAAAAAAAAATCCAGTCAGATGATTTTTTTTGCTTTAATCCATGTCATTGGACTGTTTTATGGCATTTTATGCATTTTTATTTTAATGTAGCAACCAACGGGACAAAGTAAACGGGAACCGAAGGTGAAGGGAAACTGAAGGGGCTTTATTAAACAACAGGGCAAGGGGGAACCAGGCGAACAACTTTAATGACCGATCTCGGGAGCACTGGACTAGGAAACATACATATACTAGGCTAACAAAGGGGCAAACAAGAGACAGCTGTGAATGGTTAACATGAGGGCAGGAAGAAGAGGTGAGACAAACGAGCGACAAATGTGGCTTGCTTAGGGCCATGCTAGGGAGGAAACGGGAGGGACAGGCAGACACAGTGGGCAAGACGTGACAGGAAAATATACCAAGGGGGATCTTGGCGGGGGGGGGGTTCAAATAGGGGACACTTGACAGCAAATCCCCGGGCTGCCTCCGATGACAGTTCACATGGTACTTAAAATTTGTTTCATACTTTTATATTGAAAATGAATCACATTTATGTATTAACAGAATATAAATATTTGCTATTTCATTTATTATAAACCAATGTTATAACTGAACTGTATCTTCTGTATCTTTAAAGTCTCATCAGCAGTGTATAAAGTCTGTTCATCAACAGTTGCCAGATCTATTACCAGATCTTCAGGACATGATGCCAATTTACAAGGTATTTAGAGTTTTGGCACTTCTGCTTCAGACTAGTGACAACTCTCTCCTGGTGAACCTTCATATACGCACCGTCAAGCTACTGCTCATGCATTAAAACACAGTCGATCAATCAGCAGAGATGCTCACATGTCACTCCCGTTTCCATCCTGCCCCACTAGTTTCCGGTAGAAGCATGTATCAGGTTCAAGACCCTGATTTTTGCCTACAAAGTCAGTAGGTCAGTCCCCACCTACATGAGCTTCCTCATCTTGTCCTATACCCTTTCTCCTTCTCTTAGACCCACTAATGAATGATGCTGGGTAATATACACCACCGCCATGTAATAGCAGATCTCACTCCAAACTATTCTTGTGCATTACTCCACAGTGTTGGAATGGTTTGGATTGGCTGAATCTTTCACCACCTTTAAGAAATGTCTAAAGACTTACATCCTCACTAAATATCTGATTTCCTCACAATAATGCTTTTGCTCCACATTAGGCTTTTTGCTTTGTTTTTGGCTTGCTACCAATATAAACTCATAGCAATTCTAACTTTTTGACTCTTTTATTTACAAAGTGGCTTTGGATAAAAACATCTACCAAATGAGTAAATCCATTCATCCATTTTCTGCAACCACTTATACTATTTAGAGTCACAAGGGGTCCAGAGCCGATCCCAGAGGCTATGGGCGCAAGACAGGGAACAACCCAGGATGGGGCGCAAACCCATCACACGGCACACTCACACACCATTCACTCACACATGCACACCTATGGGCAATTTGGTAACCCAAATGAGTAAATGTAAAAAAAGACACACTAACAAATTAAATGTTGATCATTTCAAAATAACGTGAGCATTTATTTACTTGGAGCAAAAATCGTCATTACAGTATCAGCTGTAATAACGCTGGTTTGACGAACTGGTATGCACTGGAATATGCATTGTACCTTGTCCTGCTCTTTTGACCAGCAGGTGACTAGTGCGCATTCGAAGCCGCAAGAAATGAACCACTATTCAACACAACTGGCTGGAAAGCTTCAGTACTTAAGAAGCTTCATCTAGTGATTGCCTGTTTTAGTGTTTTCCCCATTTGGATCAGAGGATGTTTCTTTACTTTCTTTTTCAATGTTAATTTATAATCATTGGTAATCAGTAATTAGGTTCTACAACTTTGCCCTGCCGCAGGAATTGCTGTCACTTAAGTGGAACCGAGATATTTTGTGACGATAGGGAACGTTTCACTCAGGAAGTATTTGGCGGTGACACTGAGCACTGTTTCCAGTAAGTTCTACTGGGTGCTCATATAAAGCGCCGGGCGCGTCAGCGAGTATTCTGGAAATCTTCTGAGGAGAGCTGATAGTGTGAGCCGGCACTGCGGACACGCCGCTGGAGAAAGTTTTAACGATCTTCGATGCCTCACAAATAAGCAGATTCGTGGGTAGATAAATAGGCAGGTCCCTTAGGATCATCGCCCTGTTTCGCCGATATCGTGAGAGATTAACATTGTAACTGACATTGTTACTACTGGCGCTGCCATGGCTAAATGGGGAGAAGGAGATCCACGCTGGATCGTGGAGGAGAGAGCCGACGCCACCAACGTCAACAACTGGCACTGGTAAGGTGCAGAATCGCAGGGCACGCCGTAAATGAAGCCAGGCCAAAACTGCACGCGGACCGGCCAGCGTGGGCTGATCGCCATCAGTGTCAGTTCGCAGAACTGTGGGTCGTGCGGGCGGCCCAAAGCAGCCGCGACGCTCCACCGTTAGAATCTTCGGGATGCACATGGTGCTGGCAAGGGAGGCTCATCGGGCCCCCCGGCAGCACTCCACGCTGCTAGTGAACTGTGGATGATCGGATATATAACAGACAGGGGCATTTTCTGCCTAATTTCCGCAAAATGTTATTTTCGCTTTATCTACTGAACCCTTTAGAAATAACATATTTCGTGCACCTTTGTTAATAAATCTGGCATGGAAGAAATTAGAATTGTAAAGTGTTTTTATTAGTATATGTGTGGTCAAACTTCTCTTGATCGGGTACGTGATATATTTAAGGTAACCTCCGTGTATGAAGTGCTCTGAGTAGACGGATTGTATAAATGATCGATTCCAGTTTACAAAAAGCCATATCTGGACATAAATGCCAGATTAAGGAGATCTGTGCGTAAAAGCTTAAATGACCGGTTTTTCGTGACATCCAAGAGGCACATCGGGGCGCGCAGTTCTCTTTTGTTGCAGGAAAGACGCAGAGAACCCTGCGTGGCGGTTATATGATAGATTTCAAGCCCCGAACCTGTCCGCAGACCCCGTTGATTTGGCTAGAAAGGCTATTTCCGGAGCTCCCAGTGCAGACAGACAGCAGCCTTTACTGCGGCTGGGGTGACCAGCTGTTTTTGTACCATATAGGGACAGGAATTTGTAAAGAAAAAGGTAGAGGATCTTTATAGGTGCAATTGAAAAACACAGGACACGTCGTCGCCAGGATGCTTGATCTCACTTGGAATAATTTTTCAGTATATTGCTTATTCTGAATTTGTGGTTTTTACCGATTGTTTTAATTTCAGAAAGTCTGCGAAATCTTAAAATACGGAGAAATTTATCCAGTGATTATTCTGGTCAGGTGGGTGCTTCTTGTTTAGGAGCATAATTAAAAACAAATGTAGTCATAGTTAAATGTAAATACAGAAAATAAATGTAATCTTTGCTAGTGGCCGACATTACATACTGCCCAGCAAGAGCTCATGAATTACTCTCTGCTTACTCTGTCCCTTTGTTTGTGTGCAGGACTGAGCGGGATGTGACTTCCTGGTCCTCAGACAAGCTGAAAGAGCTGCTCCTTGGAGTCCGCGTGGAGGGCAAGGAGGGGAACTGCGAGATTGCGGAGGTGAGCAAGGTGGAGGGTGAGGCGTCCATCAACAACCGTAAAGGCAAGCTCATCTACTTCTATGAGTGGGACGTGAAGGCCAAGTGGACAGGTGAGTTACTGCCCATGGTTTGTGTTCTTTAAGCCCATTTGAGTTATCTAGTGTATTTTATAACTGCCCCTTTTGTTCAAACAGTTAAATAAAAATGCAGTAAAGCTGTGTCCAATGGGACCATGGAATAGCTGTAGCCTGTGAAGCACCAGATGTTGCACTTTGGTGTGTTGATGGTGTTTCTTGAGCTTTCAGCTTCAATTGGCTTCCCCCCAAGGTCTTCCAATGGGACGCTCTGTCACCTGTTCACAGTTCTGTAGCTAGGCAACCGTGCATTTCACTGCACATTGTACTGAGTATAACAAAACTTGAGAGATCCCCCTCAGAGTGCCGATGAGGGGATGCTTCTTAAATACTATCTCAGAGCCCTCATTGGAATGTTGTTTCTCAGGAACATCAACTACTGGAATCGTATATAAAGGAAACGTAGAAATTCCCAACCTGTCTGATGAGAATGACATGGATGACATAGATGTGAGTATTTTAATGAGGAAAAGATATTTGATCATTCTACAAATACAGATGCAGGTACATAAACATTCTTTAATTTTTACGTATCCCATGAGATACACAGACACGGGTGAGAGTGAAGCTTGGGGTCAGAGTGCAGCAGGTTCAGCCATTTGTCTGGCACCCAGGATCAGTTTTTGGGATTAAGGACCTTGCTCAAAGGCCCAAGGGAGATATAATCACTCTGCTGGGGGATTTGAATCAATGACCGTCAGATGCAATAAGTGGGGTATGTGGCAGCACTCAGTGTGTACATGTGCTCTGACTATTATGTCGTGTCATCTACCTCTTCTGACAGATCAGTGTGTCACTTTGTAAGGACGAGCCTGACACCCCCCTGTTAACCCTGATGAAGAAGGAGGGGGTAAACAAAATTAGGGCCGCACTGGGGGGCTACGTGGGATACCTGAAAACAGGTGAGCCTGCCGCCTGTACGCTTTGTAATATGAAGATTGTTACCACTTTGTCACGTGCAGTGCTGGTTTGTACACAAAAAAGTAATTACAGGTTGCACATTACTTCTTTAAATTGTACTGGGATTACTTGATCCTCCTTTTGAAAAGTAAAT
Source organism: Mormyrus iriodes (assembly GCA_011763525.2). Classification (NCBI taxonomy): domain Eukaryota; kingdom Metazoa; phylum Chordata; class Actinopteri; order Osteoglossiformes; family Mormyridae; genus Mormyrus; species Mormyrus iriodes. The sequence continues at coordinate 10,717 of JAAGVU020000252.1, read as the reverse complement.
GCACTAATCATTGCTTTACTTTTGAGTTGATCTCTAAAACTACAATTTGCCCTATAAAAATACAAGGACAAACATCATAGTCCTTTGATTACTTTATTTTCAGCACTTTGTTATTGCCTTTTGTCTTATCAGGTGTTTGGACAGTTTGCTGGTATTTACAGCAGTAGAAAGGTGTTTCTGACCTGGGCAGAACTTATATTTCACAGTAATACTCTTTCGTGTATTCGCTGAAAATAACGACAGTATCTCCACTTACTGAAGTGCTCTGCTTCTTCTGCCATGTTTTTAAAATTTTTCTGATTTAGAAATATCTGTAACTGATCGGAAGTCATGCCTTTCGCATTGTCCAGTTCTAAACTAAATGTAAACCATGATTATCACTGTCACACTGTATAGACCAGTTAACACGCAGGACTGTAATTATCTGTTTTATAAGTTAGTTTACCTATTCAGTATGAACAACATTCTTTTGAAAAGCAATGCAAGAAAGAACTATTTAATAGTCTGGTAACTGTAATGTGATTACTGAAATTTGCACTGTAATGCTTTGCTTTACTTTGTTATGGCAGAAAGAAATATAATTGCAGGAACGCCTTACTTTGTTAATCGTTATCCTCACACTGCTTACAAGTCGTGTGACTCTCAGCCAATAATTTATATGGAGAATGAGACGAATTCATTCTTCTCAGAGCTCACCCAGGGCATGATCCTCCCCACGACCAATGGCATGAACAAGCAGCAGCAGCAGATACCCCAGTCCAAAGGCAACACTCAGAATACGCAGGTGGGTGTCGATAGACTGCGTAGGCAGCACTCTCTGGTCACATATGGAGTTTGATGAAATGGCTGCCAGTTTGTCATAGGTGGACTGTCCAAAACATAGCTCCAGTTATTATAATGGGAAAATTACACACTGGTATCTGTAGATAAAATATTTGGTATTTGATGTTTGATATTTCATTATTCATTATATTCAGGCCATGATTACTTAAACATCCTCATTGCAAAATATTATGACTAACTGTATGACAGTTAATATTTAGCTCCCTGTAATGTGGCTGTCTGCTCAGATCTGGTTGTTATGGGGTATTTTTCTTTTTAGTTGTTGCTGTTGCCCACAATTCCATTGATCTATGTGGATGACTTTCTGGAACTTTTGTCAGGTTTATGGGAGGGGCTTATGGGGACATTGGGAGGTCTTGATGCATTAATGGGAGGGGCTTATTTCAGTTGTGACGGGCAAACTTGAGCTGTGTTGCCCTGGTGCACATGTGGGAGGGGCTTATGTAGACAGGTTGAAACCGCTGAGTCACAAATTTGCCAGCTGTATCCCGCTGCTTGAAGAGCCACAAATCATGTAGCTCAGATGCTGAGGAGGTTCTGTTCTTTAGGACTGCACCGTTACCACATGAAATGTCATCAAGTCTGTTTTCTTTGCCTGGATGGTGTAAGTGCATATTTACTAACATCGGGTTTTAGGTGACATTACGCGAGGAAGGGACACTCTTTGGGTTGGTAGATAAAGGCACAGTATTTCGCCAGAGCCCTGTTTCTCCCTGCAGCCAGGAGCTGTCAGCTCCACCCTGTCACCCAGCACTGGCGTAAAGATTCCCACTTGCAAATTCAGTCTGAAGGAGACGTTCCTCACCTCACCAGAGGAGCTCTACAGAGTCTTTCTCAATGAGGAGGTGAGCACAAATGCACAAATTGTCTAATACCTTGTTCACACTACACAACTTTTAAAGTTGTCAGATCTCTACACTGTTCACAGTGCAGATCTTGTCATCTTGTAATCAGGAATTTTGAAGTTATTGTGGTTTACACACTACACGATTGATCAGCAACAGGGGGTCTCAAACTACAAGAGATCACCAGGAGCCATCACTGATAAGTCTGTATGGTCTCCAAACTACGTTTTGACAAAATCACATGTAAGAATGACCCAGGAAAATGACAATTCTAGTGTCAATGCGCTACAAATTGTTAAAACGTTTTAATCAAATGGCAACACATGCTGGATATTCAAAAACGTGTAACCTAATTAACCCTTGTATACACAGAACTTTCAGGAAATGGTGTCACATACCTTGGGTCTTCAGTGACCCAGCATATAATATAATTATAATATAATATATATGTAATTATATAATATCCCTGAACACTAAGAACAGTTTCTAAACAATTATAACATTTTACACCTTTTGAAATTCCTCCCTCGGGTTTCATCACCCCGTGTCCTGGTTGTAGCTCGTCGCCACACTCATTGCCAGTCGCACACACGTTTTTTTTTTTTTTGTCTATGTTTATAGGAGTAAACCATTGTACACCATTCTAACTGGAGGTGCTTGCAACCATGCAAGTAGAATAATGTTTATCAACTTATGTTTCATTTGGGTTCATAAGTCCCCCCCTTTCCCCCCTCCCTTGTCTGTGTAGATGGTGCAGGCATTTACTCATGCACCAGCTACAGTCAACGGTGACAAAGGCGGCAAATTTCGGCTGCTGGACGGGAATGTCTGTGGAGAGTTCAAGGAACTGGTAAGGAAGAGGCTCACTATTGAGTGGGGAGCGCTTCCTTTTGGTTTAAAAGTTTGTGCTTTTGATTATAGTTTGATTTATAGTTGCTGCACTTAACAAGAATCAAAAGAACGCAATTTTTTTTCCAGGTTCCAGATGAGAAGATTGTCATGAAATGGCGGTTTAAGACGTGGCCTAGTGGTAGGTGGTCATTTTCCAATAGCTTACTGAGTCATAATTATGGGTCTGCTTAACCTCGTCAGGTCTTTATTTGGACCCTCTATGTACGCACACTGAGGCTCATTTTGGGCCTTACTATTTGGGCCTACAATATTACTAATCATTTTAATCATAATTAAATGCTGTCGGCATATAAGTGTATTCCCTGGTCCACCCCTTCACCCCCCACCACCCTAATCCCTTCTCCTCCCACACCCCCTAGCCCCCCTACACTACGTTTGGCTGGTGTCTAATTTGTCATAGTGTACATTTGTTATACTGCACTATACAGTTTTAAAACAGTATTTTCTAATGCTGTTCCGGCTTCTTGGCTGACGCACTCTCCCCATCTCAGCAAAAAATCTTTATTAAAAGCATAATTTTGTGACATCTCAATGCAATCTGTGCCTGTTCTTTCATTTGCTACCCCTGACTAGGACTATGGTCAAATTGCATGCTTAAACTCCCCTATGATAAATTTTGCTAGGGAGGAGTTTGCCCCCAATATCTGGGGAATAAAATTAAAAGGTTTGCATGATGGTACTCTATAGTACTGCCATTTTAACAACCCTGCTCAGAGCTTTCCTTGGACCCTTCCTCTGCGCACACTGACAGCCCTGCTCGTCTCCCTCAGAACATTACGCCGTTATCACTGTATGCCTTGTGGAGCATGGAGGCGAGACAGAGCTGAAGTTGGAGTGCGTGGGGGTGCCGGTGAATGAGGAGGACAGGACCAAAGCCGGCTGGCAGCGGTATTACTTCGAGGCCATCAAACAGACGTTTGGCTATGGGGCTCGACTCTGCTGAAGGAGCTGCACGGTGGAGCTCCTCCCTCCTGACCTCTGAACTGGAAACAAAACGGAATAGAGATAACGGAAGCGTGCTCACTCGTTCCTTTTTGTTTGTGTATATTGCATTCATTTCTAGGACAATTGGATCTACACACCAGCTGTACAGCACGCATGAATGAACGGTGCCTTCGTGCCACACGTAGGTGTTCAGCTTTGCACATGGGTTTTGTAGTCCGAGCTGCTCTGAATATTTCAAGGAGCAATAAAGTAAATGGGAATTACAAAGAAAAAATCTGAATTTAATTAAGTATTTAAAAGGAGTAATTGGGCCTTTTTGTTCATTTATCATGTTAATATGAATAAAATACCATTTTAAGTTTGAGCCTTTTTTATAATGAAAGTCATGAATCATGTGTGAAGGCCTCGGGAGTTCTGTGCACAGTAGTCCGATTAAGTTCAAATAGAATTTTCCCCCTTAACGCAAGGTAACGCAGTTTGCTGTTATAATAGTTTCATTTACAGCATTTGCCTGAATACTGTAAGTCCAAATTTTCTTATTGAATATATATGTAATGGCTTGAGCAGTGTATTTATGTATTCAGTGTCCAGACGATTTACTGCAATGTTTGGCATTCAAGTGTAAATCAGCTGGTAAAGTTACAGGATGGCTACAGAGGACAACTCTGCACATAAGTCATTTTAAAGGTTTTCTGTACTGGTATAATGTGTTTGACAGGGGTTTGCGTCCCTATTTAAATAAAATTAACAATTCATTTTTGAATTCAAAATGGCTAATTGAATTTGTGCGTAGGAGACGAGGGCTTGTTACCTGGATTTCCAGTGCCCTGGACCAAGCACTGTGTCGTTTCATCTGATATATGAAGAAAAAACATAGGCAGCGTACAGTATTTCTTTAGAAAGACAACAGACCTGGTGGAACGCTGGTGCTTTAAGACTTAGCAAGGGGTAAAGCAGCTCTCAGGGCATTAACCCCGGTTCATCCCGTTTGCTAATCCAGAAAGCTCTGTCAATTTCCAATCCAGTACGTCAATTACTTGCACGTTAATTTTGTTAAAATGCTACAAATTTACACTCTGACAAAAGTTAAGCACCCAGAAGTAATGGTCTGACTTGGATGTAATTTGGTACACATGCAGACCAGCATTGGGTATATAAATTATTTGATTTGCAAGGAGCTGGCACATCTATTCATTCACGTTCATTCATGCCTCGTAGATGCATTAGACAGCATAACCAGCACTTGACAGAGTCTGATGGGGAGTCATTGTGGGTTTGCAAGAGGCCGGGTGATCGTATCATGCAATTGCCTGGCATGTGGGGCATGCAGATGTCACAGTCAGCTGATGTTGGAACCAATGGGCACGTGAGGGCACCCACAGACGTCGTAAAGGTTCTGATCACCCAAGACAGACCACACGAAGGGAGGATCATAATATTGTGCATCAAGCATTACAGAACCCCATAATATCTGCGCCTACCATTGAGACACAGGTATTGGACACTCTACAACACTCCATGTCTTTCTGCAGTGTGACTTGACAACTGGCATCAGCTGGACTACAGGTTCACTGTCCCATGCGTAGGCTGCTGTTAACACCAGTGCAGAGACGGCTGCGTTTGGAGTGGTGCCACAACCAGGAGAGGTGTCATACCATGTTCAGCCATGAATCTTGGTTCTGCATTACCACGGATGACCATCGTGTGCACGTATGGCGGCACCGAGGGGAGAGGGCCAATCCTGCCAATTTTGTGGAGAGACACACCGGCGTTACTCCTGGCATCATGGTGTGGGGAGCCATAGGTTATGACTTCAGGTTATCTCTGAAAGTGATTCGGGGGACCTTGACAGCACAGAACTACATCAGTGACATCCTGCGTCCATCCGCATGTCTTACCCCTCCTGAGACAGCACCCTGATACAGTCTTTCAACAAAACAATACCCGTCCACACACGGCACGTGTGTCTATGGCCTGCCTGCATCATGCTGAGGTCCTCCTGTGGCCAGCCAGGTCCCCCGATCTTTCCCCAATCAAACATGTGTGGGATCAGCTCGCATGTCAACTCAGAACCAATGCCAATCAGTAGGATCTTGAGGGCTAGTTGCAACAGCTGTGGGCCAACTTGCTGTAGGAGAGGATACAACGGCTGTATGACTCCCTTCCGCACCATATCTGTGCATGTATCTGGGCCTGGGGGGATGCCACACCTTACTGACATGGGACCAGCAATGTGCCCATACTGCCAACTCTGTTGTCCATTTGAGCTGATAATATAATAGTTGCGATACAGTCACATGACCTTTCACCACATACAGATTCATTTCATTTCCACCACTCCATCTGGGTGCTTAACTTTTTTTATCACTGAATGTATGTGGGAGCTGGACTTAGAGAAATTATTTTTCCCATATTCAACTTCTATTTAAGGGGCCTGATGTTTTTTTAATACTGGAGAAATAGAATGTGTTAAATGGAAATAGAAAGTGTTGTTCCTCATGATCACAAGAATTAGACCTGTAATATAGAAGAAATGCATAATACCTAGTTTATTATAAATATCAAACCCAAATCAACACGACAAGCCAAGTCATTCAACAATTCCACAAATATTTCACACTTTTAGAACTTTTCCAGGAATAATCGGCGATGCCTAATTATTTTAATAACAAAACAGGATTAAAAGCATATTTGCTTCGTCATCACACAAATGTCATGTGTAGGAGTTTAAACTACAGTAATGGATACTTTGTCATATTGTATTTAACATAAATCGGCTAGGGACTATAAAGGCTGTGCGTCATTAAATTACTGCTTTTGCCGTCCTCAAACTAAAAAACGACCGTTTATCAAACAACAAACCGCTGTATAGAACTTCCAGTAATCTGAGCTCCACCCTGACCGCTTCGTTTGTCCATTTACAGCCTCCGTAGTTCAGTTTCACTGTGTGTGCTAACCCTATTGGACGATGCCTTTCTTTGGCAGCTACTGTGCCTCTTAGAGTTGTGATTGGTCAATTGAGACCGAGTCGGAAGTGTGGTCATTCGCCTACTTGTAAGGATACCTGTCATCCTAAATGTAGCATTAATCAATTGCAGATTAAGGGAAATTGTGAAGAACTAAACGCCAAATTATTATTATAGCAAACTAAAACAGACAGGACAGATTCGTTTCGTTTTTTGCTCTGGGGGCGTTTCCGAGGCTAAAGCCGACGCTGAAACGTTATCTTGGCAGTTTGTTAGCGGTGTAGCCACCGTCGCTAATTAGCACTTTTTCGACGTTAGGTATAACAAATTCAAAACAGGCTTTAAAGTGTAAACACGCAAAACATTAATATCCCCCCTCTCGTAGTCCGACACTCCGGAGCCACAGTGTCGAAGTCGTCAGGGGCTATCCATGCATAGCTAGCCCGGTGGCTAAGCTAGCTACCGTCAGCTAGCCACCATCCTGGTAAAATGCCACTTTTAAACGCCGCCATGAATAAGCGCCTTCTCCTCTTATTATATGTACTCGGTGCTCTCAAGACGGCTGCTGGTAAGTGTTTCTGCACCCTGCTTCCCATGCTTTAATGTGCCGTATCTAAGCAGTCAGGAGTAACATTGACTCTCTGGGTTGGTGGAAAGCAGCTGTGGCCCGTATGTTTAATAATCAGATATTATTTGACGTAACTTCAATCTGTTTGAGCAACCAATGGCATTTGTAACGCAGTTAAGTTGCCTTTCCTTTCATTATTGTGGCATTAATGTTGTCTTATTTCATACTGACCTGATCTGCTTAGCTTGACTTTAGAGAGGTTTAAATTTTGTAATTCAGTCAAATACTTATTATATACTTAAATGAATTGTACTCAGATTTATCCCCCGTCTTTTACGTTGACCATGAATTGGATGCATGGTCATTGAGCTAAATTATTTATCATCAAAAGCCTTTCCGTTTAAATAACGTGGTGCTTTGTCCTTAATCAGTTCTCCTGTCCCTTACAGACGTAATAGAGTCGAGTGACAGGCCAGAAGAAAAGGTAATACATGTATGTTATATATCCGCTAGTTCCATCTGTCATGATTGCTTATAACGGGCTGTTTAAATGTCTCCCTTTACTGCTGTGAATTGCCCTCAACTCCCTCTGAGCATAGCACTCTTCCACGCATCTCCATGCTGCCATTAACCTGTTCTAAAATCAGTGCTGGACTATTGGACACATGGATTCATTCTCTGACCTAGATTGGATTCAGGCAGCTGTGTACATGCTTGTACTTCTACTGTGACTGATTGCTTCAGGCACTTTGTCTTTAATTCTCTGGCGCTGGTTCCTCAGCCTTCTGACAGTGAGCTTGAGGATGATCACCAGGTTGGACAGAAGACAGACTTCGGGGAAGAGAATGACAGAGAGCCCCCTGCTGAGGAGGAGGACCTTCCCTCTCAGCCAGCCCCCAGACAGGAGAAGCCAAAGGAGGGTGAGCCACCTAGAAATGGAGCAGATGGGCCTTTTGGGTTTGGAAGGCAGACCTGCCCAATTCATTTCCTATCCTATCCTATCCTATCCTATCCTATCATTGTTGACATGCTCCTGCCTGTTATTTAAGGCTTTGGTGGATTGATCAGATCTTTATCAGACACCAGCTCTTGATGTCATTTGGTGCTGGTTAGGTCTTCCCTTGGCTCTCTGCCACATTTGCTGATTGGTTTGTTATGCAGATGCTGTACGTGAGCTATCAAGCAAAGCTGTTGATTCGAGATTCCATTAGATCAGTTTTTCCCAATCCGATCTTCGGGCACTTCGCTTCGTAAAGCGTTTCATGTTTGTGTTATTAAATAAAACTGGGAGGGAGCAAAAACGTGGACCGTCTGTTGGTCCCCCAGGACCGGTTTGGGAAACATTGCATTAGATTTAGAGATTTTTTTGGACATATTTTGGTACCTTTTTTTTTTAAAAAAGTATTTTGTAGCAATGAAACAGAGAGCTAAGTGTGTGCCTTTGATATTTGTTATGGTGGGAGGGATTGGGTAGGGAAAAGGATATCGAAATGTGTTATACAATAATGGGGCCTATTGGAAGTTTCTAATTCTGTGTGTGCACACATGCACTTGCATATGCATGTGGATTTAGCATGTTCTTGGCTGTGTAGTTTTCCTCCCTCAATACAAACTAGAGATGGCACCAGTCCGATACCCACTACCGGTATCAAGCCAATACCGGCAAAAAATGCTTGATCGGATATCGGCACGGGGGGTGGGGGAGTAACAAAAAGATCCGATTTTCCATCAGGGAGAGGTCTAGCCTGAAAAATCACATACATTCTTGTAGCCTTAGCTACAGTTTAGGGAAGTGAGGGTCAGGTGATGGCTAGTTGTTCAGCAATGCATGTGCGTCGGAGCTGTCATGCCGGCTGTGTGGAAATAGTTACTGTACTTTGCACTCTCCAGTTTTGCTTTTCTTATTTCAGTGTAATATATGTAAGGCTAGTGATGATCTTTCTGAGCACAGTAAAATACATACAAACTAGATGTCTTGTATTCTTTATAAATGTTGAGTAATTACTAAAGTTTCTTCTGTGCTCTAATGCATATTTTGTACTGATGACTTGTACTTGTACATATTTTGTACTTTTTTGACTGGAAATGGTGGGTTGGGTATACAGTGATATTTTTATGATTTATTTATTTAATATACTTAATATGGCAACAGATTGCATAATTTGCACTTTAAGAAATGCTTCTGTTCAGTTGTGAAAGTTAGTTACTGAATAAGACAAAGAAGCAGACTTTTGTTAATCGTTTGCGCTGGGTTTTTTCCTGTAGTGTGTTGTGCCCTCTCCAAATGCATGCGATGAATCTGTGTCCTTAAATTGGCCCTAGTGTGTCTGCCCTGTGATAGACTGGCCTTCCGTACTGGATGTTCCTGTCTCATGCTCTGTATTTCCTCCAGCGTGATTCTGTACTGCATGTTAAGTGTGTGGGTGAAAGGAAGTATATCATTTTCTTTTTGTAGTGTCTTGTGTTCGTTCTTGTTCATGGTTTTTACGCAGTACATCCAAATGTAGATCTGATTCTATTGAGGGTCACATTAATTCTCATGCCATGTATTCCTTGTGTATACGTAGGGCTGGGAGGTATGGCAATATATTTTATCATGATCAGTTTTTCATTGAATGGAATGGAATGATATTGATAAGGTAAATTATATTTGGATAATTATTTCAGTGTATTTTTGCTTAAAATTCCCTTAGTATAGCACCTAACAGGAATGAAAACATGGAAAAAGGTGACAAATTGAAGGGACTGCAACATGAAATGTTTTAAATCAAAGTAAAATGTCAAAGGACATAAGTCACACTATTAAACGCTTCAGTATGTTTTGTTGCTGGGTTTTTTCTCTCACTGCCTCACTGTTTATTCCAGGGAAAAGGTTGGGTGATATGCCCTAAAAATATCACAATATTTTCAGAATTTTTCACAACATACATATTAAACACAATATTCTAAAATTCATATGACAAGTGGTTTTTGAATCATATATCATGATAATGAAAATTGTTTTACTAATAGTGTTGGAGCACATGACAAGTATAATGATAAATGACACCAACAACAGGCTCATATCTTGATGGAATTTGTGTAAAAATAGTGCATTATAACTGTTAATTGTGCAAGAAAACAAGTGTTTAGGCTATATGATGGCAAATTGATGGCAATATAAATATCCATAATCAAGACTGTGATGAATTTAGGTACCTATTCCTGGTGTATGCACTTACTTGCGTGCTGTTATATCCGTACCAGTGCCCGTGGTGATCGGAGGCACCGCTGCTGGGGAGCCATGCCTGTTCCCCTTTCTTTTCCTGGGGAAGGAGTACTTGGACTGCACCACCGAGGGCAGGGGAGATGGCCGACTCTGGTGTGCCACCACCTACGACTACGACCAAGACAAGAAATGGGGCTTCTGTGAGAGTGAGTAGGCAGGGGCACCTCCCCCCCCCCCCAACATAAGAACATAAGAACATAAGAAATGTACAAACGAGAGGAGGCCATTCGGACCATCAAGCTCGTTTGGGGAGAACTTAACTAATAACTCAGAGTTGTTAAAATCTTATCTAACTCCGATTTAAAGGAACCCAGGGTTTTAGCCTGTGCTACACTAGCAGGAAGACTATTCCATACTCTAACTACACGCT
>JAAGVU020000251.1:0-15000 GCA_011763525.2 Mormyrus iriodes | reverse complement strand
TGTACTGCAGCATTGTTAAGGTAGGTGGTACATGTCAGAGTAGAATCCCCATGAATGCCAGGAGAGGTTTCCCAGCAGAACATTGCCCAGAGAATCACACTGCTTCCACCAGCTTGCCTTCTTCCCAAAGTGCATCCTGCTGCCATCTCTTCCCCAGGTAAACGACACACACGCACCCGGCCGTCCACATGATGTAACAGAAAATGTGACTCATCACACCAGACCCCCTTGTTCCATTGCTCCATGGTCCAATTCTGAAGCTCACATACCTATTGTAGTTGCTTTTGGCAGTGGGCACTCTAACCATTCTGCGGTTATGCAGCCCCATACCTGACAAGCTATGATGCACCGTGCATTTGATGCCTTTCTGTCACAGCCAGCATACACTTTTTTATCAATTTGTGCTACAGTAGCTCTCCTGTGGGATTAGACCAGATGGACTAGCCTTTGCTCCCCATACACATCAATGAGCCTCGTGGGCTCTAGACCCCATCCCCGGCTCACCGGTTGGCCTTCCTTGGACCACTTTTGGTAGATACTGACCACTGCATACCAGGAAGACCCCAAAAGACCTGTCGTTGCAGAGATGCTCTGACCCAACCATCTATCCATCACAGTTTGGCCCTTGTCAAAGTCGCTCAGATCCTTACACTTGTCTATTTTTCCTGCTTCCAACACATCAGCTTCAAGAACTGACTGTTCACTTGCCTAATATATAATAGCACCCTTGACAGGTGCCACTGTAATGAGATAATCTATGTTATTCACTTCACCTGTCAGTGGTTGTAATGTTATGGCTGATCGGTGTATATACCTGCTGGTATTTGTGGGCAAAACCTGATTTATTTGGTGTTTACCGATTATTAAACTCTGACTTGCGTGCCATCTCACTTAGGTAGGCTAAACAGGGCTGTAAAGTATAACTGGACTACAATTACATGACATCAGTAAATCATATTGATATTTATTCAATCACTAGCCATAGATCTTGGCCCTCAGCCTGAAGCACTATTGTTGTCTAAGTGAATTGTAGCAATTTCTTTGCTGTTAATTTCTGTTAAGTAACATTAGAATTAAAAATTATAACCGCACATTGATTCAGTACTGTGATTCACCTGGCTGGTACTATGTGTGCTGTTATAGCAAATTAATCGACATCCTTCAGATTTGAGTATTCAATAGTGCTGTGGTAAAAATGATATTATATTGCATTTGAATAAATTGAATTATACGTATATATTAGAAGACGTCGGAATTCAATCCTTTTTTTTTACTAGGATTTGCCTGGTACAACTAATTTCCTTTCCCTAAAAATAGTGAGATGTTATTTAGGTTTCCGCGTGAGGGGCAGTGCTGAGGGTCCATGTTCACTGCGATTCCAGGCACACACGGTTACTCTCTTCATGCTCGCATGAGCAGAAAGCGCTGCCAAATGTATGGGACCCTGTCGAGCCTTTCTGCTGGGCTAATTGCATTGTTCAATATTATGTGAGCAGTAAGTAACAATCTGCTTATGCTGGCTTATAATTTTAACTCCCTGTTACGTACTTGTGTGTAACGCACCTGCCGTCTATATACTTTGTGCAATTTATAGCATCTCATGGAGAAGAAGCAAAAGAAAACAGACAAACAAACAAATGAATAGTTGCATTTATTACAGCTGGACTTTTTGGAATATTCCTTTGACCTTGGGTAAGTGGTTGGAAGAAGGATGGATGGATGAATGAATATTGCAAATTGAAATGATGCAAAAAATACATCCATACACTATAAATTTCACTTAGTAAAAAAAAAAAGATGTAAATGGGATTTACAGCCTGGCATATTTCATTTATCGAGCCTTAGAAGAGCTGTAATGAGACCCATTCCCTGCAATCAGAAGGTGTTGCAAATTTGGATGTCATTTTGTGTTTTATAGGCTGGCACCTTAGCGCAGTAAAATACAGACATACAATAAGCAGTGTACTTCTCATCTGCCTGACTATTTTCCCTTCAAAAACCACTCAGGAGCATTGCATCCATTTAGGTATATTATATTTATTTATGCTATTTTATCATAGCCATAGGTCCTACTGCTAGTACTTATTTTAGAAATTGCTCTTTTTTCATTATCCATCCATCTGTCTATTCACCCATCCATCCATCTATCCATTCCACAACCACTTATTCTGGTCAAAGTGATGCAGGTATTATAAATTGCACGTTTTTTGGACAGCGTTGCATTTTTTTGTATAGCGGTAACCATTAACTCAAGCAGCCACCATTCAGCTTCAGCTGCCAACACATAGAGATCCAGCCGAACGATGGAAGTGACCTGGATCTGACTGCAGGCTATGATGCAAAGAGCAGTCCTCAGAACTGGTAAAGCACCTCTTTAGGGGAGGCTCCCCACTGCCACCTCAGAACACTGGTCCTTCTTGTAGTTCTCAATCTAATATTCATCCTGCCATGAAAACGAGCAGAGGGCCAGTCTAAGGTCAGTCTCTTTGACTGAGTTTCTGCTGGTTGTCTGCTGTGTTTCTGGTGTTGGTGGTGGTGGGGGTCATGGGGAGGGGGGGTTACCGCACATGCTGAGGAGCAATGGCCTGCAGCTGCTACGGCTGCCTAGGAGGCCAGGCTGTGGGAAGAACTAGTTGTGTGAAAGGAAACTGCCCCACGCGGGCTGCATGTACATTCCAGGGGAGGAATGTTTTGCTTCAGACAAAAAGCAAAATGAACAATACCGGCGTTTTGTTTTGAAAGAAGATCACAATATTTAGTCACTGCACCCAAATATTACGATCATCTCAGTGAGCAGATTAAATTTGTTGTTGCATTTGTACAGTTTGATATTGTATATGGACAAATGAACAATTTCAAACACATTCCAAAATCCATGAATATCAAGCTGTAATTCAATTCCCCTGAAGCTCACACTCACAGATAAAATCTTACATCAACTCACTTTGCTTTAGCCCTTGCAAGTTTATTGGCAGAATTTGGGAGTAAATCACTTTAACTGGCCTTCAGCTACTTCCCGGATGTGTAAAAAGAAATCTCTATGCACGTCGTTTAGTGTTTTTAACAGCTATGAAAAATGCATGCAACACATATCCTAAAGAGGATTAAATAACTTGTCTGAGTATCACTTAAGGGAAATTACTGATATGTTGTGAGTGTGAATACCAGAATCATTTTAAAAAATATTAAATACTGCCTGGATTCATCTTATACATGTGGAGGAGGTGGTTTCCCATTTTTGGGAAACACCTGAGTGAACAGAATATACAAGCACTGGCCTCATAAAATATCTATGTAGTTTTATTTTGTAGGCATTCCCTAAACTTGAAAGCAATTCAATGAAGCACCCTATGGAAATTGTACACTTTTATAGGGTGATTTCTGTGCCTTTGTGATTAATTTCATCATATAGAAAAGCGTTCTCTTCCACAGGAGATATGCTCTGGAATCGACATGCTCACACTTTAATTGGTAAGTTTCGTTGGTTGGTTAATTATGTACCTTATTGATTCCTCATTGATTCCTTACTGATGGGTGTAAGGAGTATGAAAGGTATGCCATGTCATGTCAATAAATAAACATTTACAAACACCCAGACGGTAATTCAGTCACATCAAATAGATTAATAAAGGAAAGTGCATATATACCAAATAAATATTTCACAATAAATAATGAACCAACTGACCTGAACTCAAATTAATTCCGTTAATATATGAACCATGTCTGCAAGAAAGTCTGTATTTATTGTAAGATTAAAAAAGATCTTTCCTCATTATTCTGGTTAAGTGTCCAATTTAAAAATGTAGGTTTTAGGGATGTTACCAAACTGGACCATGAATTGCATGCTGGGATTGGCTGATGGTTCCTAGCAAGGTGGCGATGTTTGCATGCTGAGAAAACAATGACAGCTACAGACCTTCATCCACAGGTCACCGGCCAAGTTGCCTGATGTCACATCTGAAGTGGCTCACCCACACCACCATACCAAGGGGTTCATATGGCAGTCTGATATCTCAGCAGGCACTTCACACCTTCTGAAATTCAGCTCAGGAGGAGGAGGAGATCATACCCCTTCATGAAGGCCATGTCCATACTCACCTAGCTAGTCCAAACTTTCTACCATAGACTCAATAGCCTGTTTTGTCTAATTGAGGTCCAGCTTCCTGAAGTCCATTTTCACTGGCATTCATCTATATATTACATAACATGCTGAAGCACAAGTCAATCTATTTGCCTATATTAAAAGTGTATGCATAAGTATTTAAATAATAAAAAATTAAAAAGCATAAAACAAAATAATTTTCATTTCTGTTCATGATATAATATCCAATATATATGACGCGCATGCACACACACACTCGAGACCACTCAGGTAACATGGTAAAAGATCAGCATTCCAAGTTTTATAGCTTGAATTTAGCATAAATTCAAGTTCAAAATTCAAAACAAAATTCAAACAAATTCTAAATAACATCTTGGGCATTGATTTAGAGATCTGGCCTGGTGCAGGCTGATACCTCCCTTTGGTGGTCTAGTCTAAGGTGGGATGGACACTTAGGGACTGATAAGGGTGAAACAAATAGTGCTGGTGTTTTAAGAATCCAACATGCACCCCCCCCCCTTTACCTCAGAAAAGGACTTGTTTTAAGATTTGCCTGTTGTGTATGTCTTGTCTAAGTGTTTACCTTTTTGTCTCTATAAATATCTAGACATTATGTCTGTGTGTTTCTTTAAATGATATGAATAATTTCGTTACCCTCATAAAGCTCTCATATATTATCACCTATTCTATCTTCCTCACCTGAAGAATTCTATACATAAATATGTACAGGCATCTACATGCAGATATCTACTCATGTTCTCACACCTACCTTAGGAAAATTAGGAAACATTTAATGAAATGTAACTAGATATCAATCACTTTGCCTCTTATAAGGCCTGTTATAATTGTATTTTCTTTGCTTGAACTAATTCAGACCCCTCCCCCGCATCCTAAAGGGGTCATAAATAAGCTCAAAAGGCACCAATTCATGTTCCCTTTGTCTCGTCCACGTTGTACAATAAATGAATGAATCAACAGGTGTTGTTAAACACAGACATCAAGCTATTGTAATAATCCCATGTTAACTACAAATTGTAATTTATAAATGCTTAATTTGAACTGCTATTCTAGGAAGCCAAATTCTACAGTAGAATGTTAGGTCATCTGTCTGTGATCTGAAACTCCAAAGAAGTTGGGTCATGTAACCTGACAGTGATCTATAGCATAGGAGCAAAATTCCCCAAAAAATCGTGAATTCATTTATACTGAGTACTCAACAATTCCATCTCCTAAAAGCTGTATGGATCTGCTTTTTGATGGAGATTATTGGCAATAAAAGAGGTTCCACATGTGTAAGTCCTGAATGTTTTTCCCATCAGTGATCTGGGATGTTTAAACAAGTTATTTATAGACAATATAGTGATGCAGGATGTTGCATATTTTGTTTATTAAGTAATTGATTTTGTCATTCATTGTGATTATGATTTAGTTGAGGATCTAGTTACATTTTTTGTAGCCATTCACTCAGAAATCCAGATAATACCAGAGGGCTCACCTTCGATCAGTTGAACACTTCTACATTCAACGCACCACTGAATGTGCTGAAAGGATAATGGGGGGCTCCTCACTCCCCGTGTAGGATCTGTATCTGCCGCTTCCCTTTAGGTAGACGACTCCGATTATTCAGCACCAAAACAACTTGCTTCAAGAGCAGCTTCATTCCCCTGTGGCATCAGGCTTCAGCAGCACCTCCTGATTGTAATCATATAAAACATCAGCACAGACCCCTGACAATCTGTCTATCCATTTATAGCTGCACATTGCCTGTGCTGTTTGTTATGTACTATATGTATAGATGTATGTGGTGTATTGTACTGTGTATCGTGCTACTTTGCTTAAATAAGTGCAAAAATACTGTACTTATCACATACCTTGCATTTACTTCTCTCTGTTGTGTATCCTGTGTCTTGCATTTATTCTCTGTCTGCGTTACACCTAATTGTTAGCTGTCTATTGTCATAGGGTCTCCCACACTAGCAAACTATGCCAACAAAAATTTCCACAATAAAGATTCTGATACATTTAACTTTATATTCTACTATAGTAATAAACTACATATTTGTACTCCAAATGAAAAAAGCATCTTGAGAGATTTCTTTGGTTCTTGTGCTGTTAATATACATTTTCTGAGCCTCCTGTATTATCAAAATCAGCTGGCAGAAATCTGATACATTTGCACATTATTCACAGTAGATATATGACTTCCTCTGCAACAGAAGGTGTATTTTGTGCTGATCTGGTACAGAGTCGTGCTGGAAAATTTATGCTGCCTAGACAGGACTGCCTCATGCATCTATAACATATGTCCGATCCACAGGTATGCTGCCTTCTCACAAATGTCAATCCCACATAATTCCAAAGACTTTGTTTGGCTCAGATTGTGGTTCTGGGCGCACAAACTGAAACAGTTGCGTACTTTGTAACTGCACTTATTTTTGCAGCCATATGTAAGTTGTTTCTTAATTATAGTGTTGGGTTCTAGCATCTACTAATTCAGGTGTGATTGCAAAATGATTTGGCAAACATGCTGACCTCTGTGTAAACAAAAAGAATACACAATGTATCTATGTATTTGATAATGTTTCATCACATGATCAGGCCACCTGACCTAAACATAGCAGATGGTTTTGGAAGAATTTGACCAGAGAGTAAAGGGAAAAGCAGCCAATGAGGGCTCAGTTTATGTGGGACCTCCTTCACGGCAGCTGGAAAGGCATCTCAGGAGGCCACCTCATGGAACTGGTGTAGAGGTGTAGAGCCAGTCCCTGGAGCAATTAGGGTTAAGGGCCCTGCTCAAGGGCCCAGGGGTGGGATCACTCTGCCGACCGCGGGATCTGAACTGGCAACCTTCTGAGTCCCAACCAGAAGCTCCCCCCCCCCCCATAACAAATACATATTTTTATTTAATATTTTTCTTTGCCAGTGCATAATGCCATATATTATTTATATTGCTAATGTTTTTATTATAAAATGCAGAGGATAGTAGAAATAAACCTTTGCATGGGTAGGTGTGTCCAAACTTTTAACTGGTACTGTGTGTGTGTGTGTGTGTGTGCGTGCACGTGTGCGCGTGTGTGTGTGCACGTGTATATATGTGTGTGTGTGTGTGTGTGTGCGTGCACGTGTGCACGTGTGCGCGTGTGTGTGTGCACGTGTATATATGTGTGTGTGTGTGTGTGTGTGTGTGTGTGTGTATGTGTACTAAACTTTGTGGGGACCGTCTCTTCACTTCTATGGGCAAAACCCTAATCGCACCAATGATAACCTTAAGCCCTACCCAGCCCTAACCTTAACCATCAGTGAGCAAACAAAATACAAGGTTTTTGGCATTTTTAGTTTTTTGATTGCAGTCACAGATTTTTATAAAATTGAATTTCCCCATGTGGGGACCAAAAAAAACAATGGCAAAATAATTGGTTTTTATCACATTGTGGAAACATTTGGGCCCCTGACACCTGGTCATTATACCTACAGGACATCCCATTCTAAATCCTTAGGCATCAATATGGAGTTGGTCCCCCTTTGCAGCTATAACAGCTGTCACTGTTCTGGGAAGGCTTTCCACAGGATTTTGGAGTGTTTCTGTGGGAAATATTTGCCCATTCATTGAGATGAGCATTTGTGAGGTCAGGCAGTGATGTGGGGCGTGAAGGCCTGACTTGCAATCTCCGTTCTAGCCCATCCCAAAGGCATTCGATGGGGTTGAGGTCAGGGCCCTGTGTAGGCTAGTCACGTTCTTCTACACAGAAAAGGACCTTCCCCAAACTGTTCCCACAAAATTGGAATCATTAAATTTTCCAAAAGGTCTTGGTATGCTGAAGCATTAAGAGTTCTTTTCACTGGAACTACGGGGCCTAGCCCAACCCTTGAAAGATAACTACATACCTTTATCCCTCTTCCACCAAACTTTACACTTGGCACAATGCCGTCAGGCAAGTAATGTTCTCCTGGCATCCGCCAAACCAAGCCTCATCCATCAGACTACCAGACAAAGAAGTGTGATTTGTCACTCTGCAGAACATGTTTCCACTGCTCCAGAGTCCAGTGGCGGCGTGCCTTACACCATTCCTTCTGACGCTTGGAATTGTGCTTGGTGATGTAAGGCTTGCATGCGGCTGCTCGGCCATGGAAGCCCATTCCTTGTGTTGGTGTTGGTGCCAGAGGAAGTTTGGAACTCTGCAGTTATTAAGTCAACGGAATATTCTTTTTACTTTTACGCACTAAGCACCTCAGCACTCAGCGACCTCTGTTACTGTACATGGTCTGTCACTTCGTGGCTGAGTTTCTATTGTTCCTAAATGCTTCCAGTTTGAAATAATACCACTTACAGCTGAATGTGGAATATCTAACAGGGAAAAAATCTCACATACTACGCATACTACAGCAGTGCCACACTTGAATTCACCAAGCTATTCCGAACAATCCATTCTTTTGCAAAGATTTGTCAACCAGTCTGCATGGCTAGGTGTTTGATTTTGTACACTTGTGGCAATGGGTCTGAATGCGACAGGTGTGTCCCAGTAATTTTGTCCATATAGTATGTGTGTGCATGTGTATGTGCGTGCATGTGTGACAATTTTACACACTATGACAGTGATGTTTGTAAATTATACTGGAGCTTTAATTAATTACAAATGCAGGTCCACAGTTTCCCATCTCAGTTTAGTGCCCAGTCTCCTCTTGACGTGCACAGACAGCCCCTTTGATAAGAAGAATCAGGTGCTGGATCAAAAAAATACCATTTAAAACTGCTTGTGTTTTTATAATGCGATTAACATTTATATTCACTTCCATATCAGCCTCCTTGTCTTTGATCTCTTCCAGCCCTGCTACTTGTTAGATTAAATAGGCAATCAAATGAGCCTATTGACCATGCACAGTAAACATGAGGATAGGTTTTGTGGAAAAATTAACAAAGGAGAGAAATAAATACTCAGTTTGTCCATATTACCACGGAACAGTGGTCAGTACTGTTTTTGATCAAAGTTGCTCAGAAATCCAGCACTTCAGTCCTTGTGTTTGTTCCGATCTGTGGTCATTATATTGACCAAACATTAGCATGGGAGGTGACTAGTAGAGTCTAGCTATAGTACTGCCATGCTCTGCTAATCTAGCTATATATCTGATTCATAAAACCTGCCTAGATCAATGTTTCTCAGACCAGTCCTCGGGGATCCCCAGGCTGTCCATGTTTTTGCTCCCTCTGGTAGGGAGCTGGGAGAGAGCAAAAACATGGACCGTCTGGGAGTCAACTAGGACTGGGTTGAGAAACATCGACCTAGATTATTCCTTCATATATGTTTACTGCCGTATGGTTGAATAGATATCACAAGAATCTAACCTGCCCAAGTGTAATAATCTTCTTTTTCTTACGTAGAAAAAAAATTGCGTGATCATTTTTTTATAGATCAGGGGTAGGCAATCTTATCTAGAAAGCACTGCTGTGTGTGCAATTTTTTACTGCAACTCCCTAATTAGATTACTAATTAAAGGACTGATTGGCTGAAGAGTCCTCACAACTGGGTTTGAATAGCTGGCCTAAAGGCTATCCCAAAACCCTGCACACACACTGGCCATTAGTGGAAAACATCGCCTACCCCTGTTATATTTTCACGTTCTGAAGAGATTTTCTTGCAGTTCATTTTGCACTTCTTAAAAATTCAACCCACTGAAGAGGCTCACATCTTAGCAGACCTTTGACAATTCATGAATTATTGTGATTGTAATAAAATATTCAGGAAAGTTTGTAGTTTCAAACCGTGAATCGCATCCGACTGCTTGTGTGACACCGGCCATGTCTCCTAAGTGTGATAGGCAAGCCACTTATCAGGTCTGGCGGCAGAAATGAATGAATCCTGTCTATCCTGTCCTCAGGCATGATAATAATTGTGTCTCCCACAAACAAAGTAGTGTAAAAAGGAAAATATGTGAAAATATGACTCCTGTCCATCTAGCGGCACTCAGATGCTGACACGCTACAGACAGAAAACTGGTTTGCCCAATATCCTGTTGCCTGTAGTTTTTCTTTGTGTGGAATGAATTGATGCATGGAGATACAGGGCAATGAGGGCTGGGGAGCAGTGATTAAATACTTGTATTGCATGGATAACAACATTCAGGAGTGTTTCTAGCTCCTCATCATGGTGTAAGCACTTCACTTGCAATATTGGTAATTACAATTTGCAACTACCACTAGTTTTCCTTCAGACTTGCACAGGTAATGGCAGAAAAGCCTGCTAACAGGGAATGCATGTCTTCTGATTATAGCTATTAAATATTTCACGCAACACTGTACAGGCAGCATTTTGCACGTGGCTGGTAATATACCTGCTTTTTTGTTTTTGGAGAGCGATTCATTTAGATGTTGCCATGGAAATCATTCCCAAAAAGCTCACTCGTCCTTTATGTAAGGTATTGGAACCAAGTGGCATTCCACATTTTAGCGCTCCGTTAATACATGCACCTGCGTGCATATACAAATTTATTATATACATTGGGGATATTCCACAAAGCAGAAGTTAGCTGGATAACTTAAGCCAAACGTGATGATTGTCGTTTGGAGGAGTGGTATGTGTCATTCCTATTGGACAATACTTACATTTGGCTTAAGTTATCTGGCTAATGAAGAAATTACTTTACAAAACACAGAAGTTACTTTACAAAATAAACCTAAATAAACATAATGAGACACCCTTAGCACCACAAAGAGAAACCTACCTTTACACAGTCATACATGAACGGTATAATGTTTTAAATGGACTTATGTGGATTGTTGTCAGTGAAGCAAATATCCCAGTGTCAACAAGATGCCAACTAATCTCACTTTATATTCACAATTAACAATGTTTTTAGATAGCAAGCTACCTAGCTATTAAGTTGTTAAAATTAGCAACATGAAATAATTCATACAAACAACTACCATGAATACAAATGTTAACTAATACAAACATAAATACTAGATAAATACTAAAATACTTCATGAAACATATTTTCATTGGTCAGTTACGTTTCCAGCCTTGTGAAGAGACAGAGGAAAATGGACATATCTATACTAAAAAGTCACAATTATCAAAAAGTAGATATCTGCAGTTTTCACCTGATATACAAACATAATATATAAATACTGCAATGCGTATTTTTTCCCATTTTTTCCTGATTTTGAAAGTCAGATTTCTGTTCATTAAAATCTATACCTTAAAATGCATTGCAAGCAGCTGTGAGTGAAGAGTGAATGTAATCGCCACTGTCCCAGGCTGCAGACTGAGAAACT
Source organism: Mormyrus iriodes (assembly GCA_011763525.2). Taxonomy (NCBI): domain Eukaryota; kingdom Metazoa; phylum Chordata; class Actinopteri; order Osteoglossiformes; family Mormyridae; genus Mormyrus; species Mormyrus iriodes. Next base: position 3,628 of record JAAGVU020000251.1, on the reverse strand, counting down.
CTTTAGATTCATGAATGTGTGTTAAGCTTAAACACTGGATAACCCATGGCAATGTATTTGCCTCACAAAAGTGTGTTTTGGGAGAAATTCAGATGGAAAACATGGAAAATATTACTTCTTAGTCTTTTTGACGTTTTCTTTTAATTATTTTTCTGTAGCAATCTGGCATGTAACCTCATCTATCTGATTATAAGACATTCAGGAACAGATGGAACATCATAACAATTTGACATTGATCCAGACACTCCTGAGATCTATTTTGAATTTATAAGCTGTGCCTGCTGTGAAATGATCAAAAATTATCAGCAAAATTGGGTGTAAAGTTTTTTTCCTGATTTTTTTTCTTCCCAGAAAAGCAAAACAAGGTTTATTGCATTATAGTTATTCTTTTCATCAAGGAAGGCCCGAGAGCTTAATTTGTGTCGGAACTTGCAATCTCCATTCTAGCTCATCCCAAAGGCCGACGCTCAGCTCTGGGTCCTTTGGCTCAGAGCAGCCTGCGCTCTGACACCTCAAACACTGCACCCAATTTAAGTGAAATTAATTTGAGTTAAACTATGGAATAAATGCAGATTCATCTATAGAAAAATATATGTATAAAATCAGTTGTGTTGTATGATTTTTTGACCTACATCTGTCTAAATTAGTATGTTTTGCTTATCTGACATGTACGCGCAGAAAAATCCACATTTTGGCCCCTAAAATACTGTGATGGGTTGCCCTTCATCCTGGGCTGTTGTTCCCTGCCCTGCGTCTGTAGCCTCGGGGATAGGCCCTGGACCCCTGCAACCCTGAGTAGGATAAACGGTTACAGAAAGTGCATGGATGGATGAATGGATGGATGAATAGATAGATGGATGGGTGGATGGGCGGGCCACTAAAATAGATAAGGTTACATGCCCGGTTGTTGTAGCAAAATAATTAAAAGAGAGTAATATTTTGAATGTTTTGACAAAGCGATAAAGTCATGGTGACCCACGCCGGGCAGAAATGAACCGGAAATCCTGACAGAAGAAGAAGTAAAGATGGGGAGGAAAAGAGATGCATTTGTGGATGCTAATGCTAATGAGAAGGGCTGCAAAAATGTGCAAGGCAAGTGCCACGCAAGTAAAAAGTTGAATGTAATTAAGAGGTTGATAGAAAATACTGCAATATTACGTGCACATTTTCTTTGTGAAAGACCGATTTGTGTGCATGATGTCATTGGGCCATGATTTATTAAGCAAAGCAAATTAGCTTAAGGGTGTGCAAACCTATGAACATAGACACAGTCAGTTCATTTAAATGATAACCAACTTAATCTACCAAAAGCAGTGCAATACGGCCAAATACGTCGCAAAATGAACTGTGTCAACAACTTTCCACAGCTAACTTTTCACTGCGTGTCTTTATCAAATTCCCGCAGTACTATTTTAATGTCAAAAGAACGCTAACGCTGGAGCAAACCATTAATAAATCTGCCCATTGTAGGCTCTGTGAGCTCCGGCACCCCTCAGTTAAGCAGCTAATCTACCTTAACTGGGGAGTCTTACAAAAAACTCAAAAGCATTTCAGTGTTTTGTCCATTAAGTCCCCCCTCATCCAACCCATCTCTATCTCTATTTCCCAGTTTTTAATATCATAATAGGCAATATCTTGGGACTGAAGGCCAGGTATAGTTCAGTGAACACCAATCCACAGAATCCCAAGCATTTCTTGGAATTGCTGATACCTGTGATTTGTCAGCCCGCTGAAATGACATACAGTGCTAACCCGTATGGCATTTTGAGTGAACTTTATAAAGAGTATGACCTTTAGAGCATATAGAGATGAATGACACCTTTTTTTAAAAATGGAAAAAAAGATTTTATTGGGATGCTGATTATTTGTCCGTGCAGGTAAGAAGGAGGAGGTGGGTGAATATGTATGTGTGTGTGAGGGATGTAAGCATACGTATAGGTGACTGCGTATGTGTGTGCTTGTATGTGCCTTTTTGCGTGTGCTATGGGTGGGTGTGTGTTAACACTGTAATAATTTGTCAAATGAAATCTACTATCTTCTTCTAATAATGTCTGAATCAACCTCATATAAAAATGTGACGTTATTTTAAATTATTTTCATTATTTTCCGCATTTACCACATTCAAAAACAGCTCAAGTAATTGGCTGCTAAGTTTTACATCTGGTCCCACAGTCAGGTCGCCCCCTGCAGTTAGTGCTTATAGTGCTTCTTTCATAAATAGACTGGTATCGCTGTGCCACTGCACTGCAATCAAACAATATCTGCAGTCTAATTACACATTCATCTATCATTCTAAGACTTTGTCTAAGGGATTTTGATGTAATTCTCAGCTCTTCTGGGCATCTCTAGTTAAACTGTAAATTTTTCCTGGCACAACAGATTTGCTTCACCATGTGAGGCGTCCGGAATTTCCTTGCTAAAGCATAGAACTGACATTCCTGTGGTTTTCTTACTGTGGAATTACAGAAGTATTATCATGTTGTTATTTTACACTGCCTCAGATCCTGGGAGTGGAAACCGTGTGGTGCTTGAAGTTAAATTTGGCAAAGCAGAGACAGCAGCTCACAAAGGAGTCCCCGGTGGAATGGTTTATAATCAGTGTAGGTTTGTCAGTATCACCTTGACATGCTAAGCAGATTGTGAGAAAAATGTAAATTAAGTAATTTGGGAGAGATTTGAAAATGCAGGACAAAATGCATGACAGAAACCCAACTTGCAGTGAAGTGCTTCCTGGGATGGAGTGATCTTTTTTGTGTGTGATCCCTTGATGGACTGCTTTCCCATCCAGGTTGTCCCCCCTACTTGTGCCCTATGCTGAGAAGTTCCAGCATCCTCACAATCCTGTTCTGGAGAAGCAGTTGTAAAATGGATGGCTTTAATGTTCTGGAATGTTCCATGACATTGTACATTACATCTCTAAAAGTTTATTTCAATGAGTAAACTCTCCATGTAGGACATCTCCAAAAAATATAAGCTTCTAATTATGAATACATTTAACCATTATTAAGTGATATTAATAAAGTTTAATTACTGTTATGCATCATCCTGTCAGTATGAGTCATCTTAATTAATAACATTTTCCCTTGGTTTCTGTAAATCTCAAATGAATTCTTTTATGGATGTCCCACAGGCAAATTTTCTTTGGCACAGAGCCTACTGTAGGCCAAGCACTGCTGCTTAACTTCTAGCCAAGTCCTGCATATTATCTGTCATTTTCCATAACCTCTTGGTGAGATGTAGGTCTTCTTTTTGTTAATGTTTCATGCAATCAAGAGAATGCCCCACAGCCAGTTCAGTGGCACTTCCTTTAATTAGCCTGGCGTGATTTACAGAGCACATCTGCCTCGAACTTCAGTTCCTCTATTCTCTTTGAACAAATGATTATTCCTTGCATATGTATGCATGTTCTTTGATGGCCTTTCACCCCATATACGGTGTCCCCTTGTGCCTTTTCCTTCCTGGGGTAGGCTCAGGGTCCACAAGAACTTTATACTAGTGAAGCAGTTATGGAATACGCATGAACAGAAATATTGGTAACACAATACTTGAGGCCCCTCCTGGAGCCGACACCTTATCGTGGTGGAGGGGTTTGCGTGTTCCAATGATCCCAGGAGCTACGTTGCCCGGG
>JAAGVU020000250.1:0-16100 GCA_011763525.2 Mormyrus iriodes | reverse complement strand
GGAAACCGGAGTACCCGGAGGAAACCCCACGACGACACGGGGAGAACACGCAAACTCCACACACATGGAACCCGGGCGCAGACATGAACCCCGATCCCAGCGCTGTGAGGCAACAGTGCTAACCACTGCACCACCGTGCCACCCCAAGGACAGAATAATTTACCAAAATTGAAACAGCACCTGATTGATTTCATGTGGAAAATATTTCACCGTGATAATGCCGAGGTCGCCCCTCCTTTGAGCGATGGCCGGGAATGCTGGTATTTGCCACTCTTCGTAGTCTTCGACTCCAGTGCCGAATACCAGGGTCTTTCTTTGAATAATATCCTCTTAACTGGACCTGATTTAAACAACAGTTTGTTGGGTGTGTTGATTCGTTTTAGGAAGGAGCCTATGGCTGTGACGGTAGACATTCAGCAAATGTTCACAGTGAGAGAGGACCACAGGGACTATGTAAGGTTTTTGTTGTTCCACGACAATGATTTGGACAGGGAAATCAGTGAATACTACAAGAAGGTCCACGTTTTCGGGAATAGCCCTTCCCCAGCAGTTGCCATCTATGGTCTCCACCGAACTGTGAAGGAAGGGGTACCTGAATATGGAACTGACACTCATCACTTTGTGGAGCAAGACTTTTATGTGGCTTTAGATCGCTCCCTGTCACTTTGGCGGCTGTTGAACTACTCTGAAGAACGCAGGCCTCACTGGCAGATTCAATCCTAAAGCTCCATAAAGTCACATCCAACAGTCCTTCAGTGTTAGCAGCATCTCCGCCAGAAGATTGTTCCAATGGTGTGAAAGACCTCGATTTGAAGCCTGTCTATGAAGATAGGCAATGTGATGTTGGCTTTGTTCTGGGGAAGGCGAAGCTGACACCTCCAGGTGAACCCACCATACCAAGACTCGAACTGTGTGCAGCCGTTTTGGCTGTGGAAATGTCAGACCTCATTTTGGATGAAATTGATATAAAGCCGGATGCTGTTCAATTTTATTGTGACAGCAAAGTTGTATTAGGCTATATATACAATGAAAGGAAACGCTTTTATGTGTATGTTCACAATCGTGTCCAACGAATCAGGCAGTCTGCAAAGCCTGAACAGTGGCATTATGTGCCAGCAGAACATAACCCAGCTGATCACGCTTCAAGGTCAGTTCTCGCCTCTCTTCTTCCAAACACCACATGGTTGACAGGGTCAGACTTCCTGTACAAACCTCCTGAAAGTCATCCTGTGCAACAAGCTGCCTTTGGATTAGTGTGTCCAGACACAGACATTGAAATTCAGCCACAACCCCAAGTGAGCTCTGCAGTCACAAGCGTAATTGGGAAACCACTTACCCCAGAACGCTTTGAGCATTTTTCCTTATGGGACTCTCTGCTAAAAGCAGTGACTTGCCTTGTCCATGTGGCCCATTCCTTCCAGTCAACTTCTGGCATACAGACAAGCAAATGTGTTGGCTGGCACAAATGTCGACGACCCCACTACCTGCATGAATTGTCTCAAGCTAAAAGAGTCATTATCCTTTCAGTCCAGAGGTCAGCATTCTCTGTGGAGTACAACGCTCTCATACGAGGAGGAAACATTCCTAAGAATAGTCCTCTCACCAAGTTGAACCCTGTCTGAATACAGATGTGTCACGTGCAAAACGCTGAGAGGGACTCCGCAAATCCAGAGGATGGCTGATCTTCCTGAGGAACGTCTCAGTGCATTCCCACCATTCACACATGTTGGCTTGGATGTGTTTTGGCCCTTCTTAGTCTCAGCTTGGGGTACAAGAGGAAGACATGCCCAGAATAAACGCTGGGCCATGCTCTTTACTTGTATGAGCACCCAAGCGGTGCACATTGAAATTATTGAATCAATGGATACATCAAGTTGTATAAATGCCCTGCAAAGTTTTTTGTCATTCATGGTCCCAGTAAACAGCTGCGTTCAGATTGTGGAAGGATCTAAGACTGCGGGGAGGCTGGTAGGGATGAAGCAATTCAGAAAGATAAGATGGGTCTTGGTTGTTGACTGCTTTAAATGTCAGAAGAAGTATTTTAAAGTGAATACATTCTGTTATAGGGAGCTAGTGAAGGCTCTGTAGTGTAGGGGTGATGTGTTGGTAGGAGCGAGTGTGGGTGAGGAGGCGGGTGGCAGAGTTCTGAACCATTTAGAGTTTATGGATTGATTTAACAGTAATACCAGCGAGTTGCAGTAATGTAGACAGTTAGAGATAAAGGCATGAATAAGGGACTCGGCGGCTGAGCGGGAAAGGAAGGGCCTAAGCCGGGCAAAGTGGTGAAGGTGGAAGAAAGCTGTTTTTCCTATGGAACACATGTGTGCGTCAAATGATAGGGTTGGGTCAAAGGTAACACCAATGTTATGAATCAGAGGAAAAGGGGAGATGGTGGTGTGGTCCAATTGGAGGGTAATCGGCCTGATTCTGTTGAGTGGATTTTGTTCCAAAGACAATTAATTTGTCAAAATTTTGGCTCATCCATTGTTTGATTTCAGAAACACATGATTCAGTGCATGCAAGTGGCAGGCAGTTTATGGAGCTGGTGCTGAAGTAGATCTGTGTGTCGTCGGCACAGAGGTGGAAATTTAGGTTAAAGTGGTAAATGATCTGACCAAGGGGGTGAATGTAATTGATGAAGAGCAGTGGCCCCAGGACAGAGCTCTGGGGGACGTCACATGTGATAAATGATGTGTTTGATTTTTGACCTGATAGAGTAATGAAATGTTTTCTGTCAGTGAGATATGAAATAAACCTACCCCACAAACTCCTAGGCTGTAGAGTCTTCATGTTAAAATAGGCTCTCGAAATGTCAAAGGCTTCATTTAAATCTAGCAAAAGTATAAGGCTTATGGCAATGTCTGTTGCAAAAAGTAGGTCATTTATGACTACCTAAAGCAGTTTCTGTACTATGGATGTCACGGTCGGCAACGGCCAACCCCGCCTTTTGTGTCCTTCCCCTAGTTCCCCGTGTCCTGAGTACCCCTTGTGTTTCCCTTGTTCATCTGACCTCCGTGTAGCTCAGTGGGCTGAGCTGGTGGCACAGAGGCTGGAGCCCTTGACGTGCAGGTTTGGGTCCAGCCTCCTCTGTTTTCTCTTATTGGGTTTTGATCATTGTGTTTGAGTTCTGTGTATTGCTTATGTGTTTTTGGTTACATTCGGTTGTTTGTTTATTTCCATGCCTTTTCTGTATTCCTGTATTCCCAGTGTTTCCTGCCATGTTCCTAGTTTCTAGTATTGGCATTTGTTCATTGTTTCAGTTAATTGATTTCACCTGGTGGTCATTTCCTTGCTCTGTGATTGTCTGCCCCACACCTGTTCCTGGTTACTTATTGTGTATGTAAGTGTTTGCCCTTGTTCAGTTCCCTGGTGAGTCATTGATTGTGTTGAGTTGTTAGTCATTGTGTTAGGTTTCATGTGTTAGTTAAGTTTGTTCCTTTTGAGTTGCCCTGCCATTCCCTGGTGCTCCCTAGCCCGCGTATCTTTCTGTTTCCGTTGGATCCCCCGTGATCCTTTTGAGTTTGCAGTCCCCCAGTGTGTCCCCTTGTGCCCCAATAAATCCCCAGTGTTACCCTGTAGTCGCAAGTGGATCGTCTCCCTTCTTTCCCACCGGCGCCATGCCCAGGTGCCATAACAATGGAATTGGCAGAGACTGGACTGAAGTGGTTCAAGGAATTAATAAATAATAATAATAATAATAATAATAATAATAATAATAATAATAATAATAATATTTTATTATTATTAATGATGATGATAATAAAATTATTGGCTAATAAGGCTATTATTTTGAAGGTAAGGAACAGGGAGTAGACTATACATTCAAATCTTTTTAAAAAGAGAGGAAGATTAGGAATCAGGTGTTAGTTGGCTAGGTTAGTTTGGTCAAGACCAGATTTTTTTTTTTTTGGACTGGTCATGACGGGCCTTTATGGGCTGTACAGGTGTCACAGCAATGGACGTGTACTTCAACATAAAGGCAGCATTTTGGCCAGTAGAACTGCTGCCAGAACCTGCAAGGGTCTTGGTGAGCACACACCCCAGCACCACCTGGTGGAGCAACTCTGGGACCAGCATTTGCCATACTGTTTGCCCAGGCACATGGCTCTGACAGTGCCAATACAGCAGTCTGTTATAGAGGGCTAGATAAACCCACTGAGAACAGTACAGTCTGGTGGACAGGCCAAGAGACCTTAACTCCACCCACTCTGGCTTCTTGCCCCTGTGGAGCCAGCCTAGCAGCCAGACCAAGGCAGGGTCTGCAGTCTGGGTCTGTTTGATCTCCTGGGAATCGAAGACCAGGAGCTCTGTGGGCTGCTGGGGTATGAAGGTTGGGTTTGGTGCCACACCCAACACCTCTGCTTTCCACTTTGATGCCTCAGGACCTTAGTGCGTAGTGTCAGTATGGTCTGGCATCAGGGCCCTATCCTCTTCCAATTCCAGACTTGCTGTCACTCCTGGGATGTCTTCTGGCTTGGATTTCATCAGCTTCCTCGCCACCAGCCGCCTGCAGTGACCACAGCCACCCCCACATACCTTTACAGGACAGGGTATCCATGTTGCAGTGTAGCTGGTGTTGGATGTGAAACTGATATCCTTGCAGCTTTTCCAGCCACCTCATCACCTGGCCCTCGGGCTCCTTAAAGCTCATAAGCCAGGCCCATGAGGAACTGGCTGCTGTAGACATATGGACAGCAGTGGGACAGCCCTGCCACCACCGTCTGACGCTCCCACCATATCGTGCAGTAGTTCCTCTTTGATCTACAGAGACAGTGGCTGAAGTAGGCGATGGCCCACTCACTGTCAGGTCATGGCTGAGACAGTACTGCCCTGATAATGGTGTTATTGACGTCAATAGAAATGTTGTCCCATTCTTGTCTGATACAGGATTCTAGTTACTCAACCGTCCTAGGTCTTGTGTGTCGTGTTTTTCATTTTTGATGCGTCAAATGTTCTCAGTGGGTGAAAGATCTGGACTGCTGGCAGGCCAGTCCGGTACGCAGATCCTCCTTCTATAAAGCCATGATGTTGTAATTGATGCAGTGTGTGGTTTGGCATTGTCATGTTGGAAAATGCAGGGTCTTCCCTGAAAGAGACATCATCTGGATGGGAGCATTGATGGTGCCTTTCCAGATATGCAATCTGCCATACCATATGTACTAATGCACCCCCATACCATCAGAGATGCTGGCTTTTGAACTGAGCGCTGATAACACGCTGGATGGTCCTTCTCCTCTTTAGTCCGGATGACACGGTGCCCCTGGTTTCCGAAAAAAAATTCAAATTTAGATTAATCTGACCACAGAACAGTTTTCCACTTAGCCACAGTCCATCTTAAATGAGCTTTGGCCCAGAGAAGACGTCGGTGCTTCTGGATCATGTTCAGATACAACTTCTTCTTCGAATGATAGTTTTAACTGGCATCTGCCAATGGCACGGTGGATTGTGTTCACTGACAGTGTTTTCTGGAAATATTCCTGAGCCCATTTTATGATTTCCAGTACAGAATCATGCCTGTTTGTGATGCAGTGCTGCCTAAGGGCCCGAAGATCAGGGGCATCCAGTATGGTTTTTTGGCCTTGTCCCTTACATACAGATTTCTTCTTTTGATTATGTACTGTAGACAATTACGATATATTCAACCTCTTTGCAATTTTATGCTGAGGAACTTTCTTCTGAAATTGCTCCTCTATCTGTCGACAGTATTGGGGGGTGGTGATCCTCTACCCATCTTTACTTCTGAGAGACATGGCAACTCTAAGATGCACTTTTTATACCCTATCATGTTACTCACCTGTTGCCAATTGACCTAATTAGTTGCAAATTGTTTCTCCAGCTGTTGCTTTTTTGTACCACTAACTAACACAGATGAACATGCATGTAGTGCAAAACAAAGTGCAAAGACAGTGTATGTAGTCCAGACAGGTGGACGTGGTGTGAACATATTAAAAAGTACACAAATAGAACACTGAAAAACTGAATATTGTAATATTACAGAACTACATATTTAAGGCTAAAAAAAATTAGCAATGATATTTTAGTTTAATAGCTTTAATCCCAGCAGGAGGGGCAGGAGTCTTATGAGGGCTAGGCTACCTGGAGTGCTATGTCCTGTGGATCAGGACTGTTTGGGGTCATATGGTGGTGCAAGTTTGCTATATACTATCCAAGAAAAGGAGACATGTTACAGGAAGCTAAGGCCTCTGGGGAGGTCCCTGGTAGAGCCCTGTGCAGGACTTTTTTTTAACAGGCAGCTTGGTTAATTTTTCATCCATAGTGCTCATTTATGCATTTTCATAAATAAGTTTCCTGTGTTTTATCGTTTATGATGCTTGTTGTTCTTGTTAATGTTCATGCTGTTTTGAGTGACAGCTTTTGGCAAGTGACACGAGTTGTCGTGAGTGACGTACATCCAGATGTAGATCTGTGACAGGATTCAATGGCCTGCTGGACTGGTTTTCACATTTCCCATTGACATAAGGTCTTAATGTGTGGACCCAAAAGTATATCAAACTCTTTCTGTGTTCGTGCGAATGTGTGTGTGTGGTCCAGGTATACCTTTCATTGTGGGGACCAAATGTCCCCACAATGTGATAAAAACCTGTTATTTTGACATTGTATTATTTCGGTCTCCACAAGGGGAAACTGAATTATATAAAAATCTGTGACTGCAATCAAAAACTAAAAATGCCAAAAGATTTGTATTTTGTTTGGTTACTTATGGTTAAGGTTAGGGCTGGGTAGGGGTTAAGGTTCTCACAGAAACAAATGGATGGTCACCACAAAGACAAATACAGGTGTGTGTGTGTGTGTGTGTGTGTGTGTGTGTGTGTGCGCACAGTACTGTGCAAAAGTCTTAGGCAGTCAAATATTTAAAGATATTTATCAGGGTAGTAAGTGTGCATTTAATCAGAACAAAAGCATAACATTGGAACATATTGAAAAATGCAAGAGAAACACAATAAAAACTAGTGAATTTTTTTTCTGTTCTCCAAAAACTTACTCATATCTTGTTGGATTCCTAGATCAACACTGCTTCAGTTCCCAAACCTCTCCTCAGGGGCCCCCCAGCCATTCCATATATTTATTAAATTTCACCATCAGCTCACTTAAACTCAATTAATTTAAAAAGTCAATGAGATATTGATTAGCTGTGCAAGGTGCACTAGTGGTTGAGTCAGAAAACATATGGCTGTATTGGATGGTTGCTGGAAATAATGGGGTGGTTTTAGTGAGGATTTGAAATGGCTAAGCTAACTCACTTTAAATGGTATAATAGCATAGATTTACAGCAACATAAAGGTCATTTAAACATTATCATCTTTTTTTGGCTGCCTAACACTTTTGCACAGTACCATATATCTATCTATCTATCATGGGGTCATGAGGGATACTCCAGTTTCACCCTACAGCCCAAACACTTGCTGAAGCTAACTGGGGTTACCAAATTACCCATAGGTGTGCATGTGTAAGTGAATGGTGTGTGAGTGTGCCCTGTAATGGGTTGGCGCCCCTTTCCTTCCCTGCCCATGTGGGAGGCACATGGCACATTACATTAGTGACTCTGAAAGCCAGTAGCAAGGACTGGAACTGCATTCATCGCTCCTTTTAAATTGCTGTTTTCTACACACTTGACTCAGTTCAGAAGAATCTCAAATAGTAAACAAATGAGGGTTTGTCACATCATTACATTGCTGTAGCCCAAATAAAACATAGTTCTGACACTGTCACAGGAACCTTCAAGAAACATGTTTCTTCACCACTAGCAAACTATGTGACAGTCACAACACATCCACATGCTGTTGACTGAGCCGTCTACACAGTGCCTGACTGTAAATGTTACTGTGAGATACAGGGAGGGCATAGATGTTTCCAGGGTGTGGCAAAGTCAGGACGAGTACCTCTAATCACCCCAAATCAGATGTTAAACACACAAAGTAAGTCTTTCCTCTGTGAGGGAGAGAGTGAGTTCAGTAGCTGTGGTCCAGCTCACGGGGGTTGCTAGTCTGATTTTGGTTAAAGAGCATGATGGTTGTTTTTTATCTTTCTTGGCTGGCTAACCTGTTTACATCCCACGGGCGCAATAAAATCTCCCCATTCCATCCTCCAGCCCTCTACTCCCATGAGCCTGTTTGCCATCCCAAAGAAAGGGTTTCCACTGTGACTATCTCTCTTTATCCCAAAAGACCAGAAAATTCATTGAGGCCTTTACTGTCATGCATTCAAACTACAAATATGACACGTGGATAAATGCGTTTTGCAAAATGTGTAGTGCCATCTGTACTCCTGTTCCAGTTTTGGATGTTCCATTCTTTAATGTGATACCATTTAGTTTCCATCATTTTGTGCAGTAAAAAACTTAATTGTTTGACATTCTTGGTGTCTAAAGCTTTCCTCATCTATGTGATTTCCTCTGTCTAAGTGTGAAATGAAGTCGCTGAGTCATGTGGCATCTTTGAATTTTAACCACAAGGTCAGTTCCTTCTTCTCCATACCAGCTACTTTCTGACAAAAGTCTACAGAGAATAAATGATCGTATGGCTCAAACAGACTCAGTCTGTGCTGTAACTGTGTGGCAGTTTTCCTGGCTCATGCCCTCTGTCACTGCAGTTTGTGCTGCTCGGTACCAAAGGCCAGTCCTGTGACACTGCGAGAGTCTAAATAAGGTAACTCAGCCATGAAGTGGCAGACCACGTAAAGGTAACAGAGCGGGGTCACCGAGTGCTGAGGCACATAGTGTGTAAAAGTCGCCACACTCTGAATAACGGCAGAGTTCCAAACTTCCTCTGGCATTAACCCCAGCACAAAAACTGTGCACCAGGAGCTTCATGGAATGGGCTTCCATGGCTGAGCAGCTGCATGCAAGCCTCACGTAACCAAAGCGCAATGCCAAGCGTCAGATAGATTGGTGTAAAGCACGTAGCAACTGGGCTCTGGAACAGTGGAAATGTATTCTGTTGAGTGATGAATCACGTTTCACTGTTTGGCAGTTTGGTGGACGAGTCTGTGTTAGATGGATGCCCGGAGAATGTCACATGCCTGACTGCATTGTGCCAGTTGTAAAGTTTGGCGATGGAGAGATAATGGTATAGCCATACTAAGATATTTTGGAAAATTCAGTGCTTCTAACTTGGTGGGACCAGTTTGGGGAAAGCTCTTATCTGTGATAGCATGACTGCCCCAGTGCACAAAGCAAGGTCCATAAAGACAGGGTTGGGTGATTTTGGTGTGGAAAAACTTGACTGGCTCGCACAGGGCCCTGACCTCAACCCCATCGAACACCTTTGGGGTGAACTAGAATGGAGATTGCGAGCCAGGCCTTCACATGCAACATCAGTGCCTGAACTCACAAATGCTGTTCTGGATGAACAGGCCAAAATTCCCAGAAGAGTGGCAGTTGTTATAACTGCAAAGGGGGGACCAGCTCCATATTGACGCCTGTGGATTTAGAATAGGATGTTATAAAAGTTCCTGTAGGTGAAATGGCCAGGTGTCCTTTTACTCTCGAACTTTTGTATAGTGTACCTTGGGTCTTTAGTGACCCGGCATATACACATATGTGGCCAGTTGGAGAGGAATTCGGTTTGAAAGAGAGTTGTCCTTGGATCTGGTGTGCCTTGGCGATTGTGCCACATGGGTTAAAAAGGGCCTTTGAAGCCAGCTAGGAGAGGGTATGTTCGTGTTGGTGCACACTCGTTAGCAGCGCACTCAGCGTTTTCCTTGGGTCTGAATCACAAAGCAAGATTTCTTGCTGAGCAGGATAACTTGTCAGATTTAAGGTAGCCCAATTTAAATGGACTACATCTTTGTTCTCTTTCATTTAGCCAAGACTACCTTAAATCCGACAAGTGCATCCGGCTAAGAAAGATATCCTGCTTCGTGATACAGGTCCCTGGTCAGATTAATGCATGCAGCTTGGAGCAGGAGCTCCTCATGCTTGCTGGTATGTCGACTTGCATGTGTGAAGTGAAACCTTGTTTGTATTTAGCAAGGTCCATGGTCGGAGCAGTGAGGTGCAGTGACTTCTGGAAATGTAGCACTGACCTCTGCAGCCTTGCAATGCTTCCAAGGGCTCTGAAGTTTGTTTTTTTTAATCTTTTTGATTGATGCTGTTTCTTTTTTGTGTAATGTTTTATTATATTTTCTCTCTGATTGTTAAAATAAATAAAATTATTGTGTGGGAGATTTGTGCCTCTGCCTCTTAATACTGTAGAATTTGAGCGGGCTCCACCCATCTTAGACGTTACATGGGGCCTCCTGTGCCTTGCTGTGCCAGTTGGATTTAGGAAATAAATGACCATAGAACAATTATTTAAAGCCATTTAGTCATAAATTTGGTAGTAAATTGTTACAGATAAAATGAAGGTAGCATACCTTGGAAACAGCATTCACACTGAATCATGTCTGCCCAGGAGAGCTATAAACATGAGACGGATGAGAACTTATCTATGAGTGTTATAGTCTCAGAGAGAGAGCTATGTGCATTTTCAATAAAAAGCAGTATATCGTCAGCAAAAAGGCTAATTTTATGGGTCAAGTTTGCTGTTTGAACCCCTTTAATGTTGTTATTTCTCCGAATTGCAGCTGCCAGAGGTCGGTCTTCTGACATCTACATAAACTGAGGTATGCATACAAGGCCTTAAGATAGAAAAAGAGTAGTTTGCAATATGTGGCTAAAACCCACAAGCAAAAGGGGGGTGTCTTAGTTTTCCAATTTCCAATACACATAAGTGTTACTTCTCCAAACTCTGAGAAGACAGTGAGTGAGAAGGAGCTAAGAGCAGCAAGAGCAGCTGAGATGGGAGGTGGAGAACCTCTGAACTTCTGGGGACTGGTTGTGGTCGTCTTACCTGGTAAGAACATCAGTCATTTATTCCTTTGGAGCATCTTTGTTTTAAACTTGATATTCAAGTTAAGATTAAAATTAACTTTATTGGTCCCATCGGGAAATTGTGATGCATACAGCAGTGAGTATGTAGAGCACAGACGACCATACGTACAGTGCAAAACGGACAAAGTGCAAAGACAGTGCATATAGTCCAGACAAGTAAATGTGGTGAGAACAAATTAAGAAGTACACAAATACAATATAGAAAAAAAAATAACTGATATAACAGACTACTGTAACATTCAGAATAAGGAAGCCGTAGTTGTCTCGTTGGACGCAGAAAAGGCTTTTGACAGGGTGAACTGGAAATTTCTACTGACGACCTTAAAGAAATTTGGATTTAGTGAGAACTTCTTAACATGGATTAAAATATTATATATAAAATATTATAAAGCTTCGATCTCAGAAGGGGCACCAGGCAAGGTTGTACACTTTCTCCTTCACTATTTGCAATATTTATCGAACCTCTGGCAGCTGCAATTCGGAGAAATAATAATATTAAAGGGGTTCAGTCAGCAAACTTGACCCATAAAATTAGCCTTTTTGTTGACGATATACTGCTTTTTATTGAAAATGCACATAGCTCTCTCTCTGAGACTGTAACACTTATAGATAAGTTCTCATCCATCTCAGATTACTCTATTAATTGGAACAAATCAACTGTCCTTCCAATATCTTGTGACTTCCAGTTCAACCCAACTATTCTACTACAATCTGGGAATATTAGATACCTGGGCATTAACATTTCTGCCAAGCTATCAGACCTGACACGATTAAATCACAAGCCTCTACTTAAAAAGATAGAAGAGGACCTCACTCGTTTTACACCCTGCCCACATCACTTATGGGAAGAGCAGCAACAATCAAAATGATAATCCCTCTCAATTGTTCCAAGTGAACTTGGTTCAAATCACTGGACTCCATAATTTCAAAATTTCCATGGAAATCTAAGCCACAATGAATAAGCTTAAAAACTTTACAGAAACCTTCCAAATTTTTACAATTACTTTCTTCCCAATAGATTGATATATAACCTAAAGTGGACTACACGAAATAGATTAGACAATAACTGGTTGGATATTGAGCAAACTTTTTGTAACAACATTAAAATTCAGGACCTGCCATTTATCAGTCCCACCCTCAAACGGCATTTCTGCTTTAAGAGCATTAATATCAGCCAATCGCTGACGGCCTGGTGGGAATTTCTTAAAATGATAGGTCTTCACTGGTCCCATGCAAATTGACACCCATCTGGAACAACCCTGACATCCTACAAAATAGTTTCACAGTAAATTTCACAACATGGTATAATAAAGGAATAAGACGTCTGGAACATATCATCCAAGACAATCACATGCTTTCATTTGATAAAATAGTAGAAATTTATGGCATTGATAAAAAAATATACTGAGTATCTTCAACGATAATACAACATGAATTGAACACTAAGGAATCAGACCTAGAGCTCTCACCCACAATAGCAAATTTCTTAAAATTTTCATCTCAAAAACTACACTCTAGAATTTATGTGCATCTAGTCAAACTGGACTCAACACTCTCACTTCCTTCCTCCAAATGGGAAAGGGATTTAATTATCAACCCAGACAATAACTTTTGAACAGAAATTTGCTTAAACACCTTTAGAATGACTCAAAACTCTAACTTGCCGCTAATACAGTATAAAATTCTACACAGGACACACTACACAGGATAAAGGATGTTCCAGATGGGTATCAGAAATATTAACTTATGTGTAACCTGCAAGAATGACGCACAAGATGATTATCTGCATGCTTTTTGGTACTGCACACCGATCAGTGAATTCTGGCAGAGGATCTGTGAAGACCTATCAAGGCACCTAGGGCATCCCATTCCGGCCTCCCCCTCACTTTGCCTACTCGGTGACCTCACTAACACAGTACTAACCACTGCCAAGGAAACCATCCTTCTGAACTGGAAGGCAAAAGAGAGCTTAAATATAACTCAATTTAAAAATCTACTATTAGATCATGTTTCCATGGAGAGGATGTCTGCCTGTAAGAAAAACCAACTAACAGAATTCGAACATAATTGTACTGAAATAATTAATCTTTTCATTTGAAGATGATGGGGGTGGCGGGCCCGCCTCCCCGGAACCGTGGCCTGGGGCGGGGGGAGTTGGTGGTTGTGAGCGTCTGGTACCCCTCTTGGCCAGGGTCCCGTGGACGCCCATCGGGGGCAATGCGGGAGGTGTGGGGCACGGGGCCTCTGGGACCTGTCTGCCCCGCCACTCCGGTGTGGGTGGGTACAGGGTGTGGGCTCTTGCGGCTGGGGTACTGTTCTAGCTCTCAGGGAGGTGGCCACCCGCATGCAGTGGGGCCGTGCCTCCTGGTTCTGATCCCCTGGTGAGGCAGTTCGGTCAGGGCAGAACACCTGACTTAACAGACTGCGCATCGGACTGTATGTCTCACTTCCGACAGAACTCCACAAAGTTGCTCTCCTTTTATCAGCTTCTAATGCCACTTGCCTCAAAAAAACACCTCCACATAATCCTCCCAACTTTGGCTTTTGTGGTAAAACTATGAGATCGTCCCCACCGGGGCCGCCACAGCTTTCCGTTATTCCGGTGCAGTACGCGCCTGAGCAGACACTCTTCTCCTTACATGCGAACTGCAGTCCTCGTCGCCAGGATAAGTAATCATTTGAGGCAGGAAAGAGACAGAGTTTAGTAAAATATTCAATTCGCTACTGGGACAGCATTCAACAATGCACTCTGAAACAGGGGCATTCTCCTCTATGTTTTACATTTGCCGACAAGAACCGCGTACGCGCTCTTTATACTAACAAGTCCTTATATACAGTTATACTACCCTCTAGCGACCAACCCCAGTATTACATCCAGGTTACTACACGTTTTTTTAGCAGTTGTGCCTTATTTGTATCTAATTAAATCGGTCAAACTCAGTGCTGTCCAACTTCTGTCTGTGGACAAGTTGCTACGCTGTTTGTATTTGCAAGATACTGCGCAATGCGTTTGTTACAGACTCGGGGTGTGGCATGTCAGCCCACACTGGTGCAACACATTTAAATAAGGATACAGTGTCTGCAGTTTAAGAAGAACCACATGGGGTTGTATTGTTTTAACTCGAAATGCACGGACATCGCTGCTGTACACGCACTCCCGCGTCTCGCTCTCTGCGCCGCTGTTTTTGGAGTTCCGTGTAATCAGTAGCACCCTTAGAGGAACCTCCTAACTTCCTCCCCCGTCTTACTCACAAAGTATGTCTCAGTCTCCTTTAAGCCACCATGCAGAGCTTCCTCAGCCTCCTTCATGCACTTCGTTAGGGTTCTGCTAGTGACTGGTAGCTTACAGACTGTAAGAAACGCAGACATGAGAGGCAGTTTTTATAAGAGCAGTCAACCTTAGCTGCCATTAATAGAGACTGAATAATCAGCATCAGCCGCAGATGTTGGCTCAGGTCTATGAATCTGCAGCTGTAACACTAGTAGCAATGAGTTGAGGGACGACTAACTTAATGGAATGCTGCTGGCTAGCTAGCAAACTTTAGCTGTGGTTACCTCGCTAGCTAACCTTAGCCAGTTTTGAATGTGTTTAAGCATAGATTATATATATAGTAGATGCTGCATCTGGGCTTGTGAGATGTGTCTCTGCTTCTGTTATCTTGCAGAGGCATTTCTGACTTGTTCAAATAGTAGAAAATGCCACACATTTGTCCTGTATTTGGATGTTCTGATGAAAGGAATGTCAAAGCCAAGCAATAGGGAATAACATTTCAGAGGTGTCAAGTTATTTTAGAATATTTTAATGCTGCAAATGTTATTCATTGTAAATGGGGGGAAAAATCCCCCCAGGGGATTATGCCCCCAGACCCGTAGGGTTTGGACTAATCCCCAAATGTTTACAATGTATCGCTCCTCCCTGGCTGTTGTCCTGTCACCACTATGTCAGGAATCTGACTTCCTTCCTGAAGCCAGTGACTCGATCTGCCTGCTGATCAGCCTGATGACAGTGATGTCGCTAGCAAACTTCCAGATGGAGTTGGAGCTGTGCTTGGCCACGCAGTCATAGGTGAAGTGTGAGTACAGCAGGGGGCTCAGCACACTGCCCTGTGCGGTGCCAGTGTTGATGGTGATGGAGGGTGACTGTTTATAACCAGTGCGCACGTGCTGGGGTCTGCTCATGACGATGTCCAGGATCCAGCTCCAGAGTAAGAAGCTGAGCCCAAAATTGAGGAGTTTAGCAATAAGCTGGGATGGAATGAAGTTGAAGGCTGAGCTGTAGTCTGCAAACAGCAGTCTGTCATAGTACTTTTTATTTTCCTGGTGAGACACAGTGGTGTGGAAAGCAATAGAGATGGCATCTTCAGATGACCTGTTGAGGCGGTGGGCAAGCTTTAGTGGGTCAGGAAAGTCTGGTACGATGTCCTTAATGTGTTTTAGCACTAGCCTCTCAAAGCACTTCATTATGATGGGGGTGAGTGTCACTGGGCGGTAATAATTAGGGGAGTACACCATGGCTTTCTTTGGAACAGGGTTAATGGACATGTTTTTAAAGCAAGTGGGGATAACTGACCCTCTCTGAGCATGATTAAAAATGTCAGGGAAAACAGCTGCAAGCTGGTCACAACAGGTTTTTAAAATGTGCGGAGAAACTCTGTCAGGGTTGGCTGCTTCACAGCATAAAAATGAAATGAAAAACTGTTTGGTTTACATGCAGTTAACTAAATTTAGGAATAGAGACATATACTTACAGTCATTTGTTGGCATAATGCAACATTGTATCATCTCTGATGGTCCCAGTTCTTCTGGAAGGAAGCTCAGCATGTCTGCCTTGAGGAGTAAAGGGGGGCTGTGAAGCCAACCTCCAGGTCAGGGCTGTAATGTGGAGGCTGTGGGGAGCAGAGAGGCCAAGAGACCGGACTCAGCAAATGTGTCCTGACGGTATAAATGTTTAGGAGAAAAGTCTCACTGGAGGAACTTCAGTAAGCTGGAGAATAACATGTCTGTTTTCTTTGGTACTACTGTTTTTATTTATTAATTTTTATTTATTTTTTTTAAAGGCAGTAAAACCTTTTCCTTTTATGTCATGTTGCCATTGATTGTTATTGATGTTTTCCAGGGGTCCTGGGTGGTGTTTGGAGTGTAAAGTATGCAGTGAGTTCAGTCTGTGCTGTGAAAGGATCTGCTGTGGTCATTCCCTGCGAATATGATT
>JAAGVU020000249.1:0-16113 GCA_011763525.2 Mormyrus iriodes | reverse complement strand
CTTTCTTCCATTTGCCAAGCTGCTTGCTGATGGTCTTCTAGCCTATTCCACCTTCGTGAAGGTCAACAATCTTGTCTGTGATGTCCTTAGACAGCTCTTTGGTCTTTTCCATGGTGATAAGGTTGAAGACGTAAAGGTAAGTGACCCAAGAATACTGTTTATGTCACGATCGCCGGAGGAACGGCGAGGCATGATGTTGGGCGAAAGGAAGCAGGCGGCAAGCGTAGGCGGGTGAACTCCATAAGGGGACTTTTGTTTTGCGAGTGAGCACAAGCAGGGAGAGGCTACACTCAGACATGTACTTCACATCGACAAAACACTACAACAAACTACAATAACCGACAAGGGAGCACTGGACTGGAGAGCTTTTATACAAAGAAACATGGAGGAGTAAACGAGGGGCACCCATGGTTGATTAACAACGGGTGAAAACACGAGGTAACTATGACAATTAACAGGCGCGGCTAAACAGCAGCCCCATCGGGGAAAAGGATCGGTAGGGCGGGGCTGGACATCACAGTTTAACAAAGTAATGCCATTAAATGTGAATGCTGGCTTGGTATCTCTTAATACTTAATTAAGTACTACTTGTGTTGTGTTAATGCACATGTATTTGACCTAATTTCTTGCTGATTTGTAGGGAATAGAATAATTATTTCCCTAAACAAATGACAAATTGATTTGTACCTGTTACATAATGATTTTTCCTTGTTTGCTTTCTTGAAAATCTATCTTGTGATGTTAAAATATGCCTACCAGTGAAATTATAGACTTCTCATTTGTTTATAAATGCGTCACCTTAGGAATTCAACAGGGGGTCAAATAATTATTTCCCTCACTGTACATATATACACAGATACACACACACACACACACACACTATTTGCAGTTTTGCAGTTGGGTTTTTATTATTACCCCATACCTGTATTTTCTTTCCTGCATACATTATTTAATTATTTAATGTTTATTGTCTTGTTGTATTGGAGTGAACGTCAAGTCAAATTACTTATAAATGACACCTTATTTAGCCAATAAAATTGATTCTGATTCTGACACAGCAAGGGCAGCACCACTGCACTCATCCAGCATAACATCGACACTAGTGATGTCCAACTCATCTGTCTGCGACCTCACCAATTGGCACTTGCTAAGCATCAGAATAGAAGATCCAGGAGAGGGGGCAGGTGTCATCGAGCCTTCGGACAGTCCATAGGCTGTGCTGGCAGTCAGGAAGAAAGATAAGTCATGGTCTTTTTGTTGGCACTTCAGGTGTC
Source organism: Mormyrus iriodes (assembly GCA_011763525.2). Taxonomy (NCBI): domain Eukaryota; kingdom Metazoa; phylum Chordata; class Actinopteri; order Osteoglossiformes; family Mormyridae; genus Mormyrus; species Mormyrus iriodes. The sequence goes on along the minus strand of JAAGVU020000249.1, from coordinate 14,839 downwards.
TGAGCATCATGATGACTCATACCTGCTGCCCTGGGTCAGTGATACACTGGATTGACATTGTTTAGCTCCTTAGACCTCTGAAGTGGCGAATGACAGGTCTAACTAGCCCTGGATGCCCAACCCAAGACCATGTTCTTTGTTAGTCAAAGGGTAAGGCACTTCTAATTGGTGTCGTTGGGGCTCTGCCACCTTCGAGATGTTGATGGAACGAGTACTGGCGCACATCCCCCACAGTCAGTGTGTCATCAACCTTGATGATATGCTCACCCACATTGCCAGTTTTGACGGAGAGCTTAATACCCATTGCACTGTCTTCGCTTCCATCAAAAAAAGCTGGCCTGTGCCTCAACCCCAGAAAGTGCTCCCTCTTGTGCCAAAAGATGGAGGTCTTGGGTCATGTAGTAAATCATAAGGGTGTGACAGTGGACCCAAGGAACATCGCTGCAGTGTCGCAGAGCTGTAGTGCAAAGTGTCGCAGAGCTCCACAGTTTCGTGGGTCTCGCCTCATACTACCGGAGGTTTGTACAAAACTTTGACAGTATTGCCAAACCACTCCACTGACCCACCAGGAAGGGACAGCACTTCAAGGGGACCAAAGACTATGTCACCATCTTTAATCATCTTAGGACTGCAACACCAAGGCACAAAGACAGCCCAGCAGCAGTGGGCTTATGATGCACACGGCCACTGGCAGGACATTGGAGTCGGGGACCCGGTTTGGATGTACTGCTCCATTCGTAAGCAGGAGTGGTCACCTAAGCTGGACAGTCACTGGAGAGAACTGGGGGAGATCCTCGAGCATCTGTTCAACATCATTTACTGCCAGCAGCTGCCCAAGTTACAAAAGGGTGTGGTCCTGCACCAGGATTGCCTGCCACTGTACCACTCCCTGGCCCAATTTGACCCCGCGCAGCAGCTGAGGACTCCAGAGTTGGAAGGTACGCAGGGACCCATGGGGACTGTGACTCGCTGGCCATGGTGACACCCAGAGCACTTCAAAGCACAATGGAAAGTAACGATGATGAGACCATAGTTGCTGTTTTTTCCTAAATGGGGGCACATTCAGTTCCTCAAAAAACCCAAATACACGTTGTCATAAGACTGTCCTGCAAGAGACTGAATATGTCATGGACTGTTTTACTATGAGTCTACAATGTGTGTTCTGTGAACTGAAGCCTGGCTTTATGTAACTTTAAAAGGCCCAGTAGCAGAGAATCGTTGCAGGTGCTTTATGGATGAGGTGTGAATGTGGACAGAGCACAGTCACTTACCTAGGGAAATTAGTGGGTCATGGTACAATCCAGCCTCTGGGTGCCAAGGTCCAGGCTATTGCCTCATTCCCGGTTCTGCTAGCAAAGCGAGATCTTAGGTGGGTTCTTGGGATGGCAGGCTATTTCCACTGTTTCTGCTGAAACTATTTTGATGCCATATTGCCCCTTACCCACCTGCTCTGCAAAAATATTCCTTTTGTCTGGTCTTCCAATTGTTAATCCACCTTTGATTCAATCAAGTCCCTGCTCACTAGCTCCCGTGCGTTAGCTACACCTGATTTTAACAGACCCTTTAAGCTAGAAGTAGATGCCAGCTGTACTAGTGCTGGTGCTGTCCTCCCCTAGCAGGGTAATGATGGCCCAGACCACCCTATCTGTTACTATTCGAAGAAGTGCGTTAAGCACCAGCTATCCTATAGTACGGTGGAGAAAGAAGACCTCACTCTTTTATTCACTTTACAACATCTTGAAGTTTACATGGGAAACAGTACCAGCCCCGTCATTGTATTTACTGATCACTCTCCACTTGTATTTCTATATCAGATGTGCAACACCAACCAGCGCCTTATGCGCTGGTCATTAATTGTCCAAGCCTTCAACTTACAAATTGTTTATAAGAAAAGAGCCAGTAACCTTGTGGTGGATGCTCTCTCGTGGACCTAATGTATGCTATCCTATATTGGTGCTTTGTCATGCCTCTTTTTCCCTTAGGCAATTGTGATCGTGATTGTGAACACCTGGGGTTCATACTTGTTTGGGAGGGTGTTACATACTATGCAATTTTTCTGTGGTTTGGGGTATGTGTGTTCTGTTCCACCTTTGCCCCTCCGTCTCCTCCGTCTACTCTCCACTCGCCTGCTCTGCCTCCATGGTCCTGCCCATGTCTTCTTCATACACCTTTTAAATGACCACTGTTTCTTTAATTTCCTCTGTCTGACACTGACGTTAACGTAGTTACGTGCCCCGGAACCTGCGTAGTCAGGTTGTTGTATTGCTTCATGTGTTCGACGGCAGAGCGGTCTCTGTGTTGTAGCTCAGACACGTTTTTCAACAAGCTAGCAGCGCTCCATGGGAGAGCAAGCAATGTTTTAATCCTTCAAAATTGCAGTTTTTCTTTTTTTCTGCACCCTTTGGCAAGCGGAGCGAGGTATGTGATGTAACGAATGTAACATTAAATGTTTGTGCCAAAAGTTTCAAACGTTCATGCAAATTTCCACTTAAATATGTTCATGCTTTCCTTTATAGTTTGAATATGAAGCACAAAGCCTGTTTTTGTACGCGAGTTTTTTTGCTACTTGAACGATTGGATGTAATCTTTATTGTTATGTATTGTTTGTATTGCGTATTTAAGTAGTTGAGTTAGATGTTGTAACTGTTTACAGCCATTTCCTTTAGTGAAACCTTAAGCAATATATGTGTATATTCATTCTATTTATTTATTCACTTTTGTAGTTTTCATGGTGCTCATGATACGGTGGTCAGGATGTTCCTGAATGCTTCCTATGAAGACACAATTAAATGCTGCACCTGTTAGAGACCCTTCCTTTATTATCTGAGGTGACTGCCATCGAGTCACCTCAGGAGCTCTGCTCATTGATTGCTTTTATTGATTGCTTTTCTGACTTGTGTTACTGACTGTGTTTGACTTTAGTTTGTTTCAGGTTTTCTGATTCTCGCCTTGCCCTTTGGTACTTTTGCAGTGTTTGGTGTTGCTATTTGCCATGGCAAAATCACCAGCATCAAATCCCATGGAGACAGAGGTAATTGTTTGTAAATATACTTATTTGCAATTAAATTTAATCTATTAATTAATCTATGTTCATGTCACGTTAGCAGGTAAGGGATGACCCAAATGCAGAATACGTCAGAACCATACTCCACATAGGGGTGTTTATTAAGAAGAACAGGACAGAACACACATTAGCTAGGTAACTTGTCTAAGGTACTGAATATCAGATCCCCTACTCTGGAGGCACCGCAGAGGTGAAGACAGTATCTGGAGGCACTGCAGAGGCAAAGACAGCCTATGGAGACTGGGGCTGGGTGGCCCCCTCTGGAAATTTGGGCTCTGGGAACTTGGGCTGAGCAGCTCCTTCTGGAAACTTGGGTTCTGGAGACTCAGGTTTGGCGGCCCCCTCCAGAGATTTGGGCTCTGGGAACTCAGGCTGGATGGCCCCCTTTGGAGACTCTAGTTGGACGGCTCCTTCTAGAGATTTGGACTCTGGGGACTCGGGCTGGGCGCCCCCTTCTGCAGACTTGTGCTCATTGGACTCAGGCTGGGCAGCTCCCTCTAGAGACTTGGGCTCTGGGGACTCAGGTTGGGCGACCCCCTCTAGTGACATGGGCGCTGGGGACTCGTGCTGGGCAGCCCCTTCTGTAAACTTGGGTTCTGGAGATTTGGGCTCTGGTGACTCGGGCGCTAAACACTCGGGCTGGGTGGCCCCCTCTAGAGATTTGGGCTATGGGTACTCGAGGTGGGTGGCCTTCTCTGGAGACTCAGGTGCTGTGGACTTGGGCTGGGCAGCCCCCTCTGGGCCGAGTACTGAGGACTCAGGTTGGGGGACCCCTCTGAGCCGAGCGCTGAGGGCTTGGGCTAGGCGGACCCCTCTGCTTCTTCCTTTTCTTTCTGGTGCGGGAGCACTCACGAGAAGTGTGAGAGGTATGCCAAGATGGAGACTGATCTTGGTACCCTTACAATAAAATGACAGCACCCTGTTCGGCAGTGGCTGCTCCAGCCTACAATAGTAATGTATGATTTACGTTAAATGTTCTGTCTATTCCTACACAGTCAAATACGAGATGAGTCTACAATCAATGTACCTTGCTTTGACTTTGTGCATCTAACTTATTGAATAACTTATACAGCGGTTTGCCAGCCTTAGAGCCCAAAATACTCCGTACGCTCCATAAACTGGAAATTTTACATTGGCAAGACCCAGAGGTCTTTGTAGCTGTGGACTCTCCTACCATCACTGACTGCACTAGGAAGCAACACGAGAGACAAATGCAAACCCGGCACTTGAGCGAGGATCAGCGCTAGGCTGAAGGCTAACCCCTATGGACCTGCAATTCCATCTATCATGTTGTCTAATGTCTGCTTGCTGGAAAACAAAATGGAATGTTTGAGACTGGATTTAAGTATCCGACGCAGGGTGAGAAATTGTTGTGCCCTCATCTTCACGAGACATGGCTTAATTCTACTATTCCCGATAGCGCTATTTACCTGGATGGGCTAACAGCATTCCGAGCAAACAGAAGCGACGCTCTCAGCAGTAAGACTCTGGGAGGAGGTGTATGTATTTACACTAACAACAACTGGTGCAATAAGAGTGAAATTGTCTCAAGTACCTGCTTGGAATATACAGAGTTTCTGACGCTAAAATGACAATCATTCTACTTGCCAAAGGAATTCACAGCTATTAGCATTACAGCTGTATGCATTCCTCCCAGTGTGAATACAAAAGATGCATTATCCACACTGTCAGTGTCAGTAGGTTAGCGCGATACAAAACACTAATCTGGACTGTGTTAATATTATTGCTGAAGACTTCAATCAGGCCAACCCGAGGACAGCTCTACCACATTATTATCAACATGTAGACTTTGCAACCAGGGTAGAAAACACATAAGACCAAGTTTACACAAACATAAAACAGGCATTTAAGGTAGCCCCCACCCTCACCTTGGAAATTCAGATCATCTCTCTGTTAAGCTTACTCCAGCATAAAGGCCACTGCTAACTAGAACAAAGCCATCTGTGGAGCACATAAGGATTTGACCAGAGGGAGCAATATCAGGACTCCAAGACTGTTTTGAATGCACGTACTGGACTGTGTTCAGAGAGGCTGCCACTGTCAAACAAGACATCAATCTGGGGGAGGATGCTGAGTCTGTGATGGAATTCATATCCAACCAGGTGGATAATGTGACCGTCATCAAGAATATCACCACATGTGCCAATCTAAAACCCTGGCTCACAGGAGAGGTGACTACGCTTCTGAGAACACAAAATGCTGCCTTCAAATCTGGAGGTTACCTGCACCACCCACTTCAGCAGATTTGAAGAAAATAACCCAACTCACCGAAAGCTCTAGGTTTTGACAACATACTGTGTACTCAGGAAATGTGCTGACTAACTGACGCATGTTCTTACAGATATTTATAATATCTCCCTGAGGCAAGCCATTGTACCCATGTGCTTCAAGGCCACTATGATCACACTACTGAGAAAGTAGTCATCAGCATCAACAGTCAATGACTATCATCGTATAGCATTCACTCCCATCGTGATGAACTGCTTTGAGAGGCTGGTCAAGGATCACATAACATCCTGTTACGAACCCTGGGTTCGTATTGCGATCTTCCGCTCGGACATTCGGACAGTGCTTGCCCCATTGCCATCATTCGATCTTCCGTCATCGCTCGATACCCGTCGCCACATCCCTTCACCATTCTTCACCAGACCTCGCCACAACTCGTCCGACTTCGCCACTTCCCACCAGTCTTTGCTGCCTTCGCTGTTCTTCGCCGCCATCGCCATTCCCCACCCAGCCTTTGTCATACCTTCGCCCTTCGACCCTCTTCACCCTTTGCCCCAAGACCCTGCAGGATTTAAACCATCGGACCTCACTCATCAGGGAACTTTTTTGCCCTCGCTTTTGCCTGTGCTTTTGCTGTGCTTCCCTTTGCTTTCGTCTGACTGCTTACTGTGTATGAGTATTTTGATTCTTGGTTTTCTGATTTCTGCTCCGTCCCTTTTCTGATACCTTTGCTCAATCTGCTTGATTTCTGGTTCCGACCCTGTTTTCTGCCCTTCTGACTACTCTCACGCTCTCGCCCTTCGGATACAGTGTTTTGGATTTATGTGTTTCCTGTACTTATATTTAGTGAACAACTGCTGTCCGGTGTTTGTAAGCGTGACGTTCGTGAATGGTAAGTTTGAGATTGTGTTTGTTGCTTCGGCTTTCTGTATCATGGGTAGTGTTAGCCTAGTTTGGGACGTGGGTGCTCGTTGTTTTGACCTGTGTCACTCCCGTGGTTTGTTATACCTCTTGTTTGCGAACGTCTTTGTGGATAAAATAAAAAACTATAAAAAAAGATCCCTTCGTTTCCAGTGTTCCCTCTTCCCGTTCCCTGGTTGTCCCATCTCCTTCCCTTTCCCTTCCCTTACCTTTCTGACGATCCTCTACCCTAGACAGAGGATCGTAACACATCCAGAGTAGAGAAGAAACAGTATGAAAATTTAATATCACTATTATCGTTACCAAATTGAGCACGGTTATCAGTATTATCGCGCTATTATTAATATGGGCTTAAATGTTCAAAAATCACCGATACACAAACTGAAATAATTTCACCAAGTTTTATATTAAAAACCACAAATAAAATGGAGCCAATAAAATAAAACAATAACCAATGTAATTCTCTGAATTTTTTTCCTCAATGTGAAAACATTTCCAAGACCATCACCATGGATACTAGGGTCCCCCAGGGCTGTGTTCTGAGCCCTCTGTTGTTCACCTTGATGTCTCACGACTGTTGTGCCAGGCATAAATCAAATCATATCAAATTCGCAGACGACACAACAGTGGTGGGCCTCATCATCAATGACGATGACTTAGCCAACATAGCGGAAGTAAACCAAATCTCTGGTAATTTCTCACCATTACTGAGAACTAATTTATTGAGGTAATGGGCACAGTTCAAGCTACTTTGGCTTCCAGTGTAATCTGTGTTAGCTAGAGATGATGTCACGTCCAGCCCTGCCCTGCATGTTTGCTCCCAGTGTTTCCCACGGGCGGGGCTGTTAATCAGCCACGCCTGTAGCTTGTTGGTGTTACCTTGTGTTCCTGCCCCCTTGTTAACCAACCACAGGTGCCCCTCGTTTATTCCTCTGTCTTTCCTGGGTATAAGAGTTCCCTAGTCCTGTGCTCCCTTGTCTGGTCATTTTTGGTGAGACCCTTACTATCCTGCGAAAGTGGGACATGAAAGCATCAACATGTGGGGAAGCAATAAAAAAGGCTAATAGAATGTTGGGTTACATTTGTAAGTGTATGGAGGGAGGTGATGTTACGATTATATAATTCCTTGGTAAGACCCCACCTAGAATATTGTGTGCAGGTTTGGTCACCATACCTTAAGAAGAACATTGGTGCCTTAGAAAGGGTGCAGCGCAGGGCTACGTGAATGATTCCTGGTTTTAGAAGAATGTCTTATAAGGAGAGGTTAGCTAAGCTGAATCTGTTTAGCCTCAAGCAAAGGATACTAAGGGGGGACATGATCCAGGTATATTAGATTCTAACAGGTCTGGATGCTGTTCAGTCAAATGGCTATCTAAATATTAGTTTAAATACTAGAACTTGTGGAAATTAGCGAGAGAACATTTTAAAGTGAATTTGAGGAAGCACTTCTTTACACAGCGTGTAGTTAGAGTATGTAATAGTCTTCCTGCTAGTGTAGTGCAAGCTAAAACCCTGGGTTCCTTTAAATCAGAGCTAGATAAGATTTTAACAACTCTAAGCTATTAGTTAAGCTCTCCCCAAACGAGCTTGATGGGCCGAATGGCCTCCTCTCATTTGTAAATTTCTTATGTACATTTTGCCCATAAAATAAGTCTTGTAAAATATATTATATTATATTTTATATTACATTCTTTTTATATTAGATATTTATTATATAGATAACTTTATATTTGAGTACAGAATCAAATCATCTCATGCCACACAGTTTGAGAACCACTGATGTCTACAATGTTCCTGTCCTTCTGCCTGATAACACTCTGCGGTACAACTTTAATTGTGGTGCAACTTGTCTCAAAATTTTACTACTTCCAGATCTTTACCCATATCATTTGTTTACAATGTCTGAAAAAGATGCATCAAATACTTTTAGAGTTACTGTGTTCACAAGAACAAGTATCTTCTACAAGCTCCCTTTCCTTCCTTTGACAGACAGTGCTGCTGCTTCATTTTTGAGGCAATATGTCTCAAAATAAAACCAGGTGTAGATCTTTATGCATGTTATGTCTTTGTGACATACTAATAAAATCCATTAAATACTTTTTGACTTCTCACTTTCACAATCAGTTCCAGTTCATCACCCATACAATGCCACTGCAAAGTTTGAAAAAGATCCATCAAATACTTTTTGAGTTATCTTAACAAGAACATGTCTCTGATAGTAGTGGCAGACCAGTCGCAAACCCTCATGTATTCCCTGTCCTGTGAATGCAATTATTACAAGATGCAGTACAGGTGTGTTAGTCTTACCTTTGTGTTTGATAAATCATTTATTTTTGGTTGAAAATAATTATTTCTTAGTTGATGGTCATTTCAAATAATTTTAAATGTGAAATTTTGAGATTCAGTTCAATTAAATTTATTTTTATATAGCGCCATTCACAACAGAGTCACCCTAAGGCGTTTTACATGAGTGTTTTGATATTAAGGGAGAGTAGTACAAAACAGGCAAAAGACAAAGAAATTAGCTAAAGAAACCCAGATGACAACTGAGGAGAGGCACCAAAAACTCCCAGGTAAGAAGAAAAAAAATCACTAATCTGCAGGATAGTAAGGGTCTTATAATTGAAAATGAAATTACTATAGTTAATGATTTTAATTACACTGGTAAACAAAGATTTTGTCCCATAGCCACTGTGGGGTGTGTTATATGTATTTTTGCATGCTGATTTAAAAAATTTTCCAGAATTTCCCCATCACCCTTACTTTTGAAGTTATCCCCTTTTCAACACTCCCACGCCTACGTGTTTAATGCTACAATTGTACAGAAAATGCTGATTGGCCAAAGTGAAGCAAGATTCTATGTTTACTTTCCGGGGATCATAAATTATAATTATATAATATAATTTAATTTAATTAATTAAATATAATTATATTTAATTAATCATAGTCCACCAATCAGTGAATATATTATACTTGTAATTATTATAGTTGCAGCTGAAGCAATGGATCGAAGTGGACTTGGATTTATGTACTTAAGACAGAAATTTTCCCGGTTCAGTGATGTGAAAATCAAGGAGGGGATCTTTGTAGGACCTCAAATTAGAGAACTGATTAAAGATCAGAATTTTGATTGTCAGTTGAACCCGACTGAAAAGGCGACATGGGAGTCTTTCAAGAGCATTTGTTAGAACTTCTTAGGAAATCATAAAGCAGTCAACTACCAAAAAATAGTTGATGATCTGTTGAAGTCGTACATGACCATGGGGTGTAATATGTTACTAAAGATACATTTCTTACACTCACATTTGGATTTCTTCCCAGCCAACCTTGGAGCTGTCAGTGATGAGCATGGTGAACTGTTCCATCAGGATATTTCCCAAATGGTAAAACGGTATGAAGGAAGGTGGAGCCCAAGTATGTTATCTGACTATTGTTGGACCCTTAAGAGGGATGTCTCTGAGGCAAAATACAGCAGAAAAACCTAAACTCCTAACTTTTAATGGGTTAGCTTTTCGCCACCGTGCATTGTAAGTGAACGTTATTGTTTAAACTTTAACTTAGTGTCACTCAAAATCCGTACGTGATAGAGAAAATCTAAAAGCATATCTGAAATCAGCACAACAAATACTACTGCACCTATTCTGCATTTTGGGACAAAAGGTCAGACAAATTTTGTTAAACAGTGTTAATATTTTGCATGGGTATTCACTGTGGAGGATATGAGTAATGTACCGACTCTTATTCCTAATTCAGCTTCGTCTATGACTAATACACTACTCACAAAAAGGGATAATCGGCTTTCGGGTGAAATTTCAGGATGAACCTAAAATGCACTATAACCTTTATACGTGAACTTAATGTGACCTTCCCTAAACTTTTGAATGCACATGTCCAACTGTTTCAGTACTCTTTACACAACTTGCTGTTCTCTAACAAGGAGCTTAACGGCAAAATTCAGAACAGGTGTTTGATCAATGAATCGAACAATAAATTTCCTGGTTCAATCAGAATTGGTATTTAAACAGTCCTCCTCATCATGCTGTTTACATTTTGTCATCATGAGACCAAGACAACACTAAACAATTGAGCAACAGTATCTCGCCATTGCGAGACTTCAAACAGGATGTTCTCAGACGGAAGTGTCCACTGAGCTTAGAGTGTCACAGAGTGTCATCAGCAGGTTGCAACAGAGATACAGAGAGACTGGAAGAGTCACAGATAGGCATAGAAGTGGACGTCCTTTGGCCACATCCCACACTGATGACTGCTTCATTGTGAACAGTGCCCTGTGGAACCTGATGATGAATGCCACTCAACTCCAGGCACATTTAAGGGAGGTGAGAGGCACCCAAGTGTCACGTCAGACCATTCGAAACTGTTTACATCAACATGGTCTGCGTGCTAGATGACCTGCAAGGGAACTTGACCACACCACCAGGCACAAGCGTCATCGTCTTACATGGGCCAGGGAGCATTTAAGCTGGACGAGGGACCAGTGGGCCTCAGTGCTGTTCTCTGATGAAACTCGATTCACATTGAGCAGAAATGATGGCCGCCAACGATGTTGGAGAAGTCAAGGAGAGTGCTATGCATCAACCACTGTTGTCACCAGACGAGTCTTTGGTGGTGCTGTTACAGTGTGGGCAAGCCCTACACTTTGTGAATAGTATAGTGACAAGCCCGTACTACCTGAATAACATCATTAACCCTCTGGAGTCTGAGGCCTCTTAGCCAGTTTTGAGGTAATCTGACATGCCCTGACATTTTTAAAATTTTCACCTATCCAAAAAACATTTATCCCACCGGCGGGATAGCCGACTCCAGAGGGTTAATCCAGTCATTGTGCCCCTGCATGAACAACACAGGCATAATTTCATCTTCATGGACGACAATGATCCAGCTCATCGAGGTCGCATCATTAGGGAACGGCTGCTGGAGACTGAGGTACCTCAAATGGAGTGGCCTGTATTTTCTCCAGACCTGAATCCCATAGAAACCCCATGGGATCAGCTGAGTCGCCGTGTAGAGGCATGTAACTGTACCTCAGAACCTCAATGACCTGAGGGCCGCCCTTCAAGAAGAGTGGGATGCCATGCCTCAGCAGACAATGTCGACTTGTGAACAGCATGAGACGTCGTTGTCAAGCTGTAATTGATGCTTAAGGGCACATGACACGTTGTTATGACATTGACATTTTTTGTTGTGATATACTCACCACTGTTGTTGGCTTTTGTTTCAATAAACAGTTTGAGATGAGGAAATCACTATTGCATGTTTCTACTTAAATGCCCTAAATTCATGATATAATATTACTGTAAAGTGAACTTTTTACATTTCCCATAAGTTTCACCTGAAAGCCAAATATCCCTAACTTTTTGTGAGTAGTGTATATGCATAATTAAATTCAATTTATTTTTATATAGCGCCTTTCACAACAGAGTTGACCCAAAGCGCTTTACATGATATTGAGAGATATAAATAATATAGGAAAAAGGAAAGACAAGAAATTAACTAAAGAAAGAAGGAAGGCCAGATGACAACAGAGGAGAGGAATCAAAAACTCCCAAGTAAGGAGAAAAAAAACCTCTGGAGGTCCAAGGTCAGCTGGCTGCCCAACCCCCCTGGGCATGCTAACGTTATTGCACAGAATAGAGTGGGCTTGCTTGCTAAAAGCAAGGTGCAAGCTGTGATTATGGTCATGCCAAAGTCTAAACAATTAGTTTGTTCTCTACACTGGCCTGTGTAGGGTGACAGACTGGAGGCTGCACACATGATGTTACAGTTCGAAAGTCACATCCATGATGTCACCCATCCAGGACTTCAGCTCAGGTGGTGATTCATTGGGTTTCTTTTATGGGCAAAGTATCGGTATATTTGAAGTCAGGGGTGGCAAACTCCAGTCCTGGAAGGCCAGGGCCCTGCACATTTTTGGGTCATTTAACACACCTGCTTCAACTCTTTGCACCTCCTTGTGCTAATTACCACACAGCTGTTGAGCTGAATCATTTGTGGTGGAACAGGGAAAGAACTAAGCTACACAGGGCTCCAGCCCTCCAGGACTAGATTTTGACACCCCTGCTCTAAGTGAAAGAGCCAAGCGTTTAATTTGTAAAAACTGTTCTTGTTGATTGTAGTTAATTGTAAATAAGAATGTAAATTTTTTGTGCAGTTTTATTTATTATGCAAAAAGATAGATGTCAATGTAGTTGTACATGAAATTCTTTTGGGAAATGTGAAGAATAGAGTTTGCATCTGTCCCATGTATTGCTCAATCGTTCTTGCTTGAAAAATGAAATGCTGTGTCTGGGTTTGAACCAATATTAGACAAGATTTGTCTCATAGCTTTGGGTGGCGTAATCAACCCCCAAATCTCCAGAAAATTTTATCATTGTGTACCCAGAGAGGTGGGGATTAGTCATCTTTATTTCATAAGTTCGGAAATGCCAACCCGACACAGTGAGAAAAAACCATGAGATTCTGAAAGGCTGATGAATGCCATTTAATTCTTGGATCATCAACAACTGGCATTTAGGGGTCCATGTTTATTGCCCCATTTATCAAAGTTTTCACATTAGGTGAATTGAAATTGAAATTGAAATTTACCTCGAAATAGCAAATTCAAAGAACACAAAAAAATTAAATCCATTTTATTTCGGGAGTCAAAATGATCACAAGAAGGTCCTCACACAGACTAACAGGGAGTACCAACAACAACAGGATGTGATGATGTGATGTGATGGTCACTAATTACAGAATAGATAAAGGTGTGTGGGATTAACACGTTAGATGAAACTCCCGGGGAATAGGAAAGACTGCCCCATAACAACTGGCAAAAGGGGAAGCAGCGGCCACTAAACATAATACAAGGAGATGGAGCAGGACAGCATTGGTGAATATCAAAAGAAACAGGACTGGACTAGGGTGATGTGGAACCCCGATGGGGCACACAGGAGAACTAACAGGAATAGGGAAAGGCATGGGAACATGGCTGACTGAAGTAATTCACAGGACAAGGAGCAGAGGGAGACCAAAAGCATGAGAAGGAGGTGCTGGACCTAACGGTGATCCTGGGTTGGCTGGGACCCAAACCACAGGTGGGTTTAGCAAAAGGTTATCAACAAAACAAGGAAGAAAAAATAATTATGTAACAGTTACAAACCAATTTATTTATCTAGGGAAATAAATATTTGATGCCTTGGAACACATGTTTTAGTACTTGGTGGCGTAACCATTGTTGGCAAGCACGGCTGTCAGTCATTTCTTGTAGTTGATCACAACTCAGCAGGAATTTTCATCCCCTCCTCACTCCTTTTTGCAGATATCCTCCAAATATTTAAGGTTTTTAGGCTGTCGCTTGGATGCACAAAACTTTAGTTCCCTCCACAGGTTTTCTATGGGATTAAGGTCCAGACACTGGCTAGGCCACTCCATGACCTTATTGTGCTTTTCCTTGAACCACTTCTTTGTAGCCTTGGCTGTATGCTTAGGGTTGTTGTCTTGCTGGAAGACCCACCCACAGTGCATTTTCAGTGCTCTGGCCGAAGGAAAGAGGTTCTTATCCAAAATTTTACGGAACATGGCCCCTTCCATCTTTCCTTCGATGCGGTGCAGCTGTCCCGTACCCTTGCCAGAAAAACACCCCCAAAGCATAATGCCTCCACCTCTGTGTTTGATGGTAAAGATGGTGTTCCTGGGTTTATAGTAAGCATTCCTTTCCCTCCAAACACAGTGAGTGGAGTTGATGCCACACGGCTCAATTTTGGTCTCATCTGACTACATTACATTCTTCCAAGCCTCATTGGAAATATTCAGCTGTTCATCTGCATACTTTAAATGGGCTTGAACATGGGCCCTCTTGAGCAGAGGTACTTTGCGATTACTGAAGGATTTCAATCCATAATGGCATAATGGGTTACCAGTATTTTTCTTGGTGACTGTGGTCCCTGCTGCTTTGAGATCGTTAACAAGCTCCTCCTTTGTAGATCTGGGGTTAGCCCTCACTGTTCTTGAGATCATTGATGCCGCACGAGAAGAGATCTTCCTTGGGGCCCCAGGCCAAGGATGATTGACAGTTATTTTGTCTTTCTTCCATTTGCGAATAATTGTACCAACAGTTGTCACTTTCTTACCAAGCTGCTTTCTGATGGTCTTGTAGCCCATTCCACCTTTGTGAAGGTCAACAATCTTGTCTATGATGTCCTTAGACAGCTCTTTGGTCTTTCCCATGGTGATAAGGTTGAAGATGTAAAGAGGTTAGTGACCCAAGAATACTATTTAACATAGTAATGCCATTAAATATGAATGCTGGCTTGGTGTCTGTTAATACTTAATTAAGTACTACTTGTGTTGTGTTAATGCACATGTACTTGACCTAATTTCTTGCTGGTTTGTAGGGGATCAAATAATTATTTCCCTAGCCAAATGACAAATGGATTTGTACCTGTTACATAATGATTTTTTCTTGTTTATCTTGTTGAAAACCTATCTGTTGATGTGAAAATAAACCTACCAGTGAAATTATAGACTTGTCATTTGTGTGATGTCCAGCCCTTCCCGGTCTGTGTTTCCCCAGTGTTTCCCCGCAGGCGGGGCTGGGTAGCAGCCACG
>JAAGVU020000248.1:0-16150 GCA_011763525.2 Mormyrus iriodes | reverse complement strand
ATAACGATTTCTGGAATATTAAAGTTAAAGGTTGGCTAATAATATCCCTCATCTCTTTTAAAACTATAGGTAAGATGATTCAGCACATTCCTCCTCTCCATGAACATCTGGTGATGAAGACAAAAATCCTGCTCAGGAGACTGAGTACCACTGATAATTTCTGAAGGACTTGAGACCTCAGCAGTGGCTACCTGTTTATGCTTCCTTGAAAAACACATGGCAAAAGATGATCTTATTCTGAAATATTTGCAGCAGTCATTGTAGGGGAAGAAAACCTTCCTTCCATCTCTAATGTGAATTTTCTTGTTTAGCATTTTTTCTTTTCAAAGTCAGACACAGAAATTAAATGTCCTGTTTAACGACAGTAAAAACATTCTTACATTTTGGACAAAAATTCAGGACTTGGTGAGGCAGTCAGAATAGGTGGGTGTGGTTTAGATCCTACCGTCAAACCGAAAGTGTTACATCGGGTTGACGTAGAAAACAATTTTGTGGATGAGTATAAACTCCTCTGCCAGTACGGCAGCCCGTGACAAAGTTGAAACTTTCTGTTCATTTAAATACAAAGCTATTCTTTCAGGCAAACAATTCTTGAATTCTTCCACCAAAAACAATTCTTTCAACTGATCAAGGGTAGACTTTACTAGCAGTACACCATTTATCAAGAAGAACAGTCTTTTCCCTTACAAACTCAACATATGATTGGTTGGCAGTTTTCTGAAATTTTAGCGATAGGCTTCAGCTACATGCTGATATGTACATAAAACACCAGCATGCACAATGTTATAGTCTAAACTCTGTTCTATGGTTAAAGCCAAACATGCTTCTTGAGCCTTACCAATGAAAATACATTGCAGCAAGAATGGCCAGAGGTTTTTGAGCCATTGCATTGTGGTGACAATGCGCTCAAACACATGGAAGTATGAGTCAATTTCATTCTCCCTAAAAGAAGGTACCATGTCGACTTAAAATCACTTGGATCGTTCACCTCAAAGGGTGTAGATGCCAGGTTTCACATGGCAGGTGGGGAGGCAGACCCTGCAACCGAAGAAGTACCTTCTGGAGAACTGGGTTTTACCTGCTCAACAGCAGGTCTACCTTGTTCCAGCTCCAGCCACTTTAGAGTGATGGCTCTATCCACTTCCACCTTGATTGTGCATAGAGGAAGAAGCTTAGTCTGGTGCTCTTATTTCATAATCTTGAGTTCCAGCCCCTTAAGCCTTATAGTAAGCAGTGGATCCACCTGAGGATCGGCATTCCTGGGATCTATCCATGTAGGCTCATCGCACTCTGTCTTAGCCTCCAATGAAAGAGGTTCAGGACCTGATTTAGGAGTTGCATCACCCAGAGATGCTTCACGTTCAGGCAATATACCTTGCTGGTCATAGTGTGTCCTTTTAACCTCCTCCTTTTTTGCAGGAAAAGAAATACCATAAAATTTGACCAAAAACAACTCACATTTTGGACAAAGTTCAAACTCTTCTAAAGAAGGAAAAGTAGTAAAGCATTCAAACTCAAACCAAGGCATTATCAACCACTCCAACCAACACCCTCACCCCACACTGGAAAAAAAACACCAAACATCGAACAGAACAGAGGACAAACCCGTACACCATCAAAGAAAAATAGTGTATAGATTGGAAAGGGGGAAAGATTAAAATTTATTACAACAAATGTACTTTCGATGTGATTTATGTGATTAATAGTAACTGTTGACGGACAATTGGCTCAGATGTGGATATTGCCAAAACAACAAACAAAACACCTCTACCTAAAAACAAAAGCTTATATTCTGCCAAAATAAAAAAAAATAATGACAATATGCTAGACCTAATTCCCCAACTAACCAAAAACAAAGACAAAAAGTGTCTAAGAAACAATGGCATCCACGTCCTACACTCCGAATGAAAAATGACAACTAAAGTAGCAAATAGAATGTCTAATTTACAAGTGTATGCCAGGGATAAACGAGACCAAGGTAGGGGCTGAGTAAAAATGGTCAGAAAACTAGCAACCGTCATACACTGAAAATCCAAAATGAATATCTGAGAGGGCACAGTTTAGGGTGCAGAGAAAACCGCTGTTTTGAAGTGTAGTGGCAAAATTAATCCACGTCGACTAAACTAATGAAAATCTGGACACGAAGATGTGAAGTGGATCCATGGAGCAGAGTTGAGCTTTAAATGTGATGACGCGTGACCTATAACAGGTGACAGTACACAATCAGTACAAACACCTACACACCATCACAACAAACACCTACACACCATACCAATTGTCATTGCACAGCAGAATTGGGGGACTACTCTTATCGAAAGCAAAAGTTAGGAAGGATACAAATACAGACAAAACAATATGAAAGAATATAAAATAACCAGAATATAAGCAGCATAAGCATAAAACAAAATATAAATAAACAGGATGAAAATGTGAACAATATATAGAAAAAATGACAAAAGGGGGTGTTTGAGTAAAATTAGTGCTATGTTATAGGTATTTCCCTCCCTGTGATTCAGTTTCACAATTAACATGAAAAATATTGCACATTTCAGCAGTGTAATTAAGACAATATTACACATACTAATAGACCTCATTAAGCATTCGCCATACCCCCTGACCCCACCAGATGGTGTCCTTAGTTTGCTTTGGGCATTCTTTGAGCCTTTTTTTGAACAGACACCACCATCTAGTGGGTACCGAAAATTCTGAAAATGGCTCATGAAGTACCACAATATCCATAAACACAATAACAAGTGAGGTCATAAACATGTGACTTGAAGGACAGAGTGTTCAAGGTTGGACTGAATTGAGTGAGAGAATGGCTGTAGGATAACTGTTTTTGAACTTGTTTGTTCTTGATCTGATCATCCTGTAATACCTTTGAGAGGGAAAAGATGACGTCCCAGGTGAGATGAGTTTCTGAGAATGTTAGTGGCTCTGCTGAGACAACAAGAGCTGTAAATGGCCTGAAGGGAGGGAAGTTGGCAGCCAATGATTTTCTGGGCTGTGGACCATCCGGAGGGCTCCCCTGTCTGCTGAGGGGCAGCTGGCAAACCATACAGTGATGGAATAGCTCAGCACACTCTCGATGTGATAGCAGTAAAAGAACCAGCAGTTCATCATCCATGTTCGTCTTCATAAGGTTCCTCAGGAGGTAGAGGAGGTAGTGGTTTGGGCCAAACTGGGGTACTTTTTTGACACCATTAATCACATTTATGCTGTTTTTATTGCTTTGGGTATAATATAGAAATTGACTTCTCTGGACGGAGACCCATACAAAAAAATAATAGCAGTATAAATAAAAATAAATTAATTAAAAGTTCATATACAGTGCTCACCATAAATGAGTACCCCCCAACATATTTGTCAGAAAAACTTTAGTTTCCTTTCAGAATCAACATTTTCTCTGGGATACTATACTACAAAATACTCCCACAAATGTGGGCCATGTGGGTTTGTTCATACAAAAAAGTAAAATGTCCTAACAAAATCATTCAAGACCATTTTGTAATAATGAGTACACCCCATTGAAAGTCTTAGGAGCAAAGCTAAATTTTCGACTACAAAATTAACACGATATCAATCACAGGTGAGTCTAATTATTCATTAGACAGGCATTTTGACTATAAAAGGGCATTACTTAACCCCTTTCCTTTCCATGCTGTCAGCGATGGCACCACATGGCAGAGAAAAGTCACAAGACCTGAGAAAGGAAATAATTTCTTTAATCTGTAATAATTTCTTTACGCAAGAAAGGTGAAAGCTCCAAGAAGATCAGCAAAGCTTTACTTATCACAAGGCAAAAAATGCCTCTAAAAAAACAAGAAAAAAATAACCATTATTAGAAAAAAAGACTTCTTTCAGGCACAATTATCTGCCAGTGCAGCAAGAAAATTGCACAAGTTAATTTTAGCAAATAAATACTACTATTTAGCATTCTTGTTAAGTTCTATTTATCTAATTTTAAGATATTTGTTCTTATTTTGGATAATTATTACTTAGAAACGAACTGGGTCAGAGCCAAGCTTGCTCAAAACAGGCAAGAGGATGAAGACCAATGTGCTTGCTTGCAGCACATTAAAAATCTCATAAGTGAATAATTGTTAGATTTAGAAGACTTGTCTTAGGAAAGTTATTATTTTAGTAAAACAACATGAGGATCATCTGCATGCTGAACACAAACGCACTTTTAAGTCTGCAGTTCACCATTGCAGAATCGGTTGATGAACGATCTTTGACCATTGGTAGCCTCAGAGAACACATACTGAAACTGACCTAGCAAGAGAGGCCTTCTACACATCAAACTTGCACACACATGTACATAAATTCAGTAAATTCAAATTGTTCCATGCATTGTGAAAGAAATAGTGATCATGAAAAAACCCAAAACGATTGGCCATTGCCACCATTCAGCTGACAACAAGCTTAACGCGATGGCAGGGGCGATAACAATGCCAACTATGAGGATGATCACTTTCCATGTGAGGGGGGGGCACACATATGGAGGCCTCTATCTTGAGGTGTATGAGAGAAAAGAGAGAAGGGGGGTGTGGGAAAGGAAAGCAATAGAAAGGGAAAGGGGTGAGCGTTGGCGGGACAGAAAGAGAGAGTCTGATTGACCGGCCTTTCTTGTCATGTCAACATGGGGAACCCAGTATGGAGTTACATTAGCCAAGAAAGGCCTGGAAATCAGCCCTTGCACGCTTAAAGGCCGGAGTAGCGTGTTTTTCGTGGATTGAGTCACCCAGTACCTCTGTTTGCAATACTGAGAGGACAGATGCAACGCATTTTGGGTACGTCATATGGAAGGTGTACTAATATGCCATATTATATAGCACTGCCTCTCCTAGACTGCTCCTTGGGAAGGAGGTGACCGGTGTGGCTCCCAGACATACAAAGCAGTCGCCTTCGTTTTTCGTGACCAGCAGTGGTGTGGTGAGTGGCCTTCTGGCTTGATATGCCTCTGGGTCCTCTGTGGGCTGAACATAAACACACAACATCAGAAGATCTGTAATGCCCCCACTCACCTACCAACCCACCTGTGCACCCACACACTAACACCCATACAAGCGCACACACACACACACACACACACACACACACACACCTCACAATCAGCATCCTGATTGGTTGAATCCTGTTCCATGTTATAACTAAACATAATCCTTTCAAACTGACAACTGTTTGCACAATATTACTATGTCATTCAAAACATACAGTGGTTGCATCTTTGCTTGGTGTTTATCAAAGCTAACCTATCAGGGCACCATAGGTTAGCTTTAGCTGCCACTATTCGATCTGTTGTACCAAATTTTCTTATTTTTCCTAACAAAAGCATGTTGTGACCTCAAACAACAGAGTTATGGGTCGAATATAGCCAGGGTTGCGCATTAACATTTGAGAGAATGTCAAAAGTTTATGTTAATAGCTTGCTTAAAAAATTATATTTTACCTTTAGGACATAAATGAGTGCTTCTGCTGAAGATATCATCTTCTTTGGCACAGCAAAATTAGAAGGAAACAGATTTGGAAGTGCGGTGATCAAGTTCATGGCTTGGGCATCTTTAAAAAGAAAGAGAGCGAATAGGTAACTTTATAATAATCAGGTAAATGTTAGGTGAGGTTTATTGAACTTAATAAACAAAGACTGGAAAGAAACAGGATTGTGAAAGCTCAAAAATGGGAGGACTGGAACCAGGTACAGCACAGGAAACAAGAAGGTTCAATGTCAATAACTGGACTGGGGAACACAGGACTGGGAAGCATGTATATACGAGACTGTTACGGCCTTTGCCTCTATGTGTGTGCTGTTTTGTCTGTCTCTCTCTCATCCAGGACCTGTGGCTTTGGCATTCCTTCCACCGACCTGCAGGGGGCACGTGCATGCATTTAAGCAGAGGAAGCAGAGAAGCCAAGGAGGAAAAGGGAGAGGACAGCCCATTCTTCCTGTTGCCCAGCCCTTTGTCTCTAGTGTGCACACGGTTGGATGTTTGTTTAGTTGTAAAGTTTGAGGAGCACTATGGCAAGCTGGTAGGAAAAGGGGGCCTTTTTTTGTTTGAAGGGGGGATTTTGTCTGTGTTTTGGGTTATTTGGGGAGGTAGGAGTAGGTTTATATTTTTTTGTTTGTTGTTAAGGATTAGATTTAGTTTGTTTTTCTGAAGATAGTTTTGGTTTCTTGGTTGTTGTTTTGGGCCTTAACCCTTTTCTGAAGAGATGGCCATGAAAAAATGGCAGTTAAAATCAAATTAAAGAGAGTAAATATATTTGCTGTGGATTCATGGTGTGTGGTTCTTGGGCTGGGCCAAGTTTGGATGGGTGTCTGCTGTCTTTTATATTAGGCCTTTGAGCCAGGGTTGTAACAGACTAACAAGGGAGCCAGTGAAAGGCAGCTGGGAGTGATAACATGAGGGTTAGGAACGAGAGGTAAGACCAAGGAGTAATAGGTATGGCTTGTTATGGTCATGATAGGAAGGAGACCGGAAGGTCAACTGGACATGGTGGGCAGGATGTGACACTAAAAACACTGGCCCCTTGAAGCCAATCTAAGATTAAAAACAACAAAGGCAAAGGGTAACTGCTCTTAACTGATGTTTTGTTTAAGCCTCTGTAATCGATGTAAGAGCAGAGAAAGCTGTCCTTCTCTCCAAAAATGAAGCTAGCTCGTGCTGGAGAGGAAGGGCAAATTTTACCTACTGCCAGTGCTTGCCAGATTTATTCTTCCATAGCAATCGGGCACAGAAAGAGAATATAGGCGCCTCCTAGGAGGTCTTGTACTGGGAAGAAGGTCAATGGTGCACTCAAAAAGCCAGTGTGGGGGAAGAAAAGAAGCATTATTGCATCTTATTGAGCACCTGCTCAGACTCCAGGCAACAAATGTACCCCTCTCCCAGTCATGGGGATTGTGTCTGAGGCAGGAGTTTTTGACTAAGTGATTTTCTTATATATGGTTACCACTCAGGGATAGACTTACTGGAAATGTGATGTGAATCATCATGGCCATCCTTGTGAGTGTTGAGTGCAAAACCCATTCAGTGCATAGGCTAACAATGAAGACTACACCCACTTAGTAGAAACTCCCCACTGTTGGACCAGTGAGGAGTCAAAACTTTCATCTGCCCTGGAGCCAACTAGGAGAAGTTGACTGTGACTGTGAGCGAGTGTTTTTCAAATCCCTAAGTGGCCAGAATAGGGGTGATCATGAGCTAAGGATAACACATGCTCTCTGTATGGGCTTGGAACTACCAACTGGAACACCATAGCCCAGTCCTTGGGGGAACTAGCAGGGCACCACTTTCTCATAAGGACCTTGTCCTCTAGAAAATATACCACCGGTGGTCTGCCAGGTTGGTTTTCCTGACAGCCGAGTCGAAACACTCTCTCAGGGACATATTGGATTCCTAAGCTGAGACCAATACTTTCCGAATGCACCTGCTGGCCTCTTCTGATGGCAGGGGGGCCTCTTCCCCCACAAATTTCATGTTATCAGTCGAAGGAGGATCGGTGACCGCAGGGTTACCCATAAACGTATCCGACAGGTCAATGTTAGTGAATTTACGAGCCTGGGCACAGGTAAGGACACAGGTGGGGAACACAGTGGGGTAATCCTTATCTAGATCATCTGAACGGGTGTCTGGTTTGGCCACGACCTCAGGCAGGGGGACCACTTTCCCTCCTGCTGTGTAATTTCTGAGGATAAATGTAACCCCGGAGACGGAGAGTCGCAGTCGAACAGCTACCTTAACTGTTCCAGCGAAGTCCTCTGTTTTGAAGTAAACCTGGTGCAGGGGAACCCTTACCATACCCAATTCAATACAATACCCTGAACCAGGACATTGGTACCACAGTAGGTAGTGTCTGAAAAGTGTAAAACACTTCAGAGCACGAAGGACTGAGCTGCCTCAGTGTCCCGTAGGATAGTCACGGGGCTTCCTATGTCGGATTCACAAAGTGATATCAATCCGGAAAACACAAAGGGCTTGAAAGTAGGTTCGATAGTTTCTGGTGCTAACGGGGTATCTAGGCTAGCTGCCACTTGTACCTTTCAGGCAGTGTCACGAGCATTCTTACGCTACAAGGCCGGACAAACCGAAATGATGTGACCCACCTCATGACAATAAAAACACTCTAGTTTCCACAGGGGGGGATGACGGAGTAGCCTTCTCAGGAGGGGACACAGGTTTGGGGTGGACCTTATGGGGAAGCGGGGTTGGGGTAATCACTGTTCTGTGGGTCAACACAAACTCCTCAGCTAAAATGGCGGCTTCCCCAAGAGAAGTCACCTTCTGCTCATTCAAATAAATCACGACACAATCAGGCACACAGTTCTTAAACTCCTCTAGCAAAATCAGCTCCTTCAGCTAGTCAAACTCTGACACACCGCTAGCCGTACACCATTTATCAAAAAGCATCAATTTCTCTCTAGCGAATTGCACATAAGTTTGGCTGGCGGATTTATTAAGCTTCCGGAAATTTTGCCGGTAAGCTTCAGGTACTAGTTCATACGCCCATAATACTGTAGCCTTTACGACATCATAATCAAGACTCTACTCTAAAGCAAGAGCCGAACAAACTTCCTGAGCCTTCCCCACAAGTTTGCATTGGAGCAGCAAGGACCAAACTTGTCTGGGCCAGTTCAAAGTTGTGGCAGTTCGCTCGAAGATGGGAAAATAGGCGCAAAATAGGGAAATAGACCTCATTCTTCCGAAACACAAGTACGATACAGATACAGGTTCTCAGGGGCGGATAGGCCAGATCCCGGACAAGCCCCCAATTTTGTCACGAGATGGCAAGGACAAACTAAGGGAACACCAATGGATGAAAGCCATTTTTTTTGTAGTTTTACATATTTTTTTTATAAGCACACACATAGAAACACAGAAAGAACAACCCGGTGCAAAAGACTCTGGGAGTGATCACGGCCAAAATATTAAACGAAACCTGAACTATCGAACGCAG
Source organism: Mormyrus iriodes (assembly GCA_011763525.2). Lineage (NCBI taxonomy): Eukaryota > Metazoa > Chordata > Actinopteri > Osteoglossiformes > Mormyridae > Mormyrus > Mormyrus iriodes. The sequence continues at coordinate 7,195 of JAAGVU020000248.1, read as the reverse complement.
CCAGAACTGATCTAACCTAAACGCAACAAAACAAAAGGGGTAACCAAAAGACAAACACTTCTCCTGACTCCCTATCCGAATAAACAGAAACCAAAACGAATGCACCAAACAGAAATGACAGTCACTCCCTACGCACCACAATTCGTACACACAGAACATAAACACAGACTAAAGCAGGGGCAAGCAAAGATGTAAACCAAACACTGGGTGAAGAGATCAAGGAAACGGAGTAGTCAAATTAAAGAAAGCAAAAGTACAGGGAAAGGGCAAGGCGAGAATTGAGAAACCAAAACAATCCGAAATCATACACAGGTAATAGCACACGAGAGAACAGACAAAGCACAAGAAATCAATAACGAGCAGAGCTGCTAAAACTGTCGAGTTGGTGTCTCTTATATGCTGGGGAGTGGAAATCTCAAATGGAGCGAAGTTCAAATGGAGGCATGGACTGGAACCTGGACGGAGCGAAGGGCGTGGACGGGCGGCTGGCAAAGAGGAGGCTGAGTGGACGAGTCTGTAATCAAGGCGGAGTCTGGCGAAGCGGAGGGCCGAGGAGACGATTCTGTAGTCGAGGTGGAGTCTGAACCGAAGCAGAGTCGAATGCGAACGTAGTCGCCAAAAATCTTACGGCACATAACACCAGCCAGATACTATGTCTTCGGAAACCCCATAATAGTGGAACACCCACGTATTCAGAGGCTGAGGGGAGCTTAGGCAGTGGGAATAGTCTACACATCTTGGAGAACCGATCTGCCACAGTGAGAATGGTGGTGTTACCCCAAGGTGGTAGGTTGGTTTTAAAATCAAGGGCAATATGGGATCATGGACGAGAAGGTGTTGGAAGAGGTTGAAGGAGGCCAGGGGGTGACGTGTAGGGTTTTGTTTTGTGCACAAATAGGGCAGGACTCATACTGTTCTACCTCTCCAATGCAAACCAGACCACTAATACCGCTAGAAGACTAAGTATGTGGTGGCTGCAACACCAAGATCACCAAGATGAGGTATGGACCCACTGGAGTACCATGTTCCAGGGTTGGAATGGGACAAACACTCTCTCCGGAGGGCAATCGGCAGGTGGAAAATGGGGCCAGTTAGCCTTGTCAAGTTGCTCCATGACATCCCAGGTGATCGGGCCTGCAAAACAGAACTGTGGCAAAAGAGTAATTGGTTTTTTGAGACTTTGGAGGCATCATACATACAAGAGATGGAGTAAGTAGTGCTGGAGACATAACTCACCAGGAAGTCGAAGCGATTAAAAAACAGCGCCCACAAAGCCTGGCGGGAGTTAAGATGCTTTGCTCTGCGGAGATACTCAAGATTCCTAGGATCCGTGAATACTTCATAGGGGTGTGGGGCCCACTTTAACCAATGCCACCTCTCCTGCAGGGCAATCTTGATGGCTAGCAGTTCATGGTTGCCTATGTCATAATTTCATTCCTTTTTTTATTAAAAAAAAAAAGGTACATGGATGAGTTTTACCAGTCCTAGGGTCGCGTTCTGAAAGAACGGCACCAATGCCCACCTCCGAGACATCCACTTCCACTATGAAGTGCTGCGACAGGTCGGGTTGTTTCAACATGGGTGCAAAGCAGAACAGGTCCTTGAGCTATTGGAAGGAGGAGGTGGCTTCAGACATCCACTGCAACTTCGACCCCCGGGCGTGGAGGTGGTCAGTCAGGGGAGCAGCTACAGAAATGAACCCCTTGGTGAAGCGCCGATAGAAGTTTGAGATCCCCAGGAAGCGCTGCAGGTCTTTCGCTATACGAGGCCAGGGCCAGTCACGGATGGTTCCTAGCTTGTCCTCATCCATCTCCACCCCTCCAGGTTAGATCCGATAGTCAAAAAACTTGAAGGAGGACTGATGGAACTTACACTTTTCCCCTTTAACATATATGTGGCATTCTATGAGCTGCTGGAGCACACTCCAAACATTGTGTATGTGCTGCTCCAATGAGTCAACGAGTATATCAAGACATCATCAATATAGGCAGTCACATAATGGTTTAACATATCATGCAGAACCTCCCCCATGAAGGCCTGAACGAGGGAGGGGCTATTAGCTAACTCATATGGCATTACAAGTTACTCATGCTGACTAATTGATGTGATAAATGCGGTCTTCCATTCATCCCCAGGTTGAATTCGAATCAGATTTTAAGCACTTCTAAGGTCCATCTTGGTGAAGATCCGTGCTGATCGAAGCTGCTCCAGAGCAGAGGGAATGAGTGGGAAAGACTCTCAGTGTTTCACAGTCACCATGTTCAGATCCTAGTAGTTGATACAGGGGCACAGTCCTCCATCCTTCTTTTTGACAAAGAAGAACCCAGAAGTCATGGGAGAAGTCAATGGGCGGATAATACTTTGCTTAAGGGCCTCCTGGACGTACAACTGCATGGCCTCCTCCTTGGGGTGAGAGACAGAGAAGAGGTGACCTCTGGGAAGCACAGCACCCTCCATCAACTCAATGGCACAGTCTGAATTCTGATGAGGAGGGAACCCAAATGCCTTACTCTTACTCAAGACGTTCTGGAAGTCCCGGTACTGGGGAGGAATGGACGATGTGCCCTCAGGTTAAAGACTCTCTACGGAGGACACCCTGCAAGGTAGTGTCAGACAACTCGCAAACTCTTACTCTGTAGACCAGTGCTGAATCTCCCCTACCTTCCAGTCCATGTAGGGGATGTGTGCTTGCAGCTGGGGGTGTCCTAGGGTGATGCAGTCTCATTCGGACAGAAGCACAAGGAGATGAATCTGTTCCAGGTGGACAACCCCTACCTGCAGCTTTAAGGGGACATTTTGGTGTGTGACCCAGCCGGAAGCAAAAGAAGAGCTTTCGACCCTGTGCACAGTGAAAAGAGTGAGTAAGGGTTACATGGGGATACCCACTCAGGTGGTAAACTCAGTGTCTATGAAGTTTCTGGATTCTCCAGAATCTAGCAGGACATGCTCTCTCACCTGTTCCCCTTCCCAACAATGACACGGGCACAACTTGACTCTCAGTAATTATAGTTGGTGAGATCACTCCAACCGGGGTGGATTCTGGCTGCCTCCTCACAGGACCCTTCCAAACTGCATGTCCAGGTTCCCTGCAGTTGAGGCTCCCCTCCATAGGCACTTGGGGGGGGGTGGTAGTGGCACCCATCTGAGTTGCATCTGTTCCGGCTCGGCCGGTTGGGAAGTAGCAGGTGATGGTCCACTCTTGGGATGGAGCGGCGCCACTCGCATACAGTGTTAACCAGTGTAATGGATAGCTGAACATACTCTTCAAAGGAGTGGGCTGCTCCTTGGCAGGCAATCTCTGCCTGCAGCTCGGGGTTCAGCGCTCGTTGGTACAGCACCTGTAGGCAGTCAGGTAGTCAGCCAAATTTCACAGTGAAACTCAGTGGCGAATCAGTTTCCCTGGTGGAGATTGCACAGCTGGTTGATGTACACCCCACACTGCATTAGAAATGCCCTTTAGGTATCGGGATCACTGTCATACCTGTTCGGCATTGCTATAGAAACGGTGGAAGACAGCCGGGGTGGTGTAGTTGGTAATGGAGTGGTGGCTGCCATTCCCTGCTGGAGCTGCCCTACCTGGTCGGTAAGCTGTGCGATCTGTGACAGCGTGTCCTGTAGCTGGGACTGCATCTCTGTGGGGTCCATGTTCTTCAGCAAGGTATTCTGTGAGCAACAGAATCTCACACATGGCAGTGAAGGTTCACAAACTTCATTTCGGAACCTTCAGCAGACAAACCAGTAAAGGGGCAAGCAGATGCGTGGTTGAAATCTGAAGCAGGTTCGTAGCTGGGGGATTTGGGAACCAGGGGTCATACTTGGAGTCAGCATGCAGAGTCGGGGTCGTGTTGTCCAAGGGGTTGGTAGCTGGTGTGGTTCATCTAGGGATGTAGACTTCACACACGGGTAGGAAACAAAAGGAAGGTGTGAGGCGGGGATGGGCAGGAGAAGCAGGGAGATCAAGCAGGGCAAGCAGGGTGGATCAAAGCTAAACAAAATACACAGGTACGTACGCTCAGTAAGTCTCATTTACACTCATCAATAGCTTGCACTGACTCAAGGATTGGATGAGGGTTTAAATCTGGCAGAGGTCGAGTTGCGTTGATTAGTGACAGCTTCACGTCCACATTCTCTTGGGGGAGGTGTGACAACTAGTATCATATATTTTGCTTCTGTTGTTGTATCATTAAGATTGTAACGGTACTACTACTCTTACCGATACTGCTTATCAATCTGGTACTTTAAATGTACTGTTATCAGTACTTTTTATTTATGAGAGAAAAAGAAATTAAGAACTTGTCAAGGTCGGTGCAGACATCTCTTCCACCTTTGCTTAATATATTGCTTTTATTTTATTCCCTGGTGTCTGTATTGTTAATATGTCTTTGATTTTGTGTTCTTGTTAATGTTTACCCTGACAGTGCCTTGTTTACTTATATCAATAAAACCCTGTTTTGTTGGAGCCACTACATGGATTGTCTCTCCCTCTCCATGCCCCACTGTCACACAACAGAATTAACATTGCTTTATTTTCTCATATGTGCTGTACATAAATTAACATTCTTCAGTTGCAAATTGTAACAACATTGTTTTGAACATGTCATGGTTATAGATAATGTAATAATTGAAATGCAAAATTCATTTTTACAGCAAAAGAAACAGCAATGTTTTGAACAATTCACTATTATAAACTGATTTTGTGATGCTGGAAATGTAAATCAAATGTAATAAACAATGTTCCCTTTTAAGGAAAAAGCTGAATGCAGGACTTCGACAGAAATTTCACCGTGTGGTAACCTTAGTTTATTCAAGCCACTAAATCCGTTACCTGAAACTGAAAGTGTGAATTTCTGAACGACAGATGATGCTCTGACCATTTCAGACTGAATTTATGAACGGTGACTTTTAATCATCCATCCATATTTATGTGATTTAGTTAACTCTGTGTGTGGGCTCCAGGCCGCTAAGCATACATAACATACCTAGGGCAATGACAGAAAGTACAAGCTAGGCAGTCGAAAATTGTGCATTTTTCTGCATGCATGTGGACTTTTGCTAGATGTTTTGACAGATTGCTTGTGTTTCCACCTTTACAAGCAAATGACATGTTGCACTTGTGGCAATGAGCATTGTCAGTATTGAGTCTAGTGAAATGTAACCAAATTTCTGAACATTTAGTTCTCTCAGCCATCGTCACTAAAAGCAGGGTCTGTGTGTGTGCTGCATATTGATGCGCATGAGAGAGACAGCAAGAAATAGAGTGAGAGCGAGTGAGCTGGCCCATGTCCCACCCCTTGCACACAGACTCTCTTCTGGATGAAAAATAGTGAACATGCAAACAGAAATGGAGCTGATCAGATGAAATGTGCATAAGTGCTTTTATGTAGCAATAATAAATAGGAAACCTATTTTCTTAAATTCTCCAGTACTGAAAACCGAACAGATAATGTAAGAGCTTATTGATACAATGTTCTTCAATAATTTAGCCCCAGGGTTTGTTTAATACCAGATTTTGGTACCCTTCCCTATTATGTTGATTTTAAAAAATGTTATAAATCTCCTCATGATCTCATTGTGTTATTCTGTTAATATGTCTGGAACCATTTCGTTAAAGTTTGGTTGAAAACTGTTCTTGGCTCATTGGCTGATCAGTGTATTTGACTAAAATGTACTTTAAACTCAGTTCACATAATTTAAATCTAGTTAGCACTAGAACAATTGCCAAGTCTTCTGCAAAAAAAGAAATATATTTGCTTTGAATGTATACAGTGCCTAAAAATTTTTTTAAATTTGAACAATATATGAAAAAAAATTAAGTAACATTATTAGATACTACAATCATACTGTGACTACTCTGAGGAGTGCTTTTATTTGAAAATGAGCAGTTTAATATTACTTATTTTTTCAGTAGTACGATGGCTCCCATCCACTGTAACACTCTGACTTCCTGCATTAAATTTTATATTATAGTTGTATTATAGTTATATTATACTTGTCCTTATTAGTGAAAATCACAGAGCCGCTTAGGTGTCGTGGCAATATAAAATATTATCTCATAGTTATTCACGCGCTCCAGTTAGTGATTCATGCGCTCAAGTTACTAATTCGTGCTCTCGAATTGGTAATTTGAGGGAATGGATTAATAACTCGAGCATACAAATTTAGTAACTCGAGCGCACAAATTGCTAACTCTAGTGCACTAATTAGAAACTTGAGAACATCAATTACTGACTCGAGAGCACAAATTACTATGAGATTTTTTTTTTCTACCATGACACCTAAGGGGCTCCATACAAAATACATCAATTGTATTATCAATTAGTGCACATGTGTGTTTATTTTATCAAAAGATGACTAGTGTAGTTCAAGTAGTCTGTGAGTTATCAAGCAAAATCTAAAAAGATTTTATGGTTTCTCCTACTCACCGAGACGAAAGTTATCAAAATTAAGAATACGTCAGTGCAAACAGGATAAATGACTCGAGAGGCAGGCCTTTGGCAACACAAAGGGGGGGGGTTATTGATCTTAAACATACTGGTACTGGAAATAAACTAAATTGCGGGGGATCAAGACTCGAGGGGTTGAACGGAGATGGACATCGGCAGACAGGAGGAGTGACATTAACGACTGGACTAGTGAAGACGAGACAAACAGGGACTTAAATACAGACTAATACAGGGCAACAAGCAGCAGGTGTGGCCCATCAGGACCACGTGAGGGAGGATACAGGAGGGTAAGGCAGACATGGCAGGCAGGTTATGACAGTATGGTCATAAATTTAAGGATAACTGGCCAGTTTCAACCTATACCCTTCTTACACTGCCAAGTGACGCAGGTTAGAGGTGGTTATTTTTTTCTGCAGCTCTTCTCAGGGCTGAAATATTATGCAGCTACAAAGCAACTTTTTGGCCCTTTGTACAGCTCTTCTCTATTTTGTTTTTAGATCAAAGAAGCTGAGTCAGTTGAAGAGGCAAGCTCTGCGATACGTGAGGTTGAAGACAGCTTCAGCATCATGGGAGCCCTTCGTTATGTTTCTTCACTGGAGCAGAGGAATGCCCCAGTCCAATCAGCAGTAGAATATTTTGTCACTTAATGTACCCATATGGCATTGATACAGGGCAGCGCGGTGGTGCAGTGGTTAGCACTGTTGCCTCACACCTCTGGGATCGGGGTTCACGTCTCCGCCCGGGTTCCATGT
>JAAGVU020000247.1:0-16168 GCA_011763525.2 Mormyrus iriodes | reverse complement strand
TATATATAAAACTTTACCCAGAATCTATATGGTATTTTGAGGTACGGCATTAATTTACTCCTGTATCGAGTGACGAAGGTCACATTGCTTGCCAAAACCACCACTAATGTGGAGCAAGAACGAGGCTGATGATACGTTTTATATTAGAAACCTAATATGGTTCAGTGCATGATATGTAATATACCAAAAACCATGATCGACTTGTAATGTATGTTGCTACCGTGTCACACCAAGTTACTCTTAAAGAGGAAGTAACAATGAAAATAGTCCATCACAGTATTTGCTATATATGTAAATTGAAATTAATTTACCCTTAATGGGTCAATCTGTTTTACAGCCATGAATTGAAAGCACACACCTTTGGCCGGCCTCCCCTTCAGTGGAGTACTGAGAAGGGTACAAACATATATGCGTTAAGCGATATGGCAAGTACCAGCCAGCACTGAACGTACAGATAGTGCTGTATATTTGAAAGCATTCTAAGTGCCATTTGTCATTAATTTGCCAGATGAGAAAAGGTGAACAGCAAATATGTTTCTGCGTCAGTAATGGTGCCCCTGATGGGAATCAGATTGCATGGTTGTTGTATTGCTATTTATTCTCATCTCGTCCACCAAATGAGACTCAGCGAATCGCTCAATTGTTTTCTTAAAATGTCTTAAAACACCAGGGTCACTGCTTACTAAATAAAAACTGAGGGTCAGAGAAAGATGGGTAATTTCTCAAACTAGGGCAACTATAAGATGGTAATATTATATGAGTGAATCACACAATAGGTCTGCATACGGTTTACTTATTTTTATGCTCTATAAGCCCTATTTAAAAACCGCACCTGACAGGTAACCTAGAAAGCAAGCATCCTTCTCTCGGACTGGCCCCATTTTGTCGTGACTTTTTTCATTGCTGGTATATCTCGGCCCGGAGCAGCCTCCGTCCAATAACAACACACAGAAGAAGCTCGGCTCTGGCACATGATCCCTGGCTCTGCCAATCGCATTCCCTTCCTTGATCCTCTCTGAGAAACGACTCTAATTAACCGGGTCTATCGGGCCGAAGGATCTCGTCTGGGGGATTCGTTACCCGATGCCCCTTCACTACTTGGAACCTCAGACACATTTCACTGAGCTGCTGTGAGAGGAGGTCGCTGAGCATGTCAGTTTGTGCTGTGACCTTGAAGACGGAACAGGCTGCACGATGTAACCCTGCTAGCATCCTCCAGATCCCAGGGAGAAAGGAAAGACCACAGCAGTAGCATCTCTCATTAAAATCCCATAAAGGGCTCTCTGGAACATGAAGGATTAGGGTCATCATTACAATGGGGGCAATTTATGACTTTCATGTGCTTTAAATTAATTTGCTTCCATTCTACGAGGCCACGTCGGCAGACTGCAGCATCTACGTGAGACGCACTCTCTCTACGCTCTATTTAACGCTGAGTGTAAAATGATATTTCATTCTAATAGTATCGATATACAGTAGAGACCAAAGAGGGACGACAAGTAGTGGTTGTAAAACATTTGGTTGTAGGATCCATTTGATCACATTCCAAGAGCTACAATCATTGACCTCTGGGGGCTGAATAAAGTGGATTTTCACGCAAGGAGTTTAAAGCACCAGAGTCAAAATTAGCTCTGCGTGAAAACAGGCCCTGACACACAGGTTACTGAGAAGCCAAGAGAGGAAGGAAATCCATTCATTAGCATATTTATAAATAGCTAGATCAAAGACTGGTGACTCTCGGATTCTAGAATTCTTTGTAGCTGCCTAATATAATGTAAAGACAGAAATGTTTTTTTTTCTTCACCTTTTAATTATTTTTATTTTTTTGCTAATTTTAGTTTTAGATTCAGTGCATCTAATTATAGTTTTACATCCAGCCTACATAAAACTCAGGAATAAACCCGTACTCTTTATTCTTCCCATCTCTCTCATCTCATTTCTGTCACATCATTTAGTCTTTTTGAGAAACAGCCATCCATCTTTCAACCATGGGCACGAGGCTGGGAAACATCCTGGAGGAGATCTCAGTCCAACGTAGGACCATTACATATTATATGCAGACATGCACTGCATGACGATGTTTCGGTCAACAACAGACTGCGTATATGACGCTGGTCCCATAAGATTTTTCCATAAGGGAGCTGGAAAATTCCTATCACCTAGTGACGTTGCAGCTAACATAACGTCATATTGCATGGTGATGCTGGTGTAAACGAACCTGCTCTGCTGCCAGTCGTATAAAAAAAAAAGCTGAGAGGGCTGCCAGTCCACTGCAGGGGTATTACATATTATATACTCATATTATATACTTTATAGATAGTGTGATCATCCTTATATAGTTCGTTTTAAAGTGCCATAAAAGTTAAGTACCAATCATTGGATTGTTCCGTTTTTGGTGTAGATTTAACCAGAAGCAGCAAAGCGAAAGTCATACATTACCAAAAAAAAAAAATCAGGTCATTCCTAATCAGAAGACATTTGTTAATAGGGGTCTGTTTATAGATTACAGCATCACATTATACAAGTCATATAATTGACCCAATCCTGTAAGTATTGCTAACTCTCATAGGAGACTATTTCACGTTAGTGCCCAGACGTTTAAATGCCCCTGTACTTTTGGGCTCAGCTTTTTATTTCTGAAGCTGTACATGGATTACATAAAATAATGCGATTGAGCTTTCTGCAGCTTCTGCTTGCAGGTGGCTTGCAGGTACTACTGAAAAACTGCTTTAGTTCACAATAAACCGCGACTTCTATTGTGCCTGCAAGGCGTTTCCGTCTGCAGCATCCAATAGCTGCTTTCCCTCCTGAGGATGTCAGGTGACTGCATATTTTTGTTGGCTGCGCTGAGGAACGCAGGCCCTCTCTCTCGCCTGCTTTCGTGGGGGATTCTGCCTCAGCTTGTTTCCATTTTTCACGCACATACACACGCACACACCCAGCACACGCGTGCGCACGCCCGCCTTGCTGAGCTGGCGGCATCCCCAGCCTCGTGTCTGCAAGCCCTTTGCAGCTCTGCACCTCAGCATGAGCTGTGTGACCTTAACGTATGTGTGTGCTTTCCCTAAGCAGCCCTCTGTCTTTGTCATGGCCGTATGGTTTCATGGGGTCCAATGAGAGCGAATGCGACATTTTACTCCTGGACCGAACACTGGAATGAGAACTTATTATGAGGTCATGAAACGCTGATTGAAAATCGGACCATTAGATGAAGCGATTTGTAACTTTCACACTCTGTGAATAATACCCTAATGTCCTGAGGCTCTCTTTGACTCTCTGGCTGCTTCTCTCAAAGGGAACATGAGCACTTTTATGATCTCAGACAGAAAGTTATCAAAACATTCTAGATGTGCACTGGAGACAAACTGTCCTTCACACACCAGCAGCTTATGGAAGAGCTGCAACTTGATGTTCTTTCTCTCTCTCTCTCTCTCTCTCTCACTCTCTCTCTCACTCTCCCCACCTTCTCCCTCCCTCTCACACCCTCTCTCCCTACATCCACTCCCTTTTATCTCTCTAACCCTATCCCCTTTTCTCTCCTTCCCTCTGTCTCCCAATCACCATCCTGTTTTGTTCCTCGTACTCTCCTTCTCTCTCTCCCCACTTTACTCCCCCCCCCCGAGCTGGGCCTGCCGCCGAGCTCTTTGAGGAGTGTGAAGCGTGCCTGAGGAGGAGGAGGGAGCTTGAACAGCAGACTTTCGCAGCACATGGGTGAGGAAGAGCGGCACTGTGCCGGGGATCCTCGCATGTGGCACATGCGGGCACGCCTGCCAGTCGCGGCGATACCCGGGGCGGTGGGGGGGGGGTGCGGTGAAGGCATCTGTCATCTGCACCGAGCCGCAGCTCAGTAACTGCCATTTCTGCTCCATGTCTTTGACACATTCAGGTGCAAAAACAGGCGCGTCGTGTTTCGGTAACGCGACGCTCTTGGAGGGCATTTCCCTGGGCTCACCCTGCGTGGGTGCTGCACTTCAGAGCCGACTGTGGGTCGTTAACTGTCTCGTCGCAGCTCATGCTTTTCTCAGCATGGATGAGAAACTTTACAAGGGTGCTAATATATTAAAGAAAGCACACAGTCACCTTCACAGGATAGGACCCCTCAAATAAATGATTATAATTAGAATTACATTTATTATTAATTGTTTAACCACAGCCCTGAACTGGATATCTACTGGATTCATGGATGATGGATCGATTGTTAAGTATTGTCTGATTTAAGAACACGCCCCAATGTGGCAAAATATAAATTGTTTCACAGGAAATCCACCAAGAAGCCCAAAAACATGACCAGAACACACAAGAAAATAAGTATGACTTTTCAGTGATAAATGAGAGCCAATAGTGGAAATAAATTAACTTCCATGACATAATTATTCCATCATCCTATTAAAAATCATAATTAATTAAAATAAAACAGCATTCCTTATCTGAATAGTCATCACTAAGGTCGCAATGCAACTAGTCAGGGCTGACATTTTGCAGTTACATCCAGTCCAGCTCCTTCCATCAGTCTACATAAACTACATCAACTGTTGCGTGTGAAATCCCCTTTCTGCAGCCCAAATGCCTTCATTTACGATTTCCGAGAATTTATGGAATGACACTAGCCTGAAAAATGACACATCAGTTCCTACATGCGCACACATTAAGGTCGGCCTCACAGCACTAGTGGTGGGAAAGAGATCCCAGTAGAGAGACGACTCTAAGGGCAGACAAAGGAAGCATGGAGAAAGGCAAGGGGGGGGCGCGGCCGGAGGCGGGGGGCACAGGAAAGGGGCAGGCACCGTGTGTGGGGGCTTTGAGAAACAATCATTTCGTCCTCTAATTGTGTCTCCGCTGACCGCCAAGAAATGTGACATTTCAGCTCTGTGTTTATCGGTGGGGCTAATTAATATGATAATTTTTTCCCACCACCCCCAACCAAAGTACACCTCCTCGATAAATGGTAATGAGCAGGGTCAACGCACCACGTTCCAGGCGGAGGCAGAGTCACCGAGATCTGTGCTTCCAGCATCACGGTATGATTATGCATGAGAAGTGCGGGAGCCGCACACATCTGTATAGGTCCTGCCCACATGCTCACACGTCTGAGTCTCACATGCAGATGATCAGGCCTGGGAATGAGAATGGACCTGCCGCTCACGCAGTCGCTGGGGGGGGGGGGGCAACTGGAGCCTGGTTCAGGAAGGAGCCTGCTAGATGGATAGTTGGTTGTATGGATGGGTGGATGGGTGCATGGATGGATGGATGGTTATATGGATGGTTGTATGATGGATGGATGGATGGATGGATGGATAGTTGGTTATCCGGATGGATGGATGAATGATTGGTTGTATGGATGGACGGATGGTTATATAGTTGGATGAATGGATGGATGGATAGTTGTTAGCTAGATGGATAGATGGATGGTTGTATGATGGATGGATGATAGTTGGCTGTATGGATGGATGGATGGTTGTGTGATGGATGGATGGATGGATGGTTGGTTGTATGGATGGCTGGATGGATGGGTGAAACATTCTTTGCAAAGTGCATATAAAAAGATAACAAGCACATAGATGCAGTTCAAGCTATTGATTTGCATGTCTTCAGAGAGCCCACCGATTTATATAGTCCAAGCATAATATATGTCACAATAAAAGTGTTATCCTTCATAAACAGCCTGCATGAACAGTGGAGCCGTGACCATGAGTCACACAATCTGTGCCTTACTAGCCACGCGAGTGTGTGCGAGTGCGTGTTCTATGTCCCAGTACACTATTGTGTCCCGTTACATCGTGCCTCTCCTCCAGTTGGCTGCCCCCAAACAGGGCCGCCGTGCGCCACTCTTTCCCTGCCAGCTCCCACTAGCCTGCCTCATTAATTAAAAGCCCTCTCGGTTTACGGAAGCTGGCCCCTTCGACAGGAAGACACTTTTTTTTTCCATTTGCAGTTGAATGTTTAGATGGGCATAACCGCTTGTAAATGTAAATAATTTACCATTACCTTTATCCTGATGGAATCTTAATTGGGCTTCTCCATTTCTCCTAAAAGCCATGCATCAGTGTCAGACAAAAAACCCAACTGTGCCCTTGTTCTTTAAGAAATAAAAGGCCTATGCTAACAAACCACACGCGCAAGGACAAATACACACGCAGCTGCAAATTACCCACAACCTTGATGCAGATGCTACAAATATTGATTGTTTTCATAATGTTTTAATGTTTTTTTTTTCTTGCACTGTTCAGCATCTCCATTACAATAAGGCTTTCGCAAAAGCGAAGTGGTGGACAGCGGACGTTCGAAGACTGTGAATTTTGGCTGGCTCAATGATTGTGGTTTTGCACTTTTCAGAAAATTTTATGGTCTGTTTTTGGCTTTTGTCCGATGTAGCTAACAGAAGAGTTGAAATGGATTCCCACAGTGACTCTTGCCTCCGTTTGTTGAAAAACAGCTGGGCATCTTCCTGTAAGAATTAAGGCAGTCGGGGCACAAGCTCGAAGGTTACAGATTTACTTTCTTAACTATTATTATTATAAAGAATGCCGACTCCTGGTAACTATGACGATGAAATTCCTCCAGAATGCTTAGATTTTAGGCTTCTCAGTTCATTGTTGTGATGAGTGAGTCTTTCCATCTACCTTGGGGGAGGTTCCAAGCATTATGATCTTTTCAAATACTTTTATAGCGGGCAAGTAAAATAGAAAATACAGATATCCATCACTACAGCCTTTATATCTGAGTGGAGTGTATTGCTGGGGATTTTAAAGACACAGCTCTGATAAGTGGAAAGGAATAATTTGGGGAAATGTGGAGTGCAGGATTGTCTGGTGAGACCAGTGACTTCCAAAGCAAGTCAGTGTCTGTTTCCGTGAACCCCCACCGTGAAATCCCTGGGAACATGGTTATATTTGTCCTGAGCAGAGCTGGATGCCTGGGAGCAGCATAGTCAATGAACTGCCAGCCAGGTCTTTAAAAACTGCCAGTATTCTGTCAGGTATCAAAAGAATACTTCTATTGCACACTGATGTGGTTGCTGTACTTGCAGATCGCACATGTAATTTGAATGTTGATAGTGTCATGGATCTCAAAATAGAATTGTTCCTTATTTTTACCTTATTGAGGGGATGTGTTAGATGCTAACCATTTTTCCATGTACCTGCTGGATAATTTCCCCCATTGTCAAGGTAACCGAGTAGACAGTAAATGACTATGTTGAGATGACCAGATTGAAGGCGCCAACTGTTTTCACTCTTGGATTCTTTAACCTCTTACTCGGTGTCGTCCCACGCAAGATCTTTTGTTCTTCGTACATAGACTTAATTTTGTCTTGCATAGCTTTATTCTAACTGTTTAGACTTATGATGGTTGTTGCTTAATGACAAATATTTGCAACTACTGTTGTTTTTGTCCTGACATTTCAGGTTTTGCCATAGGCCGTCCAGTTAAGAGCCATATGACTGTCGATCAGTAGCTGGGACATTTAATATAACAGCATCTCACAAAAAGCTAAACCGGGACCCCAGAGAAGCTACTTCCTTTTCTCGTGAAATCATAAGCGACTCCCACAGCTTTCTAAAGTGGTCCGTGTTACCAGAAGTCATCAATGACCACAAGCTAACAGCTGTGGCCAAAAGACATTGCTCTCTTTACAGCTCCTATCAGGCGGCCGTGATAGCATCTGACTCATCGCAACTGTCAGTCTGACACGGAGAGACAAACGATCATGTCTGCAGATGAGGCCCAATCCAATGGCACTGCGTCTACGAGAGACAAGACCTGACAAACCACAGTTCTGGGTTTGAGTGTGGGAGATTCGAGGAAATGTAGCCTTCGTGGTGGAGTAGTAGGGGGTTGCCGAAATGGTCAGTTTCATTAAGTTACCCGTATCCCAGTCTGTCTGATGTCACAGAAAGTACAAACGCTGGTGTAAGGAAGGAGTTAAATGCATTTGAATACTGCATGGGGCTCAGCCCTCAGAGACACTAATCAGAGGAGCAGTTGTTAGCTTACCCACTTGCTCACTCCCTCTAAGGGTAGAGCCTTCTGACGTTGACTGTCATCGAGTTGCATTCATTCCTGTTGCTGTGTTCGGCACGGGCCGTGCTCCTCCCCGCACACCTGTTTGGAGGCCCTGCCTCTGCCTGGGCCCCCCCGGCTGTGCTCGAAACACACTGGCCCTGTGTTTCCTATCGATAAATATCGCATTTCTCAGATGCTTGCCTCCTTGCCTGCCAGCACACCTAAGTCAGGCCCCTACTGCATCTGCCTTGCAATAGATCAGGCATGACAGCTTCCTAGAGCTGCAACAATAAAGCCTCTCACATAACCTCCATTCCCCAATCCCCCCTCCCCCACTTATGCAGGTGTTCTCAGATGAAGAAGAGAAGGGTGTGGTCTTTGGAACTTAGTGAGTTCATCAGATGGAGTTGAGAAATGATTCTGTCTGCAACCAACTCCTGTTCCATCGTACACCCAGACGGCTGAAGACGTGAAGGTGGTCAATGATGACAAACCAGGCATGCTTTCCACATGCACGCCCAACACTACCCCCAGACACCCTACACTCAAAGTACCTTAGCTTATGTATGGCTTCTGGGGGTCCTGGCAGCAACAATGGTATCCTGCAACCCTTTGCAACAGGAGGCCCATTATGAGAATGAGCATGACTTATTTATTAATCGGCCTATCAGGTTGCCGAGTTCATGTTTTACCAGTAAGTGGGAGCAGATTAGCTATCAGAGCCAGCTGGCCGTACTCCCCCCGACAGGCTTCCCTGTTGTTTAACTCAGGGCTGCAGACGGAGGCAGCAGGCAGATGGACACAGAACCCGGATCAATCACAGGTGATCGATAGTTAGTGTCTGACCGTAGCGGGAGGTGTTGGGTGCATCGCGTAGGGAAGCGGCATCCTCTTTCTCAAGAACAGGGATGGATCGAGGAGTCCGGTTTCAATCCGTCAATAGCCGGCTCTTGATAGAGGGCAGCGATGTTGGTGGAAGAGTTTCATTCAGGGTCCCAGAACGGAAAATCCCAAGACATCATTGTGGTTCTTTCATCACACTCCCCGGTCCGACAAAGACGTGAACAAATAAGTTCTCTTCACACTTCTGCTCTGCCTTTTAGCTGCGCAGTACAGTGTTACAGCTTTAATTTGTTCATTAATAATAACTACAATGCAGCCTGTTTCTCTTTGTGAGCTGGGAATTATTTTAAGTAACGCCTTTCACTTCCTTATCTACCTTTCCTAGTAAAAAAAAAGCTGCTTAATGCTTCTGTGAAGAACAATCCAATTTTGTCTTATCATTTCTACAAAGAACCATTGCCTGTACCTCAAAACGGAGTGGCTGAAATCTCTGTTCAAACTGTTAAAAAAAAAAACCCACATTGAATCAACACCCCCCCCCCCTCCAGTTTCTGTTACTGACTTTTTCCTTCCAGTTCTAAGCTTGGTTTGTACACTCATATATAAGCTGAGTCAGCTTTAACACAACACAGGTGTACTGCTATGTTTACCACAGCAGAGTCCCAAAAGTATGTGTCTATCTTTAACTATTGATATATCTAAATATCTACTTACACATAACATCATTTCAGAATCAGCACCAACAGAAAACTATAGTTGAGCTACTGCGGATTTAATTGTTCCTTTCTTGTAATTAAGTCCAAGACGACTAATTTACTGTTACAAGACTACTGGCACTTTTCCTCTGGCATACAGGAACCATGCTATACCCGACCTGTACCACGAAGAGACACTAATTACAGCACGGTTCCAGTTCAGTTTGATTTTCCACTGCAGAAAGGTTGGCTCGGTAAAGGCGTTTTCAGGCTGGGAGAGCAACAAGTGACATAAAACTGAAGAGACGCTTTTTTTACTATTCATACGGTATACATCATGATTTACTATGCTAGCATGTAGCACTATTCCGGTAGCATGTCTGTGAGAATCGCCATGTTATGTTAGCATCAAATGCTAGTGGAATTAGCATTTACTTGTGTACATTTGCCATTACAAATCCATTCCGTTCAGCTGTTCTATAATAATTTTTTAAGTAGTAGGTTGGAAATTTTCAAGTTTCAAGTTATCAGGAATGCACTGGTACATTGCAATGTGGGGTACTACTAATAATGAATAATATACAGAATATGCCCTTTATCCTTCAGATAATCTATGCATATTGACGCAGAACAACGGTATCGCTGTGCATTTCAACTAATCAGATGGTGGTGACGCAACCAGCTCATCTTGGTCACGCTTTTGTCAGTGCGGGTATGGCTTAGGTACAACCCAGATAATTTACAATGGAAAACCGCCAGTTCGCGGTATGGCTCGAGTACGGATCGGTTCTTGGTGGCAGTGGAAAACCGCCAGTTTGCGGTATGGCTCGAGTACGGATCGGTGCTTGGTGGCAGTGGAAAACCACTAGTTCGCGGTATGGCTCGAGTACGGATCCGTTCTTGGTGGCAGTGGAAAAGCACCATATGGCATTTCAGTTAATTTGTCCTCTTTTAAACTAAGGCTGCTGTAATCTTCAGCACAGATGAGGAAATACTGTGGGATGTAGATAGAACTGGAAGTCGGAGGAATGTCTGTTGGGTATTGTCTGTTGACAGGAGGCGATGGCCCTTTATCACTAATCCAAAGAGGAAATGGTGAGGAAAGAGATGGAAGGCCACTACAAACACTGCTACCATCCTCTTTCCCCATGTTGACATGCAAACATTGCATCACTTCCTGTCAAGTCCCCGCCTGGAATACAGCTTAAATCTTGAACTGCCAAGACTTGTCTTCACATTGTTTGCGGTTCAACTTTACAGTGGAAAGATGACAGATAAAACACGAGTCTAGATTTTCCTCAGGTAAAGGCTATTTGCTAGGTTGAGACTAAATGTATGCAGCACCGCATTGCCTTTGGTGTCATATTCCCTCCTTCTGCTCTCATACAAGAAGGAAGAACACAACTGTGATTATTTTCTATTCTTGCCAAATGTCAAATGTACTCAATAACACCGATTTTAGGTTTATGCATATTTAATATGTTTAAATATAAATAGTATCAAATGGTCTATGTACATTAATTTGTATATTAATGGGGATCCAAATCTCTTTCTTTCTAGTTTAACTGTCAACGTTTTGATTTAAATTCATCACAATAAGTACTGTTAAGTTTATCCCTTGCTCTGTCAAGCGCACAATTATTCCCTTTTATACTTATGAGGCAACACTTGTAGCTTTGCCACCCATAGGTAAGACAGCAGAGGCAAAAGACTGCACCGTAATCACTGTTTTGTCATCCACTTGCTTTTGATTATGAATGAATTTAAGATGTCGAGCACTGGCATCCATCACTTGAGCTTACATTTGAGAAATCTGTTTGGATTTCAATTGATCCTTTAAGATCATAAAGAAAAAATAAAACAATCAGAGATTTTTAGAAACTTAATAAAGAGTTGTATATTCCCAACAACCCCTTACAGTGCAATTAAAAAGACCGTCACTGTGACGTAACAGGATGCTCCTGAGCTGACCTCGCTGAGGTTCAAATTGAAGGACTGGTTTGATGTTCAAGAGACTAACGCAAGCTGGTCAAGGTTCACCTATCCTGTGAGATAGGCCAATGTGCCTAGATCAATATATAATATCTTACAAATTGAATTCGACCTGGATCGACCTGAGGCCGTCTGCACTTGGCTGAAAAACGTAGATGGCTGCACGGTAAATCCCAGTGATAAATACTGGCCATAGCTGCCGGGATTTTACTCATCTGGAATTCCGAATGTGGGAATGTGAGCAGGGCAATTAATTTATTACATCCTGCCAACAGCTCCCATGTACAGTGCTATTCCGCTACTAACGTAATATTTTTCTCAATGCTTTGTTTGCATCCTTTGATTTCAATTGGAATTTTACATGCTCAGTGGTGCTCCTAAAATTAAAGAACAACTACGATTGAATGCTGAGGAATCTAAAGAATATTAAGTTCATTTCTTAACACTGTCCACCCGCTTGCAGAGAAATGGTTCCAGAAAATGTGTTCTGAAGGATAAATTGCATTGGATTATTCACCAGAAATGAGGAAAATGGCAGTTCTGCTTTAATTATATCGAAAATGTCATAATTCCAAACATGATTTTAAAAAAAGGTCTTTCAGCTGGTAGCTGCACATTTTTTTCAGTGTTTTTCAGCTTCAAATGTTGATTGGATCTTAATTGTTTTTGTTACAAGCTTGTTAAAATTTGCATCTCTGGATCTGGGCCGCATCGGGTGAATTTCTCACAGGGTGAAAACAGCGGGGGGGGGGGGCAGGACAACATGCATGTTGCATGTATACCAGTATGTGTGTATATGCGTGTATGTCAGGAGGGATATGGGTGCATTTATTGGAGTCCATCTAATTGACAGCTAGGATTGATTTTACAAAGATCCCACCAATAGACGCCGGTCCCCCAGGGTCCCGGTGCGATATGCCTGGCACCTCATCAGTCACAGAGACCATCTCTGTCCAGCGGACCACCCCCAGCGCCCCACCTGCTCCGTCATACAATCTCCATTGATTACGGCCCGTATCCAATGGTGACCATATTGTTCTGCAGGCAGCACACCAAGCACTCGTACTGATCCCTTCACAGATAAAGGACTCTGAAAGACATCATGCAGAGATAAATTCATCTCATTGTTTCATTGTCGGGGTGGGGGGTGGGGGGGGCTTGAATGTTGTGCCGTCTAGCTGGTGGCGTCAGTTGAGTTTCTTAAGAGAGGCTTGAGAAATTGTGGCAGAGTGATGTAGATAAGAGTAAGAAAACAGAAGGAGAGAGAGCAGTGTGCCTATTTTTTTGTTTAAAAAAGCAAACAGTCATGAAAACTCTGTAAACATTTCCAGAGGTTAGATATCCAGGACCGACCCAAATTTGGGAAAGTGGAGAATCACCTCAGATGGCTTGTGCTCCTGTGGGAAGACCTAAACTGAAGGACTGCAGATAACAGATGAGCTTCTCTGTATCATGGGGAAACTGAGAAGAAGGTGTGTGACACAATAAGATCGTTTAAGTATGCAGGAGGTACCAGCCAACACTTCAGCGAGACGCCTTTAATACACTGGACACAATGGTGAAGACTCCATGATTTCCACGGATGTCATCCATCTGCTCAGATGGGGGGGGGGCGTTTCCTCCCTGCTAATGAAAGGTTGCGAGTTCTGATGAGAACGAGGGCCTTGCTGTAGCAGCACCTGCCCCCATCTTTCATCTGTGTGCTTAAAGGGAGATAGGCAGGGAGTGGGCAGGCACGGGGGGGGTCCAAAGAAGAAGCCAGGACAGATGATCATAGAGAGAGATCAGCAGACGTAGCTGTAGGTGGTAAGGGGGAGGTGGGGGAGGAGGTGGAGTGTAACCCAAGCTGAAATGGAGTTTCCTTTGCCGAAGAATTAGATAGTACTTTGAGAGCAGGCTAAGCGTGTGTGGCTCAGGCTTAAACCCCCATCTCTTCAACCCACACTTCACTGCCACTCCCCCCCCCCCATTAACCACGACTCTGACTCTCAAAGTATCAAACTAAAGAAGGATTTAGCCTGTGAGGATCAAATAATGACTCAACTGTATACTCCAGGCAAATGTCCCAACCCTGTCGGCCTTTGCATTAAGCCAGCAGTAGGCCTGACGGAGGTTACCCGGCCCTAATTAACAGCAGCTGAACAATAATCACCCAGGCATTGGTGCATAAGCCCCTTGAGTGCAAGGTTTTAATTAGAGGCAGGGCTGGGAGGTTGGGATCAGTGTGGGGATCTTGTAGAAACGTCTCAAGCTAGAGGTGTCCAAGCCACGCCCGGCTCTCACACAGGCGAGATGATACTTCCTGGTAGATTTCAACAGCTCCCCACTTCAAATTGCACAAAGCAGCGGCTTGTCACACATTTTAAAAAATGATGCGCAATTAAAATAGATAATGTCAAGTGGTCCTACATCTCAAGCGAAGGAAAATCTTTGTTCATACATCCTAATGTTTCAGTCTTTACAGAAGTTCTCAGGAAACTGAGTAAACATGAAACAAGTCAAATCCTGATAGGAGAGGCAGCTGGGGAGTTGGGATTATGTCATTAATTCACTACAAAGATCTGAATATAATATTTTATGGTCTTTTGTGGTGTCTCTGAGTTAGCAAGGGTCTGAGACTGAATATTAGTGTATAATGACAAGCTTTCACAATGTTCAGATTTACGTGGATTTCATGGAAGGATTCAATGCCGTGGCCTTTTAGCCGACTAGCAATGCTACAGAACAGGCAATAAATTCTTCAGGCGTGACGCCTTACAGTAAAGACATATCGGGCATTCCTGGATATTCATAACTTAGCGGGTACAAAAACAACACGCGTGGACTGCGAGTAACAGGAACATTTGATGGACGGCCCTTTACTTTTAGCCAAGGCTGTTCTTCAAGAACATGTGCCCCGCTGACTGAAACACCTTCGCTGTTGCAGAGCTCCCCCAACTCAGCTTGTCCCACGAAGAGGACGCTTCTCAACGCAGTTGGTGTAAGAGTTCGTGCCTCACGCTCTTTGAGTGTCAGCTTCCACCCACTGTTAGCCTTTCAGAAGAACATCGCTCCCTCTGTTTTCCCAGGCTGACATCACTTTTGAGACTGTCCCTTGTGACACCATATTTAAACTTTTTTTTTCCCCGTCTTTGTAAGGGAACTGCCTGCCAAATCTGTATCAGCAAATAAAGTTTGTAAAACCTCCTCTTGGGCCTGTTCTAGTTCATAAATTAAAGCTTGTGGAGCAGTTTGTTTCTTTAATAACATGGGATGACAGGATGATTTTCCAATAACTTTATTTGAAGCTGTCATGTATCACGCATTATAACTACTTTCATAATGCATTATAATGATCAATATCAGAATTAATAAAGCATTACAGCATCTTCTATTGACAGTCATAAGGCATTATAGTGCTGATTATAACACTTCATAAGTTCCAACTTAGCTCTCATTTATAATGCACTATAGATACCTTCATAATGCATTATAAGTCGGTATAAGAATTACGTATGCTTTGTACTGCATTATAAAGGTATCTATAGTACATTATAAATGAGAGCTTCATAAAGCATTCATAATGCATAATAAACATGCCTATAATGTGTTATGCCTTTTTATAAGCATTTATAGGCGTGTTTATAATGTACTATGAATGTGTTCATAGATTTTTATACACATTGCATTCTTGGAAAGTGTTACTGATTTTCTCACCTGTCGTATGTACGTAAAGAGCTTAGTGACACAAGGATATGATAAACACATCAGAAAGCCTCATTATTGCAATTTCTGGTCAGTACTCCAGCCTTAATTAAATGAGAACATCCCAATTGTCGACTGATAAAACTAGCCAAAAGACAGAGGGCTTTTCTGTCGTAAACCCCAAGCTGTGTTTTCTATTTACCTCTGAAAATGTGAAAGCCATTTCCCCTTTTGTTTATTTCTTCAACAGCTGTCCTCCCTCCTGCTCAAAATGACGTCAAGAAAGCGAGACTGGCAAGCCTCGCTCACAGCCGATGGTTTCAGTTAGTTACCAAGGGAACGATTCCCGCTTCCTGCCAGTGTAGGGCTTCCTGTATTCATTCAGCTTTTTTTTTTTTTTTTGACTGTATGCCTTTGTGTGTTTCAGAACAGTCACCGAGATGTTTACATTGCCATATAAGGGGCTTGACGAGCAACGCACACAGGGTTTTCCCTTTAACAAGAAGCAGAAAAAAAAAAACAGTAATTTCTGCATGGCCGCCGTTTGTACGAAGTCGCTGAATTGGTGACAGTGCACAGGTTTTGCCATTAAAAATGGGCTCTCAACGTCTGTGCCAAAACCCCACCTAAACGCTATTATTTGGTAAAAAGTAAGACCTCCCACGTGAAGTGTGCATTGTTATAATGCTTAAAAACGTGACCAAAAGACAGAGCATCACCTGGTAGAACACAGATCTTTTTTCAATCCATGCACATACACGCAGGCTGCAGGTGGGGGTCGCAGTGGAAGGATATACCTCCGCCTGGGGGACCTCTGGGGGGGGGGGGGGGGGGGCCGCGCCCGGGGGGGGCGCGCCGCGGGGGGGGGGGGCCCAACTGCGCCGGCCGGGGGGGGGGGGGGGGAACATCTTCTGGAGCCGTCCACTGGATAATTCCAGGGCATCTGCTGCCGG
>JAAGVU020000246.1:0-16168 GCA_011763525.2 Mormyrus iriodes | reverse complement strand
TCGTTCATTCCTCCCTGTTTCCCTTATATAAGCTTCCCTGTCCTGTGGTTCCTTGTCGGTCATTGTGAAGTGCATGTGAATACCCGCTCCTTGTTTGTGCTTATGCACAGAATAAAATCCCCTGACGGGGTTCACCAGTGTACGCTGCCTCCTGCTTCATTCTGCCCGGCACCATGCCTCGCTGCTCCGCCCGCTGGCATGACAGAATGACCGACCACAAAGTGTGCCCAGTCGGCGAGCGGGATACCCTCATCCCGCTCGTAGCGACAAACGCTCGTGCGCTGAGCTTTGCCCCGTCAGCGCACGACTCCGGGGCTCCGATCCCGCTGCTGGAGCCGGGATACAACCCCTGGGGCGGGACCCGAGCAGCGCCCAAGTGCTCCCACGCCCCAGAGGACGCCATTCCCCGGATCCCCAAGGATCTGAAGGGAAAAAAGGGTCCGGCAGCTCCTCTAACCCTGTGGGTCCCTCCCTGGTGGTCTAGTCCCTTGTCCAGGGAGGACGAGGAGCGGATCCAGGAAGCCCTGCAGCTCCTGGAGGTGGGGAGTGATGCCCCCACGCTGGAGCCGGAAGGAGGACCGCTCCCCGCTGGGCCCGCCGAGCCGCGCCTGCTCCCCGCGGGTCCCGCCGAGCCGCACCCGCGGACTACCCCCGAGGACCCCTGCAGATCCTGATGGCGGACCCAGAGGAGCGAGATCCAGCAGGAACTGCGGGAGTGGCCGGTGGATCCTCTCCAGGGGTCCCTGACCTAGCACAGCAGGTCTTCAAGCTCCAGGGGCTGTTTTGGCAGGTGTGGGTTAACCCGGAGGTCCCGGACACTCCTGCTGTCCAGGCTCAGTTCCGGGATTTGGACCAGGACTTTGCGGCGGTAAGCCCCGCTTCCCTGCCACAGGACCTGGGTCGTCTGCAGGAGAAGCTGCATCAGGTTATCGAGGCCCAGATGAAGGTCGCGACGGCCGCGGCGCAGCTTCGGTCTCTGGAGGGGGACCCCGCGGCGCCTCTCCTGCCCCCTGGGGACCCCGCGGCGCCTCTCCTGCCTTGCGAGGGCTCTGCCGAGCTGCCTGGAAGGCACTCCCCAGCCAGCATTCCCTCGCCTCCGCACATCCACCGGCACCCCTCAGGTGGCATCCGGCCGCAGTCCGCGGGGCCGCTCCTGGGGTCCTGGGATCCCGCAACGTCGCTCCTGGCACCAGGAGGAGGCTCCGAGGCACAGAGCTGCGCAGAGGAGAGTCTCCCGTCGCTCCAGGATCCCGTTGAGCCCCCTCGGCCGCCATGCCTGCCACAGGTGCCCAGATGGGGCTCTCCAGCTGGGGCCCCTCCGCCTTCGCCCCGAGGGCGCTCGCCAGCAGACATGCCCCTGCCTTCACCCCGAAGGCGCGCTTCAGCCGGCTCTCCGCCTTTGCCCCGGAGGCGCAAAGCAGCCGGCGTCCTGCTGCAGTCCCCGGGACTGCGGGCTCCAGCCGGCTCCCCTCCGCCATCTCCCGGACGGCATCCTTCAGCCGGCTCTCCGCCTTCTCCCCAAATGGGCGAAGCAGCCGGCGTCCCGCCGCAGTCACCCGGACTGCAGCCTCCAGCGGGCTCTACTCCGCCGTTGCCCGTACTGCGGCCGGCTGGCTCTGCTCCACCATCGCCCGGACTGCGGACTCCAGCTGGCTATGTTCCGCCGTCTCCCGGACGGCTCCCTCCTGCCCGTGTTCCGCCGTCTCCCGGACGGCTCTCCCCTGCCCGTGTTCCGCCGTCTCCCGGACGGCTCTCCCCTGCCCGTGCGCCGCCGTCGCCCGGATGGCACTCTCCTGCCCTGGTGCCTTTGCCGCCCGGCCAGGGCACCTCCACCGGCCTACCGCCGTCGCAGGGAGGGCTCTCTCCAGCCGGCTCTCCGCCAGCACCTGGACCACTCCTTTCGGAGCCTGGCCCCAGTGAATGGGCTGCAGCGGCAGCCCCAGAGCTCCTCCCGGGGCCCGGGCACCTTGTCCCAATGGAGGGAGGGGACCCAGGGGACTTCCCCACGGAGGAGCTAGAATGGGACCCCTGGGACCTCAGTGCGGTGATCCCGGCTTCTGGGGGTCCTAGGGGACGCCGAGGACGACGCCTGGGGCGTCTTAGCCGAGCCCCGGGCAGATGTGCTATTTCCCGCAGAGGAAAACGGGGGCACTCCCGGCACCAGGCGTGCTCGGGTCTGGCCTCTGCGTCGTCCCCCGGGTCCAGTCCCATGCCCGCGGCCTCCGCGTCGTCCCCCGGCTCCAGTCCCGTGCCCGCAGCCTCCGCGTCGCCCCCTAGCTCCGTTCCCGGGGCGTCCACCTCGCCCCCTAGCTCCGTCCCAGTGCTCTCCTTGTCGCCCTCCGGCCCCTGTCCTTCAGTCTCCTCCTTGCCCTCCGGTCCCAGTCCTCCGGTTCCAGCGTCTCCCTCAGAAGCGCACCCGGCGACCACCTCAGCTCCCCACACCTCTCCTACCCGGTCTTGTTCTTCCGGTGTCCCGAGCCTGCTACCGCAGCGGGCTCCGGTGGGTCCCCTACCCGCAGGGCGCCGTGTCCCCTATCTCCCGGCCTCGCTCCCTCTGATCCCTTCCCACTTCCCAGCCACTGCTCCCTGGGTACCTTTTCCGGGCCCCAACCCGGGGGTCCCAAGTCCTTCCCCTAAGTGGCCACCGGGTCCGGTGGTAGCTCCCCAGGTCCCACTTCCAGGTCTTCCCAGGGCTCCCCAGGTCCCACCTTGGGGCGGTCCCTCCGTTCCCCGTGCTACACCCCAGGTCCCACCATTGGACGGTCCCTCCGTTTCATGTGCGCTGCCCCAGGGGCAGAAGCCAGAACAGGTGTGAGGACCAGGAGGGGAACGCTGAGGAACAGAAGCTGGGGCAAAGGTATTACGGGCATAAGACAGACACTGAAGGACAGAAAGGGAGGAGGTAGGAAAGGGAAGAACTGGAACATGGCATGGAGAAGGAGGGAGCGGACCAAGGAACGTAGAAGGGGGAACTAGCAGGGAAAGGGGCGAAAGGTGCTTGAAGGGATGGCAGGCTTGGGTACAGCGGTGGAAGGGACCAGGCAGGGAAAAAACATGGCGGAAAGGGAACTGGGGGTTGGACACAAAAGGACAGTGTTACGATCCCCTGTCTAGGGTAGGGGATCGACAGAAAGGTAAGGGAAGGGAAAGGGAAGGAGACGGGACAGCCAGGGAACTGGCAAAGGGAACACTGGAAACAAAGGGATCTTTTTTTATTTTATGCACAAAGACGTTTGCCAACACGAGGTGTAACAAACCACGGGAGTGACACAAGCCAAAACAACGAACAACCACGTCCCGAACTGAACTAACACTACCCGTGACACAGAGAGACAAAGTAACAAACACGGTCTCAAACTCACTACTCAAAGCAAACGTCGAACATACGGAAACAACACGGCAGTCACTCTCTAAACACAAGTACGAGAAACACATAAAGCCAAAACACAGTATCAAAAGGGCGAGAGCGTGAGAGTAGTCAGAAGGGCAGCAAACAGGGTCGGAACCAGAAATCCAGCAGATCGAGAGCAAAGGTATCAGAAAAGGGGCGAAGCAGAAATCGGAAATCAATAGCCAAAACAGTCATACACAGTAGTCAGAACGAATATATTAGAGAGCAAGAACAAAAGCAAGAGCAAAAGCGAGAGAGTGATTAGCGAAGTTCGACTGGTTAAATAGTCCGGGTCTGAGGGCAAAGGTTGAAGGGGGTCGAAGGGCGAAGGCTGGGACGGTGAAGTTGGGTGAGAGGTGGCGAAGTCGGACAAGGTCTGGCGAAGGACGGCGAACGGATGCGAAGGGGCGAAGACTGTCGAGATGATGGTAGGCAGGCGAAGGGGAGCGAAGGCAGGCGGAGGGATGGCGAAGCCTGGCGAGTGGCGGTGAAGCGGGGCAAAGGGATGTGGCGACGGGTAGCGAGCCATGGCAATGGGGCAAGCACTGTCCGAATGTCCGGGGCAGGAGATTGTAATACGAACCACAACCTGGGGTTCGTAACAAATGTCTTGCTCAAAAACATAATTTCTTTCTGACTGAAGAAAGAAAGAGACATGATCTTGGATGACAAAGGGGTGAGTACCATCCGGACCCATAAACCATCCACACCAAAACTATTATATTTGGTTGTGTCATATAATTAGTTGTGTTTTTCAGAAAAAAAAATACAAAACTGAGATCAGCTGATAATGATGTATTCGTTGTATCCTTGGGACACATCTCCAGCCGACAGACAGACCAGAGGGATGAAAATGGGAATTCTTCTCATGACCGAGGATGATGTCGCCCCTAGCACACTGCCTACCTTTACGAGCTTTGCTGTTGTTTTGGAGGAGGCAGTTGTTCTGAAAGACATTTCAGACCTACAATCTGCTGTTGCTTACCTGTTTGGCCTTATCTTCGCCTTGGATTTTCAGTACCCAAAAGAACTCAAATATACTTTTGAGGTAATTGAGAAGGTGTTCATGGAAATGGGCACTCAGTGCTCTGCAAGGGTACAGTCACTGAAAACTAAACTCTTCCTGTGAACATAGAAATCTTGTGTGAGCATCTTTTCAGTTAAACAGATATTAGGATCTTAATGTTAAGATCTAAAAACATTCAAATGGATTGTTGAACTGAATTGTTGAAATATGTTTGAAAATGTTTTCAGACTGTTTCATGTCATTATTTCTTTTTTTAGTTTTTTGGTGTTATGGAAATAGGCACTGCTCTGCAAAGGTCAAAATCAGAAACATTCAAAGGGAATGTTTTAAGACTGTTAAGACTGTTTAAGACAGTTAAGAATGTTTAAATCTTGGTGTGAGCATCTTTTGAATTAAACAAATGTTAGCATCTTAATGTTAAAATGTTAAGGGATTGTTAAACTGAATTGTTAAAATGCAATTATAATGTTGCACAATGTCATTTTTATTTAATTTTTGTTGTTGATTGTGCATTTATTTTTTGTCTTTTCAGATTATTTATTTGTGCTGTTTTATTTGTATTTTAACTTTTTTTTGATTGCAGTGTATTTTGTAAAGGAATATGTTATTGTTGATACTTTTACATTGTTGAAAGGTGGGCAGACCATCCAGTGTTGAATTTCTTTCTTCTTCCAGTGTTGAAAGTTGCTGTTCTAAAGTGGCAGTTCTAAAAACTGTTTACTTTACATTTTTATTGGTGTTTTAATGTTTTAAACATTTTAAGGAATAGAGTCAAAGCCTTTACATGTTAAAAAGGTTAAAAGTGAATCTTCATTTATGCATCTTCAGTTTGTTTTTTATTGATTTTTATTGACTGTCAATTTTTTTTCTGTTAGGAAGTATGACAGTTATTTTACCTTGTTTATATTTATTTCTACAGTCAACAAAATAAAGTTGTTGAAAATAATTTGAAGTCTGAAGTTATAGTTTTATTTTATTACATTGTGTTAATGCTAACTAGAACAAAACATCTTTGTCCGTAAAACTCACAGGAAAAAGTTCACATAACATAAGTTATCGAGACATATGGGGAAAGCATTACAAGTCTTTTTAACGAAAAAATCTGTTAGCTGAACAAAAAAGAGACATGTGACTTTACTCAGTGACTTGAGTTGAGTGAACGACTTGCTCCAAAGTTGAGTAAACTCAAAAACGCTGTGCAGCGAGTTGCCTTGAAATTTTAAGTTAAGTCAACTTTTCATTTTTTACAGTGCATTTTTAGCTAAATTGATTTTGGTTTAGTTGATTTGAAACTTGTCAATGTACAATTTATTTTCGCATATTCTACAGATATCAAAGCAACAGTTATGTTGATGTTTAAGGCGCCAATAAAGCAACATCAAGCAATCTGTATATGAAAATACTTAGAATCACCATCTAATAACAGCTATGGTTGCAGTGTGGCTGGAAACTGTCATGTGAAGCATAGATTCAGGACATCATGCTCCAACTTGGATGAGACACTTGTCACTTGCAGGGCAACCACACACAATCTCGCATAAAACACAGGCATGCTGGAGGCAATTCATTATCAAAATCTAATGATAGTTTCTCTTACTGTGGAAGGAGCCAAAAATACACAAAGGAAACTGGCATGAATGGATGGGAGGGAGCGTCCACACATCTGGGTGTCGGGCTGTATTCAAAGCCACAGCCTGAGCGATGTGAGGAAGCAGTAGCCTATCTTAAATATAGCAAAAATACATAGGATGCATGATTCTGATCACAGTGATATTTTGCCAAATGGGGAAAAAAGAAAAACTGAGGCAAAGGTGAGGGGGAAGAAAAAGAAAAAGGTGACAGAGAAAAGGGGGGTGTGAGAAGCTGAGCGAACAGCTGGTATGTCCCAGAAAGCGGAGGGAAAATACCTCCTGCTTGCCCTAACTACCTTTTGTTGTTTTCCTTGCACTCCTTCAACTGGCCCTTTGACTATCCGCTGTTAGGTTTTGATGTGATGTAGGGCACTATGCTCTCAGCTCACCAAGCCCATTCTGTGGGCTTTAAACACATCACCAGCCAACATGGTATTATTTTAGCATTTAAAAAGTGGTCTTCCCTTAGTTGACTGTGTATTATTTCCATTTCAATGGATCATGTTGGTATTTCTGTTGATTTTCAACCAATTACAAAACATCAAACAGCTGGCACATACAATGCCTTACACCCTTTGCATATGTATGTATGTGTAAATAGATACACAAATACATACAAACATGCATACACAGACACAGACACATACATACATATTATCTAACTGTGTTTGCTGAGCACCCCAAAACATGATCTGCTCATGTTTGAAATACACAGGAAACTGGAAGTGGGAGATGAAAAATGGAATCTATGTTCAATCTTAAGACCATAATTTTGAAATGGCTCCTTAGTTCTGTGGGCTGGTGGCTCCACTTTTATTAGTAACAACTTGCATTTCTTCACACAGAGTAACTCTTGACTTAAGCTGAACCTGTGTCATTTTCCTTATAATGGAAGACTCTTGACATTCATTTCTGTACACAAGGGACTTTGCCTTCATCACTGTAACCGATGGTGTTCTACTAGGTCCTCTTCATGCTGAGGTGGCTTTGATTGGATGCCTCATTTATTCTCTGGCATCAGAGAGCATTGGTTCTGCCCATCATTCTGCAAATAAGCCATCAAAGTGATGCTTCTAAACAAGGATTATGAAAAGGAAAGAAAAATCATATAAGAAGAAGAATGCCATCAGATCTGTGAAAAGTGTACAAGCCTTGTGAGAACAGCGGGAGCTTCCTCCTGTTTTCTTCTGACAGTATGGCGTTGAGGAGGCCACAGTTGCTTTGTGGGTGACACTATGGCTCTACAACTACATGGCTGGGGAATTCATCCCCACTTCTGGGTGTGTCAAGCACCTTCAATTTCCTTGCACAAAAGTAAGAAGTTAGGAGAACTGGTATCTGGTGCATGCTCTGTGATGGACTTGTTTCCTGTGATAGGCCTGATGCTCATTAAAATCCTGTTTTGGATAAGTGGTTATGGAAGTATATAATCCCTTTGAGATCCCGAAGTATTACAAAATGCCTTCTGGTTAATATAATGTGATTCTTCTCGGTGTGCAAAGTCCTTTTGGGGTCATCCAGGTAGTGCTGGGCGGTATGACCAAAAATTTAAATTTACGCTATTTTTTAAGACTGGCGGTTTCACAGTATATCACAGTATTTTTTTTTCAAGTTCACCATCACAACCGAGTCATTACTGTCAAATTAATAATATGGTATGTAATTTAATTCTTTAAATAAACCAACTGGAGGATTAGCGACAGGGATCCCACAACGTTCAGAAGCAATGTGTTATTTGGTATGTAAATCCTGAGTACAGCTCAGCAGTGCGACTGAGCGTACAGATGGAGTCCGTATTGATGTTTTAGGATCTGTGGAAATGGTTCCCACTATCTTTCAGAGATCTTTGCAGTGAGCCCAGGGCTTGCATGACAGACAGGTAGATCAAAAAGCGACAGGGAGTAAAGCCTGATCCCCCAAAATACAGTTTGTGGATTGAGGGAGTCTGGAAAGTCTTGCAGATGGAACAAATCACGTACTCTTTAAGGCTTCAAATGGACACACTTATTAAAAGGTGGAGTCCTGCTGTGGCTATACTAATCCAGTGAAGGGATACACATTGTGAGCAAGCCTTCCCACCATCTTAACTTACCATATCCATAGGAGGTGTTCACATGAGTACATTATTATATGAGTCTCCTTTCTTTTCCCTGCCCTCGCCTGCCCTTTTTTTTTTGTTTCATCGGTGTATGTACTATGAAGATACACTGAAGGAGAAAGGTGCGATTATGTTTCCTGAGTTGTTAAAGGAATAATAAAAATTAAGTTCTTAAAAAAAAAGAAAAAAAAAGCAGCAGGGAGCAGGGAACAGGGAGCGGGGAGCAGGGAATAGGGACCAGGGACCAGGGAACAGGGAGCAGGGCACAGGTCAGGTGTTCTTCTCTGTTGGAAACCTTCAGTTACCCGTGACAGGTAGCATGTACAGTACCAGCAGGGGCTGCCTGTGGGCTTTATTACAGGACATGTAGTGCTGAATGTGTGAGAAGCTTCCGATTACGGGGAGACAGGTGACATCAACAAAGGGAATACATTAGCCATGTCTCTCTACATTGTAGCAGCATTGTAGAACATCCCCCAATAATATTTCATTCTTCTGTATACTATATGCATTAGCAAGACATGGGAAAGGTCTGTATTCAGCTTAGTAGGTGACATGTGACTGGTTCCTGCCATTTCTAAATCCTGGGTCACATAAGTTACATGTCATTTAAGCAGTGGAACGACGTCTTGATTGTCACTCCAAAATGTTACAACAAGCATACAGCTGGAAATTAAAACATTAGAGCTGCCTATTTCATAACTGTGAGTAGGAATGAAAATCGGGAAGTGGGTGTGTCCACCCACTTTCACTGCCTAGTTTAAGGGCCCATGCTCTGGTCCTCAATGGTACGCAATGCAGGCCTGGGGGTGTGAGGAGGGCAAGCTTGATGGCTTTCAGAGACCAGGCCATCTCTCTCCCAGCCCAATGCTTGAACTGGTGGGGCTGGTGCCAGGGTCACATCTCCAGACCTCCCACATGCGATGGATATCAACAGATGTCTGACGCTTCTTCAGACAGCTGTCTGCATTAAAGGAGTCGCTTCAAGATTCAGAGCTAAGCATCTCAGATTTCAGCTCAATCTTCGGAAAACACCTTACACTGTATGATACGCCACCCATAACAGGCTTATGTTAGCTGACCTGCAGTTTGGCTCAGTTATTAGCAATGGCTTACGTTTCTACAGTGACCGATGCATTTGTGATGGTGCAATGCCTTCCCCCATTGGTTGTTTCATTCGTTGCATTTCTAGGTAAGATGTAATATCCGACAGTCACAAAGCACCCTCAGGTTTAACTGAGCATCTGTCTGAAGAGTGGCTGTAGTGATGACGGCATTTTTATGAATGAGCCACAAATTCTTGCCTTTAATTAGCTATCAAGCCAGTTCCAGGGTGCTGTGAATCCCGATTTCTGCATGGTAGTTGGCAGTTTGGGCCTCATCGTACTGTCTCTCGACGAATTGACTGTTCCAAAGATGCTGATTCCTTGTTTGTTATTGTGAAATCAATTTCTTAGCCAGATGGGTTAATTGCCAGTAGGCTGTGGTCAGAACATGATAGGAGATGACAGTGTTGATATCATCCTTTTTATAAGGAAAAACTACTTATGAAGAACTACTTATGAAACTAAACTTGAAGAAATGTATGGTTAGTGCC
The DNA here is from genome assembly GCA_011763525.2 of Mormyrus iriodes. Lineage (NCBI taxonomy): Eukaryota > Metazoa > Chordata > Actinopteri > Osteoglossiformes > Mormyridae > Mormyrus > Mormyrus iriodes. The sequence continues at coordinate 6,424 of JAAGVU020000246.1, read as the reverse complement.
AGGAGGAAATGAATATCTTTGATTTTGCATCCATTTGGTAACTAAAGTTATCTGATAGACAGGAATGCTTGGTTTTATGTTTTTTTCCATTACTTTACAACATCTGAAAGAAACTGAAATAGAAAAGCTTTGTTTAGTTTATGATCCATTGGACAAACACAGACATAACAGACGGTTTGAGGCTAATGCTGAATGTTTATTGCTTTTTCCAGCTATATACGCTATGATTGTTAAAGTGAAATTTGAATTTTAGTCGGCATTTTAGCCTCAAACAAACCAATGCTATAGCACAATGGGCACGTTCTATTTCAACTGTTTCGATGGAGCTTGACATTAAACATACATATACAAACTTTTGTGAATAAATATTGCAAAAATATCAAATAATTGTCTTCCTAATAAATAGAATTCTGCGTTTTGCTGTTATTTCTAGAAGAAAGTAGTAGAATTCCAGCCTATTTTTGAATGTTTCTCTATCCCTTTGTTTATAGCTTATAGTGAATAAATTATAAAATATATCTTTTTGTTTCAGAGAAGGGTAGTGCATGGATCATTGTGGAAGTGAATATACACTTTATTTTCTGTCTAATGTGAATAACACAGATGTTTTATGGATTATTAGGGATACGTTTAGTGGAAAATGTTTAAAATATATGCCGCATTTTGCGCAGGATTACTCTGGAATGCTTTAGTATACAATCCTGCAATTTGGACGGCTGGATCCAGTAAATGTTCTCCATTACAAAGATATTTGGTTGATGTCTATGCCTTATATCTATCCAAAGTTATGAGCCTGAGATAAAAGGGCAGGAAAATCAACACATTTTGTGTTTGTTGTTTTCTAAGGGATAAAGAAGTAAATAAATAGTTTTTCTCACCTGAGCCACACCTCCATTTCATGACCTGCTGCCTGTGACAAGATCGAAAGTTAGTCCATGGCGTATGAAAGCATCCTGAGGTAATATGGTGTTATGATATCAGGCAAAGGTACCATCCATCCCAGCAGGGTAAGCCAGGTGACTCCACACATTTGCTGAACCTTTCTCTCATGTGATCCTTATATAGTTTTACATATGCACATGTGCCAGCTCAAAAAGCTCACGCAGGGTGCTGATTCTGTAGATTTTCCTGTTCCCCCCCACCACATGCTTTGTTTGTCAGCTTTCTTTTTATTGTGTAGCTCATCCTTTCATTCTCCTTCCTCTTTGAAACACAGAAACACCCACAGTAAAGTCCACCTTCCCATCTCCCCCTTGCCACATTGGTTGTATTCTCAAGCTGTGGCACAGCTTCTTGAAAGATGGTGATACAGAAATCACAGTTCTACAAAACAGCCTAACAGACCTTTGCTGAAACTCAGCTGAGAATGCTGTTTGCTACATAATAAAGGTTTTTGGTGCTTGAGTCCAAATGACAGTTGCCCCCTTTGCTAATAGGTCTCTATATTAGTAGCCGAGCTTCCTGGAGTGTGGCAGAAATGACTTGACCTTTCTAGTATACTGAAATGAACAGATTTTCTTGAGCTGCATTTGTCCAGCTGAGATGTGCACCCTAGTCCCTCTTAATCCATACCTGTTCCTTTTTTCCGCATAAACTGTTTATCTCTGCATGAACCCCTGTATGTTGAGGAATTCTGAGAAGAGGATTGCAGATGTATGTTTATATCAAGTCAAGTCACTTTATTGTAATTTCACACACATAAAATGAAGCTTTGATTCTTCAGAGAATCAAGCAGTTGGCACAAGAACAGTTGAGCGATAGATACTGACCAAAACTACTGTGGGGGATTAATAAAAGATTAAAAATAAAATACCCCTCCATGAATCGCCACCTTACCGTGGTGGAGGGGTTTGTGTGCCTCCATGATCCTGGGAGCTTTGTAGTCTGGGGCAATTGCCCCTAGTAGGGTCTCCCAAGGCAAATTAGTCCTAGGTGAGTGGCCAGACTAAGTGCGGTTCAAGCAGATCCCCATGAGAAAAAAAGCAAAGGGTCATATTATCCCGCCTGGACTGGGGAGACCGGGGTCTTGCCCTGGAGCCAGGCCTGGGGCAGGAGCTCGAGAGCGGGTGCCTGGTGACTAGTCCTGCACCCAAGGGGACCAGTCAGGCACAGCCCGAAGAGGGAACATGGGTCCGTCCTCCTGTGGGCTCATCACCTGCAGGGGGGGCCGTGGGGGTCGGGTGCAGTGTAGATCGGGTGGCAGTCGAAGGCAGGGGCCTCGACGGACCTAACGTCAGCTACCGAAACTAGCTCTTGGTACATGGAATGTAACCTCTCTGGTGGGGAAGGAGCTTGAGCTGGTGCGGGAGACAGAGAGATACCGATTAGATATAGTCGGGCTCACCTTGACGCATGGCTCGGTTTCAGGGGATGGGCTCTGACGGCTGTTTGTGCGTATGCACCGAACACCAGCTCAGAGTATCCAGCCTTCCTGGAGACCTTGGACGGGGTGCTGGAAGGCGCCTCACCTGGGGACTCCATCATTCTACTGGGGGACTTCAGTGCTTACATGGGTAATGACAGTGTAACCTGGAAGGGTGTGATTGGGAGGAACAGCCTGCCTGATCGTAATCCGAGCGGTGATCTGTTATTGGACTTCTGCGCTAACCACAGTTTGTCCATAACGAACACCATGTTCGAGCATAAGGGTGTTCATAAGTGCACCTGACACCAGAGCACCCAAGGCTGTAGATCGATGATCGATTTTGTAATCATGTCATCGGATCTGCGTCCATATGTTTTGGACACTCAGGTGAAGAGAGGAGTAGAGCTTGTGGTGAGTTGGGTCCCATGGCGGGGGAGGATGCCGGATACACCAGGCAGACTCAAACATATAGTGAGGGTGTGCTGGGAAAGCCTGGCGGAGGCCCCTGTCTGGGAGATCTTCAACTCACACCTCCAGCAGAGCTTCTTTTCCCTCCCGGGGGAGTCAGGGGACATGGAGCCTGAATAGGCTATGTTCCAGGACTCCATTGCTGAGGCGGCGGCGCAGAGCTGTAGCCGTAAGGTTGTTCGTGCCAGTCGTGGCGGCAACCTCTGAACCCGGTGGTGGATACCAGAGGTAAAAGGAGCTGTCAGTCTGAAGAAGGAGGCCTTCAGGGCTTGGTTAGCCTGTGGGACTCCAGAAGCAGCGGACAGGTACCAATAGGCTAAGCAGGAAGCGGCTCAGGTGGTTGCTGAGGCAAAAACTCAGGTGTGGGAGGAATTTGGTAAGGCTATGGAGAACAACTTTCGGTTGACCTCGAAAAGGTTCTGGCAAACCATCAGGTGACTCAGGAGGGGGAAGTGGGGCTTCATCAATGCTATCTATAGCAGAGATGGAGGGCTGCTGACCTCAACTGGGGATATAGTCGGACGGTGGAAGGAATATTTCGAGGATCTCCTAAATCCCACTAATACACCTTCCTTGGAGGAAGTAGAGCTGGAAGGCTCAGAGGAGGATTTTCCCATCTCAGGGGCTGAGGTCACTGTGGTAGTCAAACAACGGTTCGGTGGCAGGGCTAGTTTCCCCTTGTTTTGGTGCGCTATATCTAGCAACTCGGTTTTCTGATCTGTGCGAGATATTCATGGTGTGTTCTGAGTTTGAGTGTTTTCTCCCATATCTGATTATCGGTGCTCTGACGTCTGCTACCCATTCTAGATTCCAAGTTTCTGCCTGTCCCTCTCTGTACCGATGCCGATCGCCTGACCCCTGCCTGGAACCCCGACCTTCGCTCTACGCCTCTGTCCTCCACTTACTGACGCCGATCGCCCGACCCCTGCCTGGAAGACCGACTACGGATTTTGGCCCAGCCCCCTGGTTATCTTTGTCGTCTTCAGTTTTGGCAGCCTGCAGCCACAAGTCCTGGAACTCCAGTTTGGAGTTGGAGACCTACAGACTTTGTGTGCTAAGGAATAATAAATGGGAATACCCAAAGCAGATCCGCATCAGTGTCCATCTTCTTGCCCTCATAACACACCTATGGTCATGAGCCGAGGTAGTGACCGAAAAAATGAGATCGCGGATACAAGCAGCCGAAATAAATTTCCTCCACAGGGTGGCTGGGCTCAGCCTCCAGTGACTGGCCTGCTCAGACATTCGGGAGGGGCTCAAAGTAGAGCCGCTGCTCCTCCACATTGAAAGGTGCCAGTTGAGGTTGTTCGGGCATCTATCTAGGATGCCTCCTGAAGGCCTCCCTGGGGAGGTGTTTCGGGCATGTCCAACTGGGAGGAGGCCCGGGGCAGACCCAAGACACGCTGGAGGGATTATATCTCTCGGCTGTCCTGGGAATGCCTTGGTGTTCCCCCAGCTGGAGGAAGTGGCCAATGAGAGGGAGGTTTGGGCATCCCTGCTTAGATTGCTCCCCCCGCGACCCAACCCCGGATAAGCGGCAGATAATGGATGAATGGATAAAAGTAAAATAATACACAGCACTACACAACAATAAACAACAACAACGACACAGTGCAAATAGTACAAGTGACCAGTGGTGCAGCACAGTGCATAGTGACATTAGACTGTTCAAATAACAAACACAGCAGTGCAAATGTGCATTTTATCATCATTTGATGTACATGCCAAAAATGCTGAGTTATTTTTCTATTCAATGTCTGGGCTAAGCCTCCTGGGTTATTTTGCCCTCACAACAGTCCAAGTATCCAGTTTTAACCCAGCATTTGGGTTCCTGGCCTGACCCAAATTTGGGGTAATGTTTTTGATTCAGCATTAACTGTACCCCTGCTGTCATGGAAACCTATGTTCTTAAACGCCACAATCAAATTTTTTTTATTGGAAATGTTTGAGGACATCCCTAAAATAGCTGATGTGGCATAAACATAACAATGTTAACTTTTAATTCATTGAATTATAATAACGTTTACAATAAAATTATATTATTAACAATAATAATGTTAGTTAACTCTGTTTGAAGGATGTTAGACTATAATCTAATGTGATTTAGCTAACATCAGTTAATATTAGCTAGCTATCTAGCTGACTAAAATAAGTAAGGGATAATGCATTTGTCATAGTGTGGAATTGTTCTGGCGGGACAAAGGTAATGAACCACTGAGTGACTCTGAGACAAAGGGGTTTATTAACAAACTGAACATACCGGGGAAAAGCACAATATAAAGGGACTGCGAGGGGCTAAAAAGCAAACGGGGAAAAATAATGGACAGGCTAAAGAAACCATTAAATAATACAACTAGGGAACAAAGCAATACAAGGAGCAGTTGCTGGGCAAACATGGACTGGGCAGGGTCAAATGCACACATACCCTGACAGTACTGCCAGTGGGTAATGATTGCTGAATTCACCCGGACAGGTATACACCAAGTATCCATGGTTCAATAGATTTATGTTCTGAAACTTAATTCGGTCAGCAACAATAAATACTTATTTTATATATTTATATATTTTTCAATATTTAAAAGTATTTGTAAAGTTATTATATTTAATTATGATGCATATTCATTAGAGATGATGCTAATATGTATTTCATAATCGAATGAGCAACCCGGTACTAATGCTAAATTTGACCTGCTTTGGGTAGTTGTAACAACCTAGTATCATGGTTAAGTTGCATAACCCAAGAGACTGGGTCAAAATAACCCAGTGTGTGTTCTGCCCAATATTTACCCAGTGCTGGTTTGCCAGTTAACCTAGTCTGGGTTGTTTTTTAACCCAGCATTTTTCAGAGTGTAGGTGGAAGTTGAGAAGTCTGACAGCCAGAGGGAAAAAACTGTTGCAGAACCTAGTGTGGATGGAGCAAACGCTCCAGAACCTTCTTCCAGATGGAAAAGGGATGAACAGGCTGCTTGTTGGGTGCGAGCAGTCCCGTGTGATGGGACGCGCTCTGTCATTGTGGCATTTGTTATGGATGTCCATGAGGGCAGGTAGGGAGGTTCCTGTCTTTTCTGCCGTTCTCACTACTAGAGGGTTTCGCGATCTGAGGATTTGCAGTTCTTTTTTATTGTAGTACCTTTATTGTAACAGCAGATACACCACAGGAAGGCCTTAGGCCCAAAATAAATGCAATACAAGAAGACCTTAACACAGGCACTGAACATTTTAATTGCCATTTCTAAGGGATGTGAAGGAAGAGATTGTTGATGCTGATGGCAAAAGACCTAAATGGCTATAAGAGGATCACTTCAGTCTGTTTTGATCACTGGACCTCCAAGTGTCAGTCCAGCCAGCAATAACATACTCTAGCATGCCTAAAGGACGGGGACTCCCGAAGGGGGTGTCTCTGAATTAGTTTAACCAAAGAAAGTTCTCTTCTGAAACTGGTCTTATAATAGGCAGGGCGATAACTAAGACACATGGGTACATTTCTTTAAATGTTAATTTCTCTCAGGTATGTGTGTTATTTCTTAATTGCTTATGTTGTAAAAGTATAGAAAATGGCCATTATTCCCTTTAAACTTTGCTTTTGTGACC
>JAAGVU020000245.1:0-16184 GCA_011763525.2 Mormyrus iriodes | reverse complement strand
ATTTTATGTTAAATGCTGGTTTCTCAGTCTGTTTGTTAGGCAATGTTGAGAAATCATTCTTAAGGTTTTCTCACCTGCGTGTTCTGTCTCTGATCTAAACATTTATGCACAATTCAAATCATGTTACTGTCATGTTTGTGTTCTGTTTCTTATTAGATCTCATGATCTTGTAACAAGCAATGTACAGTACTTCAACTTTTTATCACAGTATTATTTATTGCTTACTTTCAATAAAATACTGAAACTTATTTTCCACTGCCAATAAAAAGACTGTCTTTGTTTAAACTGGTGTCCTTCCTTCATGCCTCATTGTGTATTTAAATGTTTGATGTAGTTTTGAGAGACTGTGGTATGATTGTTAGTTTACGTTGTCATTAACTGAGATGCCACATTAGTTTCCATTGTTACTTTTCACTTGCAGGTTTGATGTGAAGTTTGATTCGTAAGGGAAGTACAAAATGTCAGTGTACTCAAAAGGAAACCGAGGAATTGAAATTTGAGCTCCACATTTCTCATTTTACTTTGCAATGCTAAGGTATTTGGGTAATTTTGATTATTTTGCAGTATACAATAAGTCTGGATTAATAATTCGGTTCATTTTCCACAGCCACTTATCGAGTACAGGTTCACCCGGAGAAGTGAGTGCATCACCTTGGATGCACAATTCACCTAACTTCATGTTTGGCTCCATGAGAGAAAACGATAACGACCCAGGGAGAACATGTGAAACCCACATGCAGTGAGGGTGGGATTTCAACATATGGCAGTCATACTCAGTGTCTAACTACTATCACACACGGAGATCCCAATTTAACGGCATCATTTTGAAATGACTATTCAATGTGCAGTACGCAAAGATGCATGATAACTTGATAGTAACACTTGAACTTTATTTACGGTCAATTTCTTTATATATACTATTTACTTAAATGTATAGTTTAATTCTTTTGTATATTGTTCAGTTCTTGTATATACTGTTTACTTTGTATTTGTGGTTGCATTGGCTTACCGGTACGCGCTGTCAGAGGTGCACTTGGAGGAGCTCCGGTTCTTCACTCACGGCGGCGCCTCCGCTCTGCTCCCAGGTGGAGCTGTTGAGCCCAAAGCAGGAAGCTGGATACTGGGAGAGCCGGAAGAGGAGGCGTAAGGAAGGCGTCCGGCAGCCGAGGAAAATCTCCCTTCGCATTATCCTATTATTTTAAATAAAAGCGTCTCTGGCGAGTCCTTTAGAGAGGGTCCCCGGCAGCACAGGCAGCGCTCAGGGTGAGTTTCGCCGTACTGCCGCATATTAAGCGCCGGGGCTGCGTCAGCCACCTGGAAAACGGCAAGGAAAGGAGAAGGAGCCGAGCGAGCTGCGAAGCCGAGCAGGAAATAACGTGTCATTAAATCGGCCTTTCTCTGTTGGAATTTACTTTTCTGTAGAAATGTAAGTGCTGTTAAATGCCCGTCAGCTGTTTTGTCGAGCTTTGGCTCCCTTCGTTTGATTGCACATTGTCTGCTTTGTGATGGGGTTATATTTTTAGTAAAAAACCTTGGTAAGACTGGCAAATCTCTGGTTTGTCTCCAATACCCCGTGAAGATGCCCTATTTAAATTACGGGCGATTTGAAGTACCACCATAAAATTAATTTTTTAGGAGCGGGTTAACTTAATTGACATTAGCTTTTTTTCGGTTTTAACTTGAATATTGCTATTCTTCGTAATTCATCTGGAACTGCTTGGCCGCCTTTAATCGTTTAGTTTTAATTACATAGATTTACGTCCTGTATTTATGGCCATTGGGCCTGTAGTCCTCGTGTACTTTTATTTTTGAATAAAACAAATGGCAGGCTGGAAGCAGAGAGGGGTAGAGTACAGCTCCTTTTGTGTCGTGACGTGTATGTATGTGTGTGTAAGATATCTGTACACACAGATATGGATTATATTATATAAAATATAATCTCTGTGTGTGTATCATGGTGCCCCTTCTGGGACAGATCGCAGCTGGGTGTGGTGCACAGCGATAGTAAGAAGCGCAGGGTGCCCACGCTGGAGGCTGCTCCCGGAACAGCAGAGGGAGCCGTGCATTTTCCCCCCGGTTCCACTATATCTGAGCATCATCCAATCTGCATGCTTGGCGGATTTGCAGCTGATAAATGTGATGGTTCTGTTGCTTGTGGGATCTCTACGATGGGAGGCTGATCAGGATGGTTCAGGATTCCCACTTCGGGCAGGTGGCTGACTGACGCTACCGGCGTTCCTGGAGTTCCTTTATTGGAAGATCTTCGCAAAGAGATGGACTCGATGTCCCTTATTAAAATGTCGTTTCACTTCTGCTTCTAAATTACCTATCTGATGTTCGGGCGTATTATGCTTAATTCATGAGCAAGTTATACTTCTGCATAATGAAATGTTGTCTACTGAGGTGCTGCACAAAGTAATTAGAAGTAGCACTTTTAATGTATACGTCTTACATATTTATATTGTTTATTTCTTTTATAAACTGATATTTCGTCTCAGTGTATGACCAACATTTCATAGAGCTGAGACTGGTAACCTGGGGAATGTTTCTCACTTGTCTCCTGTCTGTCCCTTTCTACAAGATAAGCTTAGCTTGCCAAGTCGTGGGAGCCCTGCTTTAACTCCACCTATTACCTCCTTCTTACCTTCTTTTTACAGATGTGGAAAGCAGCAGCTGGTCAGTCTGTCAGCGTTTCTGCTGATAATGGAGATGACTGGGAAACAGACCCTGACTTTGAGGTAACAGCCTAGCTGTACAATAGAATCTTTTTAATATTTAGTGTGTCTTGCAACTTACTGGTCCCTTAAAACTTCTAGAGCAGTGTTTCCCAGCCCGGTCCTCGGGGAACCACAGCTGATCCATGTTACTGCTTCCTCCCAGCTCCCTGCCAGACTGTCCACATTTTTCCTTTCTCCTAGTAGTAAAACGTGGACTGTGTGCGGGTCCCCCAGGACCGGTTTGGGAAATATTCTTCTAGACTGTTGGTAATTTTGTATTGGAAGGTCTAGAGATAAGATGAGTGGATTCCTTGCCGATGACTCTGTATATTCACTGCATATTCAGTGAAGGTGGCTTTGTGGAGTTTAATGTGTTACTGTAGCTCCATGATGTTCAAGCATCACCTAAAACTGCATGCCTTGTGGGTTTGCTAGTTGATGAGTCTGGTCGATTCTGCTCTTTGTGGGATCTCTTCAGCTGGCCGTTGGCTCTTTACCTCCTTTGAATCTTTTACTTTTTCCCCCTCCCTTTGTCCCTGGAAAAAAGAATGACGTGTCTGAGAAGGAGCAGCGGTGGGGTGCCAAAACTGTGGTGGGTTCAGGACATCAGGAACATATTAAGTGGGTAACCGACCGTGTTCGTCTCCATTACCTCACCTCCTTAAAGCCCTCGTACTTCGTTTCTTGACATGCCACACCAGTGTCTGGTGTGCTTGGTCTCACTAGGTCCACTGTGGTACTGCGGTTATCAGAGTAGGCACAGGAATTACCTCGCATGACCAGGAACTTTGTTTTGGTTCATGCCTGCAGCATTTCTCTGTTTTTGTGTCTATGTATTGTGCGCTGAGCAATAAGTTTATATGGGGTTACAGTTATGACACAGCACTACTGCTTCTGCCAACTGTCTGGCTGCTATTTCAGTGACAGCATGGATACGTATGGGAATGTCATGTGTAGAAGTGTTTAGTTTCTATAAAAAGTGCAAGCATGTTTTCTGAGTGAAGTGCTTGATGTGGACCTAGTGAATGAAGGTTTGGGATTCAAAACCATTGATATTTGACATTTCGTATATGTCAGCATTTCTGTATGCTTGTCATGTATAGAATTTTGTTTCTGTTCACAAGTGAGTTTGCTTGCATGTTAAAGGATCTTGAGCTCATAGATGGCTAAAACATCACTGGTTTTTAGTGGCTCGGAATTAGCATTAAGCATTTGGCCTTGTTCGTTTGCAGCATCCACGAGCTGCGTGAGAATGTTTCAACGGAACACCAGAAACTGAAGCAGAAAGAGCTGGAGAACATGCCCAAGGCCTCCCATGGCTATGGGGGGAGGTTTGGTGTGCAGCAGGACCGCATGGACAAGGTGAGCACCCCTGGGCTTTCTGTGGTAGGCTCTTACAGTTTATGTTCATGTTCACCGGGTCACTCTTTGCATACCAGGCTGAATTAACTTAAGCTTTGCTGAAGTTTATAAAAAGGTACATCATTATTCCAATATTTTATAATATGTGGTACTTTTAACTTCTCAGTGAAAAGAACACAAACGTAGTAGTACACAACAACTTTCCCACAAAGAGCAGATCTTAATCAAATGCTATTTTAGTACATTCTAACAAAGATTTAACCCTGTCAAGCCAAACCGTAACAGAATCGGTAAAAAATGAAACACTTTGCTGTCAAAAAGTTATTTTGCATAAACTACTTGAATTCACTCAAGTTTGTTTTAACAGTCTCTGTGAAGTATTCAGCTTATTTTGTTTTATGTAAAACAAGTTTGTTGGATCAACTTCTTTAATAGTCACCTCTTTGGCATTAGCAGTTCTCTCCTAGAGAACAGAGGCATGTAGCAAATAACAAATGGCAGAATACATCAGACATGGTCGTGTTCTTTTTAGCTATTGAGCACTGTTGCCAGAACACTGCTCCTGTTGATCAAAACAATGGGACTTGCTGCTGGTGTCATCTTTGCTGACATGCAATGAACTACTGCAGATTAAAGCTTAGCTACATATAGATGAGGTGTATAAATCTGAAGGGGTAATAGCAGAATGTTATAGTCACTTTTACAGTGCTAAACTATTTGTGAGAATTACTAAAAATAGGCTGCAGTACTATTTGTCATTTAAAAAAAAGAACACAGAAGAGGTACCTGTAAGCTAAACAGGGCTGCTTCTTCGAGCTAGAGAATCCAGCTTTTGAAAGAATCCACTGTTCCAGGTATCATCGGGCACGAGGATGGGATACACCCGGGATGGGATGCCAGTCCGTCATAGGGCACATACATAGACGATCATACGCTGTAGGCGTGAGAGATGGCGATGAGCCGAACTTTGTGGCGCTAGCATTCTGGGGCAGAAGTGCTAGCCATTGAGTCACCCTGCCAGCCTCAGGCCTTCTCTCTCTCCCTCCTTAATTCTATGGGAGCGGTGGAAGTCATCAGCTCTTTAGCTGCCGCTCTCGTGTGTGTGTGTGTGTGTGTGTGTGTGTGTGGGTGCGCGTGTGCTTGCACACTCTGCTCACTCGGGCATGTTCTTTAATATTCTCATTTCCCAAGCCTGTCATGTTGATGTATCATTCTTTCACGCTGTTCGTTTGATAGAATAGCCTCATTTCATGGCATGGATTATCAGACAGAATACTGCTCTCCAACAATAACAGGACAGGAGTTTGGGAGTAGCCAGAATGTTAGCAGATCACCTCTTGCTCTGCCTGTCTTTTTTGTCCCCCTCAGTCCGCAGTAGGCCATGACTACCAGAGCAAATTGTCCAAACATTGCTCTCAGACCGACACCTGCAAGGGATTTGGGGGCAAGTTTGGTGTCCAGGCGGATCGGGTTGACCAGGTAGGACAACAGGGGTTTTTGCTGTGGGGTAGATACAGTATTTATACACAGACTTCATTCACTTGTCATTGTATAATTACCCAACATAACGGCAGTTAACTTTGTCACTGTTAAAATGTATCCTTTTAAACTCATTTGCATACTTTATCTGAGACCACAATTCGCAAGCTAGAGTTGTGTGTGGTGACTTCGGAATATTCTTGAGCTGCCTTTTCCTGTGGGGTGAAAGTTGCCTTTCTGTAGTAACAGAGGTCCTTCCCTTTTTTTTTATTGGGCCTGTCGATTGTGGTCTGTGTTTCCTGCCCAGTAAGTGAGTGGCCCTTTCGCATCATGACACTGACCATGTTTCCTTACTGTATGCTTCCAGTCTGCTGTGGGATTTGAGTACGCGGGGAAGACTGAGAAGCACGCCTCCCAGAAAGGTGCAGTCAGCTTTACCGTTCACTTTTTCTCAAACGCAGTACACCCTTATAAACAATGTCCTGAATCAGTTGTGCTGCGTGAGTCAGTGTGTCTATAATCCTTCTGGTAAATTGTAAATTTGATACTTGGCAATAACTTCAGTGTTGGACTGAACATTTTCCACCTGCGAGCTGCCTCGCGGGGCGTCCCATGCTCACGGGGTGTCCCCGCCGGGCTTTGTGGATGGACACTCTGCAGCTACTTTCAGTGTTCCTTGTTCTCCCGCCATCCTCTGCTTTGTGGATTTTCATAATTGTAATTGTTTAGTTTGCTGTATTCAAGCTGTTGATCTTTGACACCCCCCCCCCCCCCTTGCCACCCCCATGCTGAGGCTTAGTCAGCATAGTCAGCACCTGCTTGACTGCTTTTGCTCTTTGAATCATGTAGACTACGCTACGGGGTTTGGGGGGCGATATGGGGTGCAAGTGGACCGCGTGGACCAGAGTGCAGTAGGCTTCGATTACCTGGGAAAAACGGAAAAGCATGAGTCGCAGAAAGGTTTGTCCCCCCCTGCTGTCGCTGCTTGATCAGTCTGACCTTCATCAGTTTGCATCCTGCACTACACTGCCGTATATATGGCGTCTGTGCCCCTGCTCATCACCGTGGGGGGTGCACAATAATTTTTAATGATTATTACTGAGTCAGTAAATTTGGTTTTGGCAAGCACTGTGTTTTTTGATGTTAAATTACATGCTTTCTGCCTCAGAGCGGCTGTTCTGCATTAAAGAGCAGCTCTGTCGTTATTACATGCTGCTACGCTCTGCATCAGTGTGCTCTTACACGCTTGCACTTTACACTTGTATCTCATTGATCTGAGTGTCCTGTTTCAGACGCTTAGTAGTTTAATGGAATCGATGAGGGAATGCAGTCCTTTTGGTCAAGAGAAATGCCTGGTGATTTTTACTTTATTTTTGGTCACCTTTGACATGCTGATTAACTGTGACGGGAAATCGACAGATTACACAAAAGGCTTTGGAGGAAAGTTTGGTGTGGAGACCGACAAGGTGGACAAAAGTGCAGTGGGTTTCGAGTACCAGGGCAAGACGGAGAAGCACGAGTCTCAGAAAGGTCAGCCTCCCGGTGCCACTGATGGTGGCTTGCTGTTCTCTCCATCCCTGATTTGTCTGTTCTCTCCTCACTCATATACCTCTGCGTTTTGAGAGAACAAGTTTTTCTGGGTCTGAAGGGAAGTCACGGTGAGAATGTTCCTCTTTTGACTCAACGTGGAACTGGGTTCCAGAACTTTCTCTGCCCCACAGAGTCCTGTGACACATGCTAAATGCTATTATTTGCCTCTAACTTCCTTGAAATAGACGTTAACGTCACCGGATTCTCTGCACTGTTACTGTTTGTTGTTTCTTACTTGTTGTTGCTGCTTATTACTGTCTAAATGTTTTTTCTGTTAACTAAATGTGTATCTTGTGGTGCTATTGTAGATTTTGTCATTTTTTTTTGTCTTTTATTTACACATACAGCTAAACCAACTGTTTTTGCGTCTTGATAGCATTGATTAATTTGAACAGGAATATCAGCATTTTCAGCTGATTAGGGGTGAGCAGGATCCAGCAGTGGTCCTGTGCATATTCTCATATTTTCAGTATCCTGCTCAATCCATGATGCATGTCTTTGTTGTATACTTGTTACACACAGATTATGTGAAAGGATTCGGAGGGAAGTTTGGTGTGCAGACGGACAGGCAGGACAGGTCTGCTTTGGGCTGGGACCACCAGGAGAAGCTGCAGCTCCACGAATCGCAGAAAGGTATCCCTAGGCTGCCCGGCGCTGTCTGGAAGTGTCTCCCCTTCATGCAGGTTTCTGCCACCTCCAGCCTGGTTCCTCCATCACCACATATTTATTCGTGAGGATCTGTCTGGCTACAGTGGGTTGCCGAAAATAATGGAAATTTCTCATAACGATCGGAAGTCCTTTGTGGAGTGAGAAGAATTTGCCTGGGCTGAGACGGTTCACACATTCTGTTCCCTCTACTCCTGGGGGTGGGGGTCACAGTGTCTTACAGTGAAGTGAAGCGTGATTCTGAGCGATTCCTGGGGGCTGCTACCCTGCTACAGTCTGTTTCTCAGCTTTATAAGTTGTTCTTACAGCTTCTCACTCGCCCTGTTCCTTATTTCAGGTGTCTGTCCATGTCTTGTATTGTTCCACCTGCTCACTGATCACCTTTTTATGATGTTTTTCTCTTGATCTGAAATTCCCCTCAGGGGGTTTTACTTGTCTCGTCATTGTCTCAGCCTTTAAAAAAAAATGTTAGAAGCTCAGCCTTGTCTTATGCCTTATGTTCGTATGTATTGGAAAAGCTGGTATAAAAAATGATTGGCTGTTCTTATGTGTTGGAAAGCGGGGGCTGCAACTTCTCCTCTGAACTTCTGAAAAATGTATCTAATGGATAAGAATTTTTTGTCTTCCTCTTTAAACTTTAAAAGCAGTGATTTAAAATGATATGTTTTTGCCTGGATGCAAATTCTGCCAATACAAAATTTCTTTACTTCATCAAAATTCTTTGGCTTGATGATAAAGTCTTTGGGAAAGTGAGACCAGAGGTTTCTGTCTGCTGTGAGCGACTCTCTGGGGTGCTATATTCATTGGAGGCGTCCTCAGAGGAGGAGGTGCAGCCCCGGTGGCGGTGTGCAGTGTCTGTCTCCCACGGTGTGCGGTGCTGTACTCACCCGTGGCTGTTCCTGTCTGGTTTTACATGTCACATCTGTTTGTCTGAGCTGTGTTCTCTTCCATTGTGGAACTCTTTTCAGATTATAAACGCGGGTTCGGAGGGAAATACGGGGTAGAGGTGGAGAAGCAGGACAAATGTGCCCTGGGCTATGAGCACAAGGAGAAACTGGCCAAGCACGAATCCCAGCAAGGCACAGTCCCCCCTCTGGCTTCCAGGCAGACCTGCAGTGCTCTGCTCACAGATGGTGCCTCAGGCCATTGCTACCCCCAGCTGCCTGTCCACTGTAGTTGGAATCTAATTTGGCTTTAATCTAATGCAACTTTTATGTATCAGACGTGTACCACACAGTGGTCTTAACTCACTGTTAGCCATAAATGTGCTGCTGCCTGGTGACCAGTGGGTGGCGCTAATGGTACTAGTAACAGTTGTCTGATATTTATTTTGTGCATTGCTTACCAGAGAACATTATGGAAGTGATGACTTGCTAACAACATTAGTGTCAGTTCTGTTATTCATCACACAAGAAAGAATTGCAGAATAATTAGAAGAATCTCTTCTGAACCTCTGTAGCTTGAGAATGTTATACTTTTGGTAGATATATGGCCCTGGACTGTCATGGTTGAGTGCTGCAGGTTTGGGAAACTTTGTATATTCATCTCAGTCTCATTCTCTTGCTCTTGTGCCAGTCGCTCTGACTGTGGCCTCTATCCCTGTCCGCGGCCTCGTCTGCTTCTGGGCCCCTGTATGCGAATGCTGTGTGCATGCCCACAGAGCCGCAAAGCTACAGTGCATCCTGCCAAGCGCCTTCCTGAGAAAGAGCTACCTCTGACACGGTGCTTGAGCCAAGATGACATCACAACCCTTTTTATTCTACGCTCTCTTTATATTTGTCCAAGTTAAATGTGATGGCTTTGCTCTTGAAGGTTTGCATGAGTTGCTTGTAATGTTTAGTAACCTCGTATCAAAACACATTAGGCTGAAGTTTAACAGTGAATCTCTCTACAATTTCAGATTATGCCAAAGGCTTTGGTGGGAAGTTTGGTGTGCAGAAAGACAGAATGGATAAGGTCCCTGATTGTTATGCACGTTTGTTTCTTTATTAAGATTTTTATATTGAATCATAGTATTTGGCCTTTTCCTAATCGTGGGAAAAGTGTCACATTGTAGCTTATTTTCTCAGTCTTGAAAGTGAGAAACTCATTGTTTGAATTTTAATTTTAATTCATAGTTTATTGGCTGATTGTATCTGTGTGACGTTTAATTTGATCAGCTGTGGCCTCTCATTGATTTGACTTGCAGAGCGCTGGCACTTTTGACGAGGTTGAAAAGCCAAGCCCAGCCTATCAGAGGACCAAACCCGTTGAAGCAGGTCAGCCGAAGTCCTTCCCTGGTCATAGTGTAGGGTTCTGGTTGGATTTGCAGATTTCTCCCAGCTCTCTGCTCTTATTTCTGTGCCCCACCCCCCATCTCCATGGGCTGCAGCTGGCAGTAACATGGGCAGCATCAAGGCTCGCTTTGAGAACATCGCCAAGCAGAAGGATGAGGAAGACCGCAAGAAGGCAGAGGAAGAGCGGGAGCGCCGGCAGGCCAAGGAGAAGCAGGAGCAGGATGATGCCCGCAGGAAGGTGGAGGTACAGGCTCGTACTTTTCTTATGAATTTTCTTGCAAACTGATTGGGGACAATGAAGACACAACTTATGCTAAATTTAAATATGAAAGGATAATAAGACATTAACACTAGAACCGCCATTTCACACGCCAATGAACGTCAAACTCCTTTAACCACCAAGCAAGACGCAATTTAGCATGTGCAGCCCTTTTGTTTATGCTAATGCGCCTTTAGGGTTAGTAACAGCAGCCATTCTGACACCCTCAATCAAAAAGCCGTAATGTTCCTAACAGAGCGGCCACTCTGTTGAGAAATTGTAAAAATGACAGGTTTTCAAATGCAATGTTTTATAAAATGTTGGATATATAGACATAGTTTATTGGAGATTTCATGTTCGTCAAAGTTTCCACTTTAACAACTGTATAAAGTAATATTTTTTTATACAAATCAACTCAGGTGAAGCTGAGAAATGTATGTTTTCAGGGTTGCCAGCTCTCACGCGTCTGCCGTGACTCACCCTTTCAGACTCTCATGCTCACTCAAAAATCTTACAGCAAATCTGTATTATTCCATTATAAACCTAAAATTCTTTGCATCAAATGTTTTGGGGTAGTTTGCAAACACTTAGTTTTGCAAACAAAGACTTTTTACAAGGTAATAAAACTGTTACAAACGTAAATGCATGTGTGTGCAGACTTGAATATACACTGTGCACAGTGCCATGGCATACCATCGCGGCATTAGCGCTATGCACGAGCACCTGATGAGGAAACACACAGGAGCTGTTCTGGATCGCCAGAGTACGCAAAACTACCCTAAGTGCTTCATTCACGTTTATTGAATTAGCATTAGAACGTTGAGCTTTTTAATAATTGTCCATGTAGCTGCTAAATACACTCATTATTAAAGCCATAAAGTTGTCTGCCTGCTACATTAGAATCTTCATTGAATGAGTATTTGTGAAATTAAGGCTGAAATCTGGGCTTATTCTACGTTGATTGACGATGCCAGTGTGTGCGTTTGGTGCCTTTATCGTAACCTAAAACTGAAATGAAAACGAACACAAAATAATTTGTGAACTGAAATAAAAATGAAAACCATATTTACAACAAAAAAAAAAGTCGGACATTAATTAACTTTAAAAAGTACCGCCACACCACCATCTTTTTACCTTGTTTAACCACAGTATCTCCTTTTTTAAATGATGTTGTGGCTGCTGATCTGCCCCTTCCTTCATCGCGACTTCAGTGCTTATCGCTTGTGGCGTGCTCCGCTAACTGAACTTATTAAGCATGACTATATGCCAGATTTATATAGATTACTAACTTTTGGGCATCAAAATATGCATCTCATTAATATTTTTAGGCATACTCCTAATCTGCTTGTCAAATTGTGGGTGAAAATAATGTGTGTATAGTACTGAAAAGTCAGTGTACATTATCTAAAGCCCTGCAATGGCATACAGTTTGTCATCAGAATAAAATTAACTTAAACTTAATCATTTAGATTAATCGACCTGTCGATAATAGTTGGTAGATTAATCTATATCTAGTTGATGGATTAATCTATATCTAGTTGATGGATTAATCTATAGAAAGATAGTTGTTAGTGGCAGCCCTACATTCCAGCCAGCTGACAAAAGTTGGCAATCCTGCGTTTTACTGCGTTTTATTTGAAATGAAAAGTAGAATGTATGTTTTCAGCTGAAGAGGCTGGTTATTCCGTTTGTGTCGTTACTATGACAAATATTAAATGAATATGATATAAAACGTGTCACGTTTTTTATCTTTTCGGAACAAGACCGCCCATACCCAACTGTAATGGCAATGAGAGATCAGTTCTTTTGGTATTTATGTTAAAGCGAGACTTTTATTTTATTACGGCTGTGGGATTAAGATTAATTTCACAATTTAATTTCAATTACAATTTAATTTCCTATCGAAACCAACACTTAAATCAATGAGCATTAATATATATGACAGACACAACTGCATTGTAGGTTTTATGGCTTTTTTGGGGTGACAGTGACTCCACTGTTGTGAGGATTACTGACTGTCCCATTGTTTTCTTGATGGGTGAGCGGTATGTTAATGCGATGGCCCATTAACAAAGACGAAAGGTGTGATATACTGAAGTGCATCACTGCTGGCGGTTAAAGGGGGTTTGTTAATAAATACATATGCATTATATTTTGCTACCTATTCGTGAACTCTGTGTTCACCTTCTGTATGTGGCAATGCAGCTAATTAACACAGAATGATGTTCCAGATTTTGGTTTTCACACTTGAGGGAAATGTGGTGTATAAGCCCTCCCTTGCTTTGTTACAGGAAAAGGCCAAAGCCCGGCCCCCCTCCCCGCAGCCCAGTGCCACGTCGGCGGCTGAGCCCCTGCAGCGTGAGGTGAGACTGGCCCTCCCTCACGCCATTAAAAAGCAGCTTTTCCTGCTCATTTATAAGCTTTTATATTGAAAGAACAGGGAGCTGACAGGCGACAGTTCTTGCAAACTCAATTTGACAGTCTGGCTTGCACATTCACAATGCATAAAGTGGCTGTTTTCATGTCATTTGTATTTGTTGGCTGATCATACCTTCAAAGTATTTCTCTGAAAGCTGGTTGTTCTCCAAACATGGTCATGCAGAGGCCCAACCCAGATGATCATATGCTGTATCATCTCTCTTTCTAGTGGCTTATGATCTCCGAGCTGTATTACTGTTGGCCCTGACACCTGGATATTATTCAGTAGTCAGTATTACTCCACACCTCCATATGGGCGTCTTATCTGCCTAAATGTAAATTGTCTTGATCTGCAGTTGGAATGCGAATCCTTCATTCTCCTTCGGTTTAAGTTTGGAAATTTTTTTAAAAGACCTGTGAACTCCCTCCCATCCAACTGCAGAGCTCTGTTGTAGGCTGCCAGGAGGTGGCACAGACTGGCTCTCTGGCAGTCTTAAAAACATTGACACCTCTGGAGGGAGGCTGATGAAATATGACAGGTGCTTGAATTGCTCATCTTCCAGAGCACACGGCTGTATGAGAAGGCCAGCTGTGACTCAGCGGAGAACAGCAGAGGCCTGTATGAGGCTGAGCCTGTGGCTCAGAACACAGAGGAGTCGACATATGAGGTGGAGCCGTCTGAGGATCTCTACCAGAGCCCTGACGATGCCTACCAAGGAGGTGGGGAAGGACATGCCGGCTCACAGCGACACTGTTGCCATACAAAACATTTGACACACTTTTTGTGTGTGCATAATGTTTTTCTTTTTAGCAGCTAAGGTTTAGTATGCCATGTATCAGCAATATAGAAAATATGCTCTGTTCAGCTAAACACTACAGTGTAGAAAACTGCCATCCATCTATACATCTCTCTGTCTTCCGACTGCTTATCCAGCACAGTCAAGGTGATCCTGCAGTCCATCCAATTAGACACAGAGCAGTGGAACACCACCCTGGACAAAATTACAATCTGTCCCAAATAAGTTAGCGGGTCATGGGACGGTTTGTTTTTGTACCATGGGAACAACTCATAATACTCAGAAGACGGCCACACAGACATGGCAGAACGCGCAAACTGCACACCAGGCTTATTCTCGTTAACAAAAAGCTAAACCGTAAGAGAACATTTTTGTAAACTGAAATAAGATACGACCATTAATAATACCATGAATGTCTTGTCCATTTAGAAGGCATTAGTACATAATGTGCACTGTGTATTAATATAGGATTGTCTAACAGTTATACACAGTAAGCATTCCATCCCTAGAAATAAAATTACTACTGAAAGCTGAAATTAAATATATAAAACTAAAGAGAAATATATCTTTAAAATGAAAACTAACTAAAACTAAACTAGAAACGAAACTATATTTCAAATGAAAATTTAGTTTAATGTAAAAACTAAAAAATTTACACCTATAATAACACTGCCCCACCCACAGTGCAGGATCACCTCCATTCATAAATGTACAGTCAGTCCAGCTACAATGCCTGACATCACAGTCTGTTCTAATGCGACTTGATATTTTAGTACCCAAGTCCAATACAGCGTGAAATCGCATTTGTACTTGTTTGATCTTCAGTTCGAAAGAAAAGCATTATGCGAACTATGGTGTCTATGGATGGACTAAACGAAAAACACTGTTTGCACACAAAAATAGCTATTCAAGTGAACGATTGTGATGGCCGATTTTCGTAAACGAATAATTCTTTTGAACTGCTTCTTTTCAATGAATTGGTCAGAGTTTTCAGATCTAAAAAAATTGAACTTTTTGCACATCCACACGTTGTTAGGGTCAAAGTCTTAGATTCTAAAAATATTTGACAAATTCTCATATAAAAACACACAGCAACCTTTTTAAATTCATTTAATTTGCTTTTTGAAGACTGACTGACTGTAACCATGTTGCCTTCAGTGCCCCTTTGCATACCATAATCTGTTGCATTTGTGCTGTGCGCTTGCACGGCCACATGGCGCTTGTGGCTCACTACTCCCGACAATTGATGGTCCATATGACACGTCATGAACCATTTGCTGTATTTTCTGACCCCATTGGATGGTGCACTCTGTTCAAAAAAGGATTCAAACATGCCCCGAAGTTAACCAACAGCAGCATCTACTGGGGTTAGAAAATACACCAAATGGTTCATGAAGCAGTGTTTTGGCCATCACTGCTCCTCAATGTCGACAATCGACAAATTAGCCAGTTCGGCACATTCGGTTGAAAGTTACTAAACGATTGACTTATAAGACCCATAGGAGATATTTATGATATGATATATATGATTGATTACATTAATCAATCAAATTATTATTTATTTATTTGAAATGTTGCATTATTTGCTGCTATCATAGTTTGTATTGTTTATTTAATTCTGTTTGACGTAAGTTACTAAGTTTTGGAGTCACATTCCCCTTAACCCTCTTTTTTCCCCCATTAGATATGTTGTATTTTAGTACATGATTTTAGTGAATGCCAGGTTTTTCTGAAATGCATTAATTACGTTGTAGCACAATTGACTGTTCAACTGTTCAGTTAATTATATTCTGTGGCTTTTCAGGCTTAGGTGTACTATTACAAATGTGTTGCCTGTGAAATCTGTGTAAAAATGGCTTGTGGTCTTTATTGTGATCTTGTGTGTTTAGATGCAAACACCTATGCAGAGTACGGAGAAGACCTGGGAGTAACCGCAGTGGCCCTGTATGACTACCAGGCTGGTGAGTGCAGTGGCATTGTGGGGTGCAGAGTCGTCGTTGTCTTGGGGGTCGTGAGAGGTGCTGCTGGAAGTGTACACGCTTATCTGCGTTTTTGTTTTTATAGTTTTAGCTTTTACCTGATGCAACAATTGAAGTAATTTATACTGATGGACCATCCCAGACCCCAGTGGAGGGCCTTTGTTTTTTTAGTGGGGGTTACAGGGCTACAAGGAGTGTGCAGCCGTGAGTGTGCTGTCCAGCCATAACCTCTAATCTCCCGTGATATAAGCTTCTAAGCTGGGGTGAGGGCAGCCCGAGGGCCCTGCAATCCTGGAAGCATAAGTCGGGGACCGCCACATTGCTCAAACAGCCCTGCCCTGCCAGAGCGCTGGAGGTCTAAATGCTGAGACCTGCAGTCCAAATACATTCATTGCCTCCTGGGCTGTGTACTGAGATCCATTACAGTAGCATAGTATGAGGAATTATGCACATTTTGGCTTGTCCCCTTATACTAGACCAAAACAACCTAATATAGCTATATTTATAAAAATACATACATTGATCCCTCGTCTATCACGGGGGTTGCGTTCCAGAACCCCTGCTAAAGGTGAAAATCCGCGAAGTAAAAACCATATGTTTATATGGTTATTTTTGTATATTTTAAGCCCTTATAAACCCTT
>JAAGVU020000244.1:0-16212 GCA_011763525.2 Mormyrus iriodes | reverse complement strand
CTCTTAAAGCAGTAGTGTCGTTTAAGGGTGGGACTGATAAATGGCAGGTCCTGAATTTGAATGTCATTACAAAAGGTCTGTTCAATATACAACCAGTTATGGCATAAACTATTTTGTGTAGTCCATTTTAGGATATATTTCAATCCATTAGCAAGAGAGTAATTCTAAAAATTTGGAAGCTCTAGACCACCCTGAATTTTGGGTTTCTGTAAAGTTTTTAAGCTTATTCTTGGTGGCTTAGATTTCCATAGAAAGGAGGGCGTGTTCTTGCTCCGACTCTGTTCAATGCTTGTATGGGCAGGGTCGTTGGGTCCAGCAGTTGTGGGGCATGTGTTGATGAAGAAAGATTCTCTGATCTTGACTTTGCTGATGATGCTGTGATCTACGCTGAGTCAATGGAGGCTCTGATTGGGGCTCTTGAGAGACTGAGCGAGGAGTCTGAGTGTCTGGGATTGTGAGTGTCCTGGATAAAAACCATGATCCAGGCCTTTAATGACTTCTTAGGCACAGCCATCAGTAGTGTGTCTATCTGCCAAGAGAGTGTTGACCTTGTTGAGAGGTTCACCTACCTCGGCAGCGACATTCATGTCTCTAGTGACTCTTCCCATGAAGTCAACAGACAGATTGGGAGAACATGGGGGGTCATGAGGTCGCTGGAAAGGGGTGTGTGGCGCTCCTGATATCTTTGCAAGAGGATGAACTTTCAAGTTTTTAGATTCCTGGTGCTCCCTATCTTGCGGTATGGCTGTGAGACATGGACACTATCCAGTGACTGGACTCCTTCGATACTGTGTCTCGTGTCAAACAAGTGGTTGCTAGGGGAGTCCCAAATGAGGCACATTACCTGCATTGTCAGGGAGCCTCAGTTATGGCACTACGGCCATGTGGCGCGTTTCCCTGAGGGTGATCCGGCTCGCAGGATCCTCATTGCTGAGGACCCGAGCGATTGGACCAGGCCAAGGGGACGCCCACGTAACACCTGGCTGTGGCAGATGGATGGCCATCTCTGGAGGGTGGGACAGGACCGTGTGCTTGTCTGAGAGGTCGCCAGCCGGGATCCCGAGGCATTTCGTTATGTGGTAGGTGTGGCAACACGCTGCATCAGTGCATGCTCCACCACATGACCTGACCTGACCTGATACCAAAATATATACACTATATGGACAAACGTATTTGGATGCCTGGCCGTTACATCCACAAAAACTTTTATGACATCCCATTCTAAATCCATTGGCACCAGTATGGAGTTGGTTCCCCCATTGCAGCTGTAAAAGCTGTCAATGTTCTGGGAGGCTTTCCACAAGATTTTGGAGTGTCTGTGGGAATTTTTGCCCATTCATCCAGAAGAACATTTGTGAGGTCATGCACTGTAGTTGGACGTGAAGACCTGGCTCACAATCTCCATTCTAGTTCATCCCAAAGCTGTTGGATAGGGTTGAGGTCAGGGTTCTGTGCGGGCCAGTCATGTTCTTCCACACTAAACTCACAAACCATGTCTTTATGGATGTTGCTTTGTGTAC
This sequence comes from Mormyrus iriodes, assembly GCA_011763525.2. Lineage (NCBI taxonomy): Eukaryota > Metazoa > Chordata > Actinopteri > Osteoglossiformes > Mormyridae > Mormyrus > Mormyrus iriodes. Next base: position 14,692 of record JAAGVU020000244.1, on the reverse strand, counting down.
TGGGGCACAGTCATGCTGGAACAGAAACAGGGCCTTCCCAAAACTATTCCCACGAACTTGTTTTATATGTCCCGGTCTACAGGGTTGGGGAGTAACAGAATAGAGGTGTCGCTGTACTTATGGAGTGGGGGAAAACAAACATACTGCACAAAATAGGTGGTATAAGCAGTGTGTGTATTGCAAGTTTGCTCACCAAAAGTATATTTACAGGCTTCAAGAGTGACACAGGCCAATACAACAAACAAAACAATCTATCGCACCGAAGCTAGCCTACCTACAAATGAAAAATTAAACAAAAGACAATCACTCTTCCTGTCTCCCTGACCACATATACAAGAAAAACAACAGTCACTCTTGTTCATAGACAGGAACACTGGCAACATGGTCAACCCCACACCATTATCCCTCCTCCAGCAAACTTTACAGTCGGCACAGTGCAGTCAGGAAAGTAACATTCTCCTGGCATCTGCCAAACCCAGACTCATCCATCAGACTACCATACAAAAAAAGCACAACGTTTCCACTGCTTCAGAGTCCAGTGACAGTGTGCTTTACACCACTCCATCCAATCCTTGGCATTGCGCTTGGTGATGTCAGGCTTGCCTGCAGCTGCTCGGCCATGGAAGTCCATTCCATGAAGCTCCCGATGCACAGTTTTTGTGCTGGGGTTAATGCCAGAGGAAGTTTGGAACTCTGCAGTTATTGAGTCAACAGAGCACTGACGACTTTTAAGCACTATGCGCCTCAGCTGTCAGCGACCTTGTTCTGTTACTATACATGGTATCTTGTTTCTCTTGCTACTTAACTCTTCCACTTTGCAATGACACCACTCACAACTGATCGTAGAATATCTAACAGGCAAAAAATTTCACGGACTGACTCATTGCAAAGGTGCCATCCTATGACAATGCAACACTTGAATTCACTGAGCTCTTCAGAATAACCCATTCTTTCACAAATGTTTGTAAACCTGACTGCATGGCTAGGCGCTTGGTTTTATACACCTGGGGCAATGGGTCTGAATGAAACATTTGAAATCAAATCAAATCACCTTTATTGTCTCATCACTAGAACGAGTGATCTAGTAAGTGAAAGTCTTAGGTCATGGGTTCCTATTAGTGGTGCAGTACATTAAATAGATGCAGATTGTTTGTGAAACAACTGTCCTCTCTACATACAGACTGTACATAAAACATAATATATACAACACAAATATACAACTCTACATATGAACATATGAAACAGTATAATACACAATACAATACAGCATACATACAGTATGATTACAATATGCCATGGGCAGACAAACAGACTGTAGGTGTAATACAGTACAGTTTAATAAACCAGAGGCATTCACTAGTGGGATGGGGAATGGGGGTGGTGACCTAGGGATAGTTGATATCAGTTGGAGTTTTATCATCCTGGTGACCTGGTGGAAGAAATGGATCTTGAACCTGCTGGTCCGGCTCTTGATGATGCAGTACCATTTGCCTGATGGTAGCAGGGTGAGCAGAGCGTGGCCGAGGACCCTGCTGATTTTTGCAGCTCTCCTCTAGCACCGCCTGGGGTAGGTAGCCTGCAAGGATTGTAGCTCCTCTCCAATGACTTCGGCAGAACGCAGTACCCTCTGCAGTGCTTTACGGTTCAGGGATGTGCAACTCCAATAGTAGGTGGTGATGCATCCAGTTAGTAGGCTCTCAATAGTGCATCTGTAGAATGTCCTGAGGATTCGGGGACTCATGCCAAACCTTTTCAACTTTTTCAATCTTCTAACCTGAGGTATAAGAGGCATTGCTGTGCCTTCTTCACTGCCTTAGTGGTGCGTATTGTCCATGTGAGGTCCTCTGTGATGTGCACACTAAGGAACTTAAAGCTGCTGACCTAGTTCCACAGTTAGCCTGGTGATGGAGATAGGGGTGTGTACTCCACCATGCTTCCTGATGTCCACTATCAGCTCCTTGGTCTTGGTGACACTGAGGGTGAGGCAGTTCTCCTGGCACCAGTGTGTCAGCGCTCTGACCTCCACTCTGCATGCGGCCTCGTCACTACTGGAGATGAGACCCACCACTGTCACACAAACCATGGCTGAGACAAGAGATCCGAAGCACTCAGGTTTATTCAGGGTATGACAGTGGGAGGTCAGAAGGGAAAACAGGGTCAGAGCCAGAATCTGTGCGATTGGGTTGCCAGAAGCCAAGTCGTGATCCAAAACTGTATTCCTTAAGACGTGAGTGGAGGTTCGGGGAGCCAGGAGGTCAATCGGGAGACGTGGACACATGGAGAAGGGCGAACCACTGGGGAAGTCAAGGAGAGGACGGAGGCAGGGCAGGAGGCACAGGGAGCTTGGGCAAGGAAAGGGAGACAGAACGTAACTGTGGAGAGAGAGAGTCAGAGAACCGCTTAGTATGGGCATGACCGCAATACCTTGCCCCGACTGCTATGCGTTGCTGAAGCAGGGGTGGGCGTGACAACCACCATCATGTCCTCCGTAAACTTCACAATGATGTTGAAGCTGTTTGTGGCTATGCAGTTATGGGTGTACAGGGAGTACAGGAGAGGACTCAGTACACATCCCTGGGGGACTCCTGTATTGAGGATAAGTGTGGAGGAGGTGGAATCGGCCAATTTGACTGCCTGGTGCCAATCAGACAGGAAGTCCAGGACCCAGTTGCACAGAGACCTGTCCAGGCCAAGAGCTCAGAGCTTCCTGTTGAGCTTGGAGGGAACAATGGTGCTGAATGCTGAGCTGTAGTCCACAAACAGCATTCTCACATACATATACCTCCTTTCCAGGTGGAAGAAGATGGTGTGCAGAATCATGGCTATGACATCGTGCGTGGATCTGTTCTGGCAATAGGCCAACTGTAAGCGGTCCAATGAGGCAGGCAGAGTGGAGCAGATGAAGTCCCTATTCAGCCTCTCAAAATACTTGCTGATGATGGGGATCAGGGCAATGGGGCACCAGTCATTAAGACAGGTTATCATGGTGGTCTTTGGTACAGGGACAATAGTGGACATCTTGAAGCAGGCATGGACAACAGACAGGGTGAGGGAGTAGTTGAAACTGAACACTGAACACTCCAGCCAGCTGATCCACGCACACTCAGAGTGCCCGCCTGGGGATGCTGGTGTTGTGCCCAGCAGTTCGTGCACTGAGAGCCACACAGACCTTGTTGTTCATCCAAGGTTTCTGGTTGGGGTATACCTCTAGTATTTTGGACGCGACAACATCCTCAATGCATTTCCTGATTAATCCGCAGACTGATTCCAGTTATTCACTGATGTTGTTTTCTGAGGCTATGCACAACATTTCCCAGTCCACATGATCAAAACAGTCCTGCAGTATCGAGTCTGATTGGTCCGTCCAGCAGTGAACTTCCCTGAAGGCGGGAGCTTCCTGTTTCTGCTTCAGCCTATAGGCAGGCAGCAGCAAGATGGAGGAGTGATCTAATTTGCCGATTGGGATGTGAAGGAGGGCTTTTTATGCCTTCTGGAAAGGAGTGTAACAGTAATTCAGAATCTGGTTTCCAGGTGTGTTACAGCTGATGTGCTGAAAGTATTTGGGCAGTACCTTCCTCATGTTTGCTTGTTAAAGTCCGCTGCGACAATGAACGCTGCCTCCGGGTGCACGGTTCCCTGCTTGTTGATCATTCTGTGCAGCTCCCTGAGTCCCAAGTTCATATCAGCTTGTGGGGTAATGTAGACAACTTGATGATGTAGACATGATAACTGCTGAGAATTCCATAGGTAGCCGGAAGGGCCAAAACATGATTATTAGATACTCCAGGACGGGAGAGGACAAGGACTTAAGGGTGGGTACGCTCCTGCAATCACACTAGGAGTTGTCAATCATAAAGCATATTCCGCCTCCTTGATTTTCCCTGCGAGGTCTCGCACCCTGTGCGCACGGTGCACGGACAACCCTGGCGGCTCGATGGCGGGGTCTGGTACCTCCTCCGACAGCCAGGTTTCTGTGAAGCAGATAATGGAGCAGCCCCGTGTTTCTTGCTAGAATGAGATCCGTGCCCGGAGCTCGCAGAGCTTATTCTCCAGGGACTTAATGTTAGCCAGAAGTATGCTTAGGAGAGGTGGCCGGTCGATATGCTTTCTCAGTCTGACTAGAACGCCGACTCATTTGCCTCTTCCCCTCCTTCGGCGGCATTTCAGAGGACAGGCAGCCCCAGTGAATGGAAATGTTTCAGTGTCGGCAAACAAAGGGTTGTCACGTCCAGCCCCGCCCTACCGGTCTATTCCTTATGTTTCTCACAGGCGGGGCTGCTAATCAGCCACGCCTGTAGCTCGTTGTTGTTACCTCGTGTTCCTGCACTCTTGTTAACCAGCCACAGGTGCCCCTCGTTCATTCCCATGTCTTCCAATGTATAAGAGTGCCTTAGTCCTGTGATACCCTATCCGGTCATTGTAGCTTGTCATTGTCTGTGTGCCCCGCTCCTTGTACCAATAAAGTCCCCACACAGGGTTGTTACTGGAACCCGCTCTCCTGTCGTGGACTGTGTCTCGCCTGCCTACCTGCGTCATACCTCGCCAACAGCCTCGCAGTCGTGACAAGGGTCATCGCTGGAGAACTCAAAGTCCAGCTTCCAGTAAATGATCGCTGACCTGATGCTATGCAGACTTTGCCGATTATATGTAAACTTACAGGTAAACCAGGTACACAGTAAAAACACGAATAAAAACATAAAAGCGTTGCAGAGTGTAGAAGCCCTCAACACAGCAGGCGTCATCTTGTAATAATAATTTAATTCAGCGATTAAAAGGTATGTCCCCATAATTTTGTCCATATAGTGTAAGTTGCATTTAATTTTGTGCTTATGAAGGATGAGTCACATCTGTTATCAGCCCTGTTCTGCTGGCCTTCGTTTATAATATCATTCAAATTTTTCCCAGACACATTCTGCTCATGTCCAGATTTCCTAGGAGTCAGCGAGCAGGATCAGTCCCTTTGTTCCATGTTGGTCTCCAGGAGCCCGAATTTCTCAGCCCCTATCTTTTTAGGGCAGCTTGAATGACTTAAGATAACATAGAGCCTGACATTGCAGTTTCTGTGCTTTTGCCTTAGATTTACTGTTGATTGCCACAGACTCATCTGCTGTTTTCTGATGTTTATGCTTTGCACTAATGAGACCTGGGCCTTTGTTTGGAACCAACATCATAATACTCCCCATCTTTGTGTGAATTTAAACAAATTTAAACCATATGCCAAATTTTATAGGCCATAAATTCTGCCAAGTGTTTTCTCAATCAAGCAAGCCACTGTTAGTAAATCATAGCTCTGTTTCAACAGCATCCATCTTCCCTGTGAAAATGTGAACACTGTGCCACGTATTCTCGGAAGAAACTCTTCCTGTCTGAAGCAGGAGCTTGTTCCTCTCTTTCAAACTGGCCATTTTACAGCAAGCTTAGTTTGGCTTGTCTCTGCTGATACCTCTTTTTCTGTGGATTTTGTTTGGTTTTATCGCAGCAGCACCTATACCAAAGCTATAATTAGGTCAGCTATTCATGTTGAAATGTGTCATTTCTATTAACTTTTGAGTTTCTCTCTTTGTATATGTCTCATGGATGTATGGATTTTATGTTGACAATATGGTATCCTTTGCTTTCTTATATTATTTCCGGATACACTTACTTTCCCATGACATAAAGCCACTTAATGGTTTTCAGTTTCTCACAATTTCCTCTGAATGAATGTTACATTTATACAGCACTTTTCAAAACACCCAAAGCACTTTTTACAGCACCAGTGGGAAGCCACTTCAACCACCACTGCTGTGTAGCCCCCACCTGGATGATGCGACGGCAGCCATTCTGTGCCAGTACGCTCACCACACAGTAGCTAAGGGGCAGGAGAGAATCCACTAATTTTGATATAGGGGATGATTAGGAGACCAGATTTGAAAGGGCCACAATGGGCAATATTAGCCAGGACATCAGGGTACCACCCCTACTCTTTTCAAAAGACGCCAAGGGATCTTTTATGACCTTAGAGAGTCAAGACCTTGGTTTTACATGTCATCCAAAGGACGGCACCATTTTTACAGCACAGTGTCCCCGTCACTGCACTGGGACCCACATAGACCACAAGATGGGCTAACCTGGTGGCCACACCAACACTTCTTCCAGCAGCAACCCAGCTTTCCTAGAGGGTCTCCCACCCAAGTACTGATCAGGCCCAAACCTGCTTAGCGTCAGGTGGATTACCCAGTCTGAACCACAGGTGGTATGGCTGCTGGCATATCCACCACATAGAATATATTTCAGCTTTAATTGACTTGCAATGAGCAAAGTACAGTTGTTTGGCAGCGGTCTTTCTGTCGATTGTCTGTTTGGCCGTGGTCTTTTTGAGGGGTTTCTGTTTGGCAGTGGTCTTCCTGTGGGTTGTCTCTTTTGGAGTGGTCTTTCTGTTAGTTGCCTGTTTGGCAGTGGTCTATTTCTGGGCTGTCTGTTTAGCAGCGGCCTTTATGTGGATTGTCTGTTTGGTAGTGGTCCCTTTGTGGGTTGTCTGTTTCACAGTGGTCTTTTTGTGGGTTGTTTCTTTTGCTGTGGCCTTTCTGTGAGTTGTGTGTTTGGCAGTGGTCCCTTTGTGGGTTGTATTTTTGGCAGTGATTTTTCAAGGGGTTGTTATTCTGTCTCTGTTAAGAAAGTCTAAATTCCATTACGATCTCCAACTGTAAATATGTTCTTCTTTAACTTGAAACAGCCTAGGTTACCTTATGTCCTGTTGTTTTCATCAAAAATGCCAACAACAACAGTAAGAAATGCTTGTTGCTAATCATGTGCTAAATTTGAAGTGAATACCCAAAAATATGAAATAAATGTTGAGAATAAAGTAAATGTATTTGTTTATTTGTTCCACATTCTGCTTTTTCCATGCCAAACTTTTGGGCAAATTTGCATTATCTTTCCCCACCAATGAGGTGGTTAATTATATTGTCAGGGTCGACATCCATCCAGCCCTGCCCTTTGTATCTCTTCCCATTTTGGCCTCATGTGTTTTTCCTTGCTTCCCTTCACCCTTACATAGCTCATGAGTTGAGCAAGTGCTTTACAAGCGGACTCCCCTCCAGTCATGGGTTCAAAGCTGGCCGTTGGCCTGCCTCACTATTTGCTTTTTCTTGGGTTTTATGTTATCCTTAGTTTTTGGTTTTTCCCTTGTTTCTGTTGTGCTTTAACCTTGTGTTCCTGTTGTGGGCTATCCTGCCTGTGCCTCGTTCTTTATGTTTACAAGCTCTTTTTTCTAGTGTTGTTAGCTTTCAGTGTTTCAAAGTGTTCAATGTTTGGAGTTCCTTTGTTCTGTGATTAGTTCATTGTAATCCACCTCACCTGTTTCTAGTTAATCTGTGTTCCCTTTGATTGCTTACGAGTTAACCCTGTCCCTTGTTCTCCCTGGTTTTCTGTTTGTATTTAAGTTCCTGTCTTAGTTCTTTTCCCTAGTGGGTCAGTGGGTTTTAGTTTATGATGTCCTACACTTACTTGGTTCAGTTTATAGTTTTGTTCTTCGTCTTGTTCTATTCCCTTAACTGTTTTTTAGACTTCTTGTAGTTAGTTCTTGTTAGTTCAGTGTCCTAGTTAAGTCTTATTTTGTTTCTCAGTGTTTCCCCACCTGTTTGTGACCCCTTGTGGTCCTTTGTTTTTGCAGTATTGTGTTAATAAATCCTGTGTTTCTTGGAGCCATAAATGGATCATCGCCTTTTTCTTCCTGTGCCATGCCGCATTGTGACACTACATCTCTTTGTATATGCATTAATGTCCAAGTCTTTAAATGTCATGTTTATAGTATGTTGCTTAACTTTGAAACACCCAATAATCTTAAACACAGCCAGCATTACTGATCCCATAAATGCTTATACAGAGCTGAATAAGCACCATTGTTACATGCATGGAAGAATTTCCTAAGAAAATGTCAAAAACGAAAGCAAAATTAATATAGCAATAAACATATTTGAAATACTATTAGGAATGTAGGTCTCTGTGGGCAATTAATCTAAAATTTTAAAATAATGTTTTACACAGGCCTACTGGGGTAGCATGGGTGGGTACAGGTGGTCCTGGGAACTCAGTGTCATGGCAGTGGGACTGACGACGAGGCATGACGCAGGCAAGGAAGGAATAGTCCAAGGAGAGAAGTGCTAGGATCACCCCCATGTGGGGACTTTAGTCACACAGGCAAAAGAACCAGCTACAAACATAACACTACAATGACCCGACAAGGGAGCACAGGACTGGGGAACTCTTATACACTGGGACACATAAGAATGAACGAGGGGCACCTGTGACTGATTAACAAGAGGACAGGAACACAAGGTAAGAATAATGAGCTACAGGCATGGCTGATTAGCAGCCCCGCCTGTGGGAAACACAGGGAACAGACTGGTAGGGCAGGGCTGGACGTGACCGGAACCCCCCCAGGCATTCACAGCGAGCAATTACAGTACGATAAAACAACTGTCTGGCCGGTATGTGTGTGTGGTTAGATCAGTCTGAGGAAATGTGCTGTGGAGAGGGTAGATTTGATAACACTTTCGTTGAATGCTGTGTCTATTAGAATCTATTAACACATAACACATATTACAATGGATTCATCATAAAGCATTATAAACATGACAATATTTATAAAAAGACATAACACATATCAATGTTTATTATGCTTTATGAAGCTCTCATCCATAATGCAATATTGATACCTTCATAATACAGTTCAAAGCGATTTCTTATACTTGCCATTATAATGCATTATGAAGGTATCTATATTGCATTATAGATGACAGCTTCACTGGAGCTTATGAAGTATTCTTGTCAGTAAACTAAGTTCCCAAGGGCAGGCTATATAATTATAATTATATATAATATATAATTTTCCTACCCGGTGTGGGTGGATGGGAAGGACGGTGGCGCCCGCACTTAATTCGGTCATCTGATAATGTGCGGTAATGAATATAACTGAATACTGCTACTTTAATTTCTGTTGTTACTTTGCGATCTTGTTTATGGTGCTTATAAGAGTGCAACTGCCTTATTTCATTATTGTACAGCACTACATGCATTTACTTTTTGGAGCTGTATGGTAGCACGTTTTCTATGTTAATACATTAACATGATGATCGCCTGTAATTTACATGTGTTGACTTGCAACAGTTTATTTTATTGCGCTACAGTTTGTAATTATGGAAATTATGGAGCTGCAAAGATTTTTCTGTATATTTAGATTATGAGTTACAAGCTATTGGAGTGAATGTTTAAACCTGCTTGCCATAGTAATAAGCTTTATTCCTGCTATGTATTTGTAATTTGTAAGACAGTTCACTACATATGTGATTGAATATAGTATTTGTATTTCTACGGACCCCACACACATCCACACAGCCCCTTACTACAATGAACCTCTGTAACGCATCTCACATTCTAATTCGTTGAATTCCATTTCAATTAATTTTGCCTTAAAGTCATTCCTCTCTGGAGCCAGATTTTCTGACCAGAATCTTTGTCCGTATTGACCGTCTCTGCCAGCGTTAAACTCCCTCATCTGTGTAGAGGTGCTACCCTGCCCGACAATTATAACCACCACATTAATACCTTGTGACTGTCATGCTTTATTAATTTTTATTCTCATCATAAGTGTTGGGTGGGTCACTTTTAAAATGTATTCCACTACAGGTTACAAAACACATTCCCTAAAATGTAATTTGTAACGCATTCCATTAGCTTACTTAATGTGAATTATGTATTCTAAATACTTCAACATTGTCTTACATTTTACAACAGTATGAATGTGGCAGTCACACCCTGCTTAATGAAGAAGACAATTCTGTTGTGTTCTTCTACTGTAGCAACTGGTTGAAAGTATTAAAGTGTCCCAGGATGTAGACAAGGAAAGACTATAAGAGTATGCAAACACAAAAGATTTAATTGTTTAATGTTTTGATGGGGAGTGGCACGGTGGTGCAGTGGTTAGCACTGTTGCCTCACACTTCTGGGATCGGGGTTCATGTCTCCCCCCCAGGTTCCATGTGTGTGGAGTTTGTATGTTCTCCCCATGTCGTCGTGGGGTTTCCTCCGGGTACCCCAGTTTCCCCCCCCACACTCCAAAAACATGCTGAGGCTGATTGGAGTTGCCAAATTGCCCATAGGTATGTGCGTGCATGTGCATGTGTGTGTGCCCAGCAATGGGCTGGTGCCCCATCCTGGGTTGTTCCCTGCCTTGCGCCTGCAGTTTCCCAGATAGGCTCTGGACCCCCCACGACCCATATGGAATAAGTGGTTGTAGAAAATGGATGGATGGATGTTTTGATGGGTAAAAAAGGGAGAAAAAAGGCCCAATCTTTCCTTGACTAATTGTTTATTTTCACAGTGTTGAGTGAAAAATATTAGAGAAAAAGATTCTGTGTTTGTACAGAATTTACTGTTACTAACATTTTTTTATCACTTAGTTTAATTAAGTGCATTTTGTGTTGCAACTAATCTTCTTAAAATATGAACAGCAGCAGAGAAAGAAGCCCTACATTCTGCTTTACCTTTCCTGGTTTCACAATTTAAAAACAAAAATATGAAACGATTTTCCATCAAAACCAATGTTAACATTACCGCATTTACTGCATTGGCATCAATATTGTTCTTCTAACAAGAATGTCTCCTTATAAACATCCTTCAAAACAAAACTGAACAGAAAATCAGACTGAGTGTAACAATGGCAAAATATCATGTCATTTTTTAAACTATGCCACCACACATCATTTAACATTAGCATTACACAAACGAAACAATGTTTTAGTGTAACCCAGCATTACTCTACAAATGCACGCAAGGAACAATCCAAAGTGTCAATTTCATACTGTTACAACATTTGGTAACTTCCTACAAATAAATCATATTGTCAGCATTTACAGTAGGCATGTAAAGTCTTGCTTTTCACATGTATGTTAGAAAAACAAATAATGAGGTTACAACCTGGAAAGTGAAAGTGCATTGCCTGTGATCATTTGAAGTACCTAAAGGCCAATATATTTTGAGCTTGGCCCACCTACTCGACTACTCAGCAGTCCAGTAAAGGCGGTTGTAACACAGCAAGAGAGCCTGTTCAAAGTGCTTGTCTGTCATATGGTTACGGTGTGGGGTGAAAAGAAGTCCTCCCTGGCTAAAAATTTCACTTAAAAATTTCCCTAAAAAACACTTCACGGCAGTGTGCGATGTATTTTAAAAAGAGGACTCTGATCACTGGATATGCATTTAATGAAGCCAATGTCTTGTCTGGATCTTGGAGATACCTCTGTACCTCATCCCCTGCTGTGTCGAATGTGAAGAAGTTGTCGTCATCTTCTGGTTCACTTCCCATTGGGATATGTCCAATGGTGCTGCCATCATCAGAAGGCTCTGTGTCAAGAAGACGAGCCTCTTGGACCAGTGTGCTTTTCATGGATTCCGTCTTTTCATGAGCAAGCCACCACAGTGGGAACTTTGGGATGGTGGATGCTGCCATCCTAGTCTCATGGGAGGCCAATACCTCCCCAAACCAATGGCCTTGTCAATGGCCTTGATAATAGCTGAGAGGATGTGAGCTGAGATCTGCACCTGTGAGAAATTTCCAGATAACTTAGCCTTTAGGCGTATAATGATGGGAATTATGTATCCAAAATAACAGTTCTTTTCTCCCTAGAGCAGGTTGATTGAGTAGCTGAACTTTTTGAGAAACATTGTCTCATGAGGGTGCAGTTTGGCCACATTTGGATGGTCACAGATTTCAATGAGCTGACCTTCAGTAAGACTCATTATCTTTTCAATAGCATGATACTCTGAGGTCCACCTGGTCACAGAAGGTACAACACATCTCATTTTGGCAATGTCTTCAATCACATCAGCAGTACCTGATGAGCGATGAGCCTTGTTCCAAATTGCAACAAATTTTGACATGGCACTCTGGTATAATTTTTGTGAGGCACCCTCTGCAGCAGCCTTCGCCGGATCTGTTGTCGCAACAAGATTCAAAGTGTGTGTTGCACAGTGATGGTATGGAGGCAAAAAAAGTTTAACTCCTCTTGCTCTTGTTCCTCATCAAGCACTGCAGTAACATCAGCAAATTGCACACCATCTGTGCTATCCATGTCATCTTCAAAATCTTAACCTCCAAGCTTCAAAAATCTAAGCCTAAAGCTTTGACGAAATTGCTTCCATTGTCTGTGACTGCCGCACAAACTTTGCCCTGGATGTGGAATTCCGCATGAATCAGACTTATTTTGGCAATGACATCATAGGTATGGTGGCCTCTTATTCTTTCAGATGCCAACGCAGCTGACTTTCTAGCTAATGTCTCTGGCTCCAGTGAAAATGATTCCAGTGAAACTCTTATGATGAGCCGTCCATATGTTTGCCGTTGTACACACCGTTTGAACACCCTGAAATGTTTCAGTAACTGCCTCCTTCATTTTTGGAAATCCCTTTTCAATGTGCAGCATCAATGCTTTACTGCACGTGGGCGTCTTTCCCGCACTGATTTCTCCGATCATCTTACAGTATAGGGCATTTTCTACTAATCGAAAAAGGCTGCGCATCTCCAATTATGAATTCAAAATTCAACGCATTCACTTTCCGTTTGGTAGTAGCTGCTGTGCGGAGTATTGCTTGTTTGAGAGGAGGAGGTGTGATGGCAGTAGCACCTCGTTCATCTCCATCATCTGGTGTTGCTGATACCCTTTGCGTGACACTGGAATGCTTCCTCTAAGTAAACGGGAGAATTAGGTACCTATTTATAAAATAGAAATTATTTGTTATGGTGAGAATAATAAAGCAGACTGCTGCATATAAGTTTCTGTCTAAATATTACAAAATCCCAAAGGTGGTGATGCAGGCTCGCCAACTTTGGTTAGCCGGCTGTAGTGGGATTTTCAATTCAAGACAAGTCTACACACACATGCACACAATTTTACATGTATGCGACAGTTTTATTACCTGTAGGGTTTGCAAACTACCCCAGCACTTTTGATGTAGCTAATTTTAGGTTTATAACTGAATGATATAGATTTGCCATAAGATTTCATGTGTGTGTGTGTGTGTGTGAGAGAGTGTGAAAGGGTGAGTGTCACGCCAGATGCGTGAGAGTGTGAAAGGGTGAGTGTCATGCCAGATGCGTGAGAGCTGGAAACCCTGGTGATAGTTTCATAATACTTACAGATTCAAATTAATTGTCTGTGATAAGTCACAGGAGAAGTCCACCACCATCTATTTAAAATGTCCCGTTCATCGTTCAGTGGAAGGACTGCCATAAAGCATTATCCTGCACCTGTTTTGCTAGCGAAGTGGCATCATTAGGCTACACATTTCAACAGGAGCATGCATGCATGCATATGGCAAAACAGTGGGCAGAAATATTAAATATGTAAGCCATTTTCGGAGCAGCACTACACATGAATGCCAACATCAGATAGCATATACTGTTTGTAGCCTTGAAACTGCATACTACATGAAGCTAATGCACTGAATCTTACAGCCTACAAGCTAGCGTTAGCTAGATAGCGTGCCAAATAGCCATAGATAGCACATAGCAAGTTGTCAGTTGGCGATTGGACTAAGTAGGTAGCTACCTATAACTATAAAGAGCTAGGATAGCCAAGCTAACCAATCAGCTGCAGACGACTTTAGCCGGACCAAAAAACAGAAGAACTTACTTCAAGATGCTCCTTCAGGTTGGGAGTGGAGTCTTAGGAAGCTGAAAGCAAGTCGATGGCCTGTTGCACGGCACAATGATGTTACGCTCTCCTTTTTCTTCCTTAACCCCTGTGTTATTTTTTGGGTTGAAGTTACCCCAGTCTATTTTCAAAATGAGGATAAATTCTATAGATTCTATAATTTAGAATGGAAGAAGTAAAATACACAAGGGTGAAATTTGAAATAGTGATTGAATTACCAAGACAGAAACACATTCCTGTTCTGGCTGTGTCATGCAAGCTCCATTACCTTGAGTTAGGAGGCAACCCAACATAACTGCACGCAGGCTTGTAGTTCTGTGTTTTATTTCAAAGACTTATGGGAAATGTGTCAAATTGCGTTAATTTAATTTGAGAGTGAATAACCATGTGAAATAGATATATCCCTTCATGTAATCCATGAATTTCAGCAATGTAACTGCATTCTAATTACCATCTATTTAAATTGTAAGTATCAGAATACAGTTACTCGTATTTTGTATTTTACATACGTAACATTGTTACATGTATTCAGTTACTCCTCAACGCTGCCCACCATTATAATGCATTATGGAGGTATCTATAGTGCATTATGGGTGAGAGAAAGTGTCACCATATATATATACACACACACGCACACACACACACACACACATATATATATAAACTTAGCACAAAAACTGAGTAAATTTGTGTTTGGTCGATTTTATTCCTTCATTGTAACTGCTTTTTGGCATTAAATCTTATACCGCTGGAAAGCCTGTTTATTTCCCTTTTAAATGGTGTCAGGAAAATGCATTTGTGGGCTGAGCAGCAGAGCTGAGTGTGTGGGTTACGCCCATGAAAAACATGCCAAATCTTCTCTGCACCTGGAACCTGAACATGTGGAGGAACGTTATGCTCAGCGATGAGTCCAGATTCTGCCCGCGACAGCTGGATCGTAGGGTTAATGTGTGGAGAAGAGGCGGAGAACACTTAGCTGATTGCTGCACCGATAGGGTAAC
>JAAGVU020000243.1:0-16267 GCA_011763525.2 Mormyrus iriodes | reverse complement strand
CTTTCCCTTCACCCCCTCCCTTCCCCCCATCCTTCTTCCTCTATGCAGGTCCCAGTGGCACCAATATCATAATAGGGTCCATCGCAGGGGCAATTCTCCTGGCAGCTATAGTCCTGGGGGGAACAGGCTGGGGATTTAAGTAAGAGCTCTGGCATGCTTCTCTGTACTCGTCTTCCTCTAACAATCGCCCCCCGCAGAAATCCGCTAGGCCTCCATTCACTTCTTAGCGCAGGGCATTCTGGGTAAGAATGGGGCAGGGGGCTAGTGCAGTAGACAGCCAGTATTTGACAAAAAATATTTCTGAAGCAGTGCAATCTAGTGTGATGTCTGCCCGTTAAGGAGCTCTCCTTAGAGTTTTTCAGGTAACCGGAGGTAATTAGTGGCGTCTGACCCAAGGAATAAAACAGTGGGGGAGAGACTCACTCGTTGGCCTGTTAATTTTATTCGAGCGATAGGAGCCTATGGTGCGACTGTAGCCAGCGATTCTCCAGTACTAAGCAATGGCCGAAGTTTATCGCTTGTCTGCGCTCTGGGTATCTATCGTTAGCGTCTGGAGGCAGTCAATTAAATGTTGAGCTGAGATCCAATTTGGGAAGGAAGATGGATTGGTATTTGTGGCTTAGATTCTGAAATGAACAAGGAAGTGATTTTTAATAGTGTGACCTTCAGCTGTATGGTTAGGGATGCTGGGTTCTCTAATCCGTCCTTCCCATAAAACACCCCCCCCACCACCGCCACCAAGCTACTTGAAAGTGAACCCAGATGATAGCCTGCCTGGGACTGGGGTGTACCCTCTCTGTTATGCCCTGCTTTGCATGTGTCGATGATTTTTTTTTTTCTTAACCTTCTGACAGTCACTATCTTCCTGTGCCTGTCTGAATGACCTTTGGCAGTGTTTCCCCATCCGGCCCTCTGGGACCCAGAGACTGTTCACATTTTTGCTCCCTTCTAGCTCCTGGTAAGGAGCTGGGAGGGAGAAAAAATATTGGCTGTCTGGCAGGGAGCTTGGAGGGAGCAAAAACAAGGACCAAGTGTGGGTCCCCAAGAACCAAATTGGGAAACAATGACCTATGGTGTGAGCAGGCCCCTCCTCCCCCGGAAAAGGGGGCGGTTTCACTGGTTTACCATAAGATCACCGGGCCTCTGTAGCTGGAACAGATGACAGCCCATCTGTGAAAGCTCCTGTCCGGCTTGTGTCACTGTATCTGTCTCAGAATTTACTTCACCAGCCATGGAAGTCGTGGAAGTTGTGATGCCACGGGGGACCAGGTTGAATGGGAACCATGCTGTAGAATATTTTAGCATATTTTTACCACATTTTCCTTCACCTCAGCATCTCAGGAGCTTCTCATTCCCTTGTGGGTTTGGTTGTTTAGTCCAGTGTTTCAACCCAGTCCTTGGGGACACCCAGACAGTCCACATTTTTGCTCTCTCCCAGCGCCCAGCCAATCAGGAACACAAATACCTGGTACAGATGTGTGAGGAGCTGGGAGGGAGCAAAAACGTGGACTGTCTAGGCGTCCCTGAGGACTGGGTTCTGAGACTCTGGGTTAGGTTATTCTGAGGTCCAATAAGGCTTCATGTAACATAGAGGAATGAGGCAGAACTGGATGGTCCTTCCGTGGTCATTGGGGTCCATGGTATGGTGTTTGAGGGACTGGCTCTACCATCTGTTTCACTGCAGATCAACTGTCACCCCTCACTCATTTTAAAAACAGAAGCCCACGGGTTTTTCGTTTATTAGTATGGAACCCCTTCCTAGAGGGAAGTAATTAGTAATTGTAATTAAACTGCAGGATTTTATTATTATTCTGTAACTTTTTGATGGCATGACTTTGTGGACTGGTGATGGGACGTTGATTGGCAGTGATGTGCTGGTATGACCTTACTATGGTATTTTTCAGTTATGGTTCTGCTGGCCCATTTTTACCGGCTTTGGTTCTGACTGCGATCTTCATCATCGCTTTAGCTGATGTGCTACTGCGTGAATTCATGTGACGCTCTAATCGTGGATCTTTTTAGTTTTTGGCCCTTAGGCGTATTATTCATTATTTTGCTTATTAAAATGTTTTTCTGATCTTTATCTGAGCATTTATTTAAAAAAGCAAAATGAGTTTTGAAGTTTAGATTGATGCTGATTAATAGTTGATTAAGTGAACATTGGTGGATGATGATGGGTTTTCTGCCAAATTGTATGTAACATTATAATATGTTACTATAAGATTTAGCATTCCAGCAGGGTAACTTATAGTGTTGTGGGGACTGAACGACTCTCATGTAGTGTGACAGCCAGTCTGTCCTCACTGAGACAGGACTCGCTGTGTCCAAGGGACATCTTGGGGCTCTTTTCCCAGCCCTGAATCTGCTCCCCCCTCCCCCGTCCTCCCCCCACCTCTGATCAGAATTCCCTCCGGAGGGTCACTTTGCATGACTCACCTAAGCTGAGGGGTCTTGCTGGCTGAGAGGGGAGCAGTTTTGGATGCAGTGGAACAAAGACGAGTCACCCTTTGTGCCAGCACAGCCATTCTGCCGTGTCACAGACCCTGAATTCCGGAATGTTTGCCGTGAATATAAAGTCTGGTCAGTG
This sequence comes from Mormyrus iriodes, assembly GCA_011763525.2. Taxonomy (NCBI): domain Eukaryota; kingdom Metazoa; phylum Chordata; class Actinopteri; order Osteoglossiformes; family Mormyridae; genus Mormyrus; species Mormyrus iriodes. The sequence goes on along the minus strand of JAAGVU020000243.1, from coordinate 13,680 downwards.
ACACAGGACGTGTGTGTTTCGTGTGCCTGGATGATGGTGAATCAATGGCCGAACCCCAACCGCTGACCTTGGAGGACAGTAATACCATTGGTGTTATAGGTGACTACGGTATTCTAAATTAAATCTCCATTTCCCTCTCATAATAAAGAGGTTTGTTGGCTCTTAAGGACCTGGGTGCTTCTATCCTAGTTAATCTGTGCACGTTCGCATATAGCTGAGCAAAAGAGTACTCCAGTTACTTAACTGAAACTAAGCTATAGTCTAAAACTTCAAAATTCAAACTTACGTAGCTAACACCACTGTCCCCCAGGGAATAGCCACCTTTTTGGTGGCCTTTTGTTCAAAGCTAATGCATCTCTCCCTTTCTCTACCTTTTCTTTTCACCGTTCTTCTTCCCTGGATAAAGAAATATTCGGAGAGGGAGGTAAGTCGCCAGCCAACCTGCAGTGTTAAATTCTGCCAACTCTAGATGCCAGCGACTTTGGTCTATGTTTGGACTCCCATTCTCACCCATCACTACCTTATTTCATAATTCATCTCTGTCCGTGCCATAGCATTTTCACACCCTGTCTATCGGTCCAACTACTGATGCACGCTCCTTTGTTTGACAACTCTTGGCAATGTAAGAATTGGTGACTAATATCACTACCTAACAGACCAGCATTCATCAGTTTTTCTGATTTTTTTAATTAAAATTTTTTTTTTTTATTTTAATTTAGGTACTTTTCTAATCTTTAAACCTTTTTTTTTGTTTCCACGTTTCAGGTCTGGTGGGGGATAAGATGTAAGTCAGTCTGCACTCTGTCCTTTTCACATAGAAGAAAAAAGATGTCTTCCACTCATTCCAGAACTATGACCATGGCGACCCTCATCAGTCTCCTCCTTCCGCTTTTTACTTGAGTCCGTTTATCCCTTTGGGCCCTCAGGGGCCCTTGCAAGCTGTTCCATGCAAGTTCCAGCCAAACTCCACTGCCGTCCTTGCCAGGGACAACGCCATGCCCCTGAGAAATCTCTCCACACTTAGCAGTGTCCATCAGCAGTGGTTTCCCCATTTGCCCTAAAAAGTGCTCCCCCTACCCACCCGGAGGACCTGTAGCACCTGTTTTTCATTTTGCCATGGAAGACTATTGAGCGGAGCCTCAACAGTATTCTGACTGGGTTCCCTTGAAGCACCAAGACACTCAGTGACATGAGCTGAACCTGCCAAGTTAGATATCAGGAAGTATGGAGAAAGCTGAATGGCCATGTCTTTCTTCACAGTGGCTTTTTAGACTCGCGTACGCCATGTTACATTCTGGAGACAGGATGCAGCACCCTCAGTGTTGCATCATATCCTTCCACCAAGACAGAGGGACACAAAATTGCGTGGTCTTGTTTCAGATGAGGAAGGTAAAATGGGATATGATGCAGATCTGATTCTTAATTTTTTTTTGTGGGGGGAGGGTTTTGTTCTTTGGTATTCTGTTCCATTTGTGTCTTCGTTGGGAAAAGGACAGAAATCTGAACCTCCACACCCCCCCCCTTTACTCAATTCCGGTATTTTCTATGAAACATTCCACCATTGTTGGAGCCTTTTTGTTCTGCAGATGTTTTCATTTTTTTCAAAAATATTCCCCATGCTCTAGTGGTACAGTCTAATCCTTAATAACGTACACATGCTATTAGCATTACATTATTAGCATCCCATCATTAGCGTGCGATTATCAGTTTATATGAATGTGAAGAAGGTGTGTGCTTATATATAATTATTAATGTTATATATAACACATGGAGTTAGCTAGATAGGTACATAGGCAATTAAAAAAATTGTATATATTTTCTATAATATAGCATAAGGAAATGATAGGAGTATAGTACACGACCCAGAGAGGTGGGAGGTAAATTTAATGACTTTGCGAATGTAGTTTTTATCCCAGGGGTCCGTGATATTTTTTCGGGGGATTGGCGCCATGTGGCACCCGCTGGCATTAGCGAGGTCACACATGTCTGTGAGGAGTCACTCCCTCAGTTTTGCTGCTGTTGCTGTTGCTGCTACTGCTGTGAGGTGAAGTGAGCCCCCCCCCCCCAACTGCTCGTCAGGCCGTTCGTGTTGTGCTTTCTGCCCTCCTGCTGCATGGATTCACTCAGCAAGTCTGTTTTTTCTATTCTTATTTTTTATGGTTGGGACACTGCCCTCCCCCCCACCCCTTCCTTGACGTACTACAAATTCGGACTGAGGACCAATACCTGACAGGAGCCCGTTTTTGGTTGATCGTCTGAAGAAAATCCTATGGTGGTGTAAAACACCGGTCTGGTGTGTTTTGAGCTCAGCATGCGTGTTCAGCGTGTTCCATTGGCTTGCATCGGTTGGGTAGCCTTAACTCGTTTAAATCGATCTTTTTTATGGGTAGACCTGAAGTCAGCCATTAGTTACTCGTGTCCTTTTTCAAATGAGCTTCAGATAGGTTCGTGTATTTAAGAAAAATAATAAACTGTATGAGATAGTAACGTGACGGGCCACCATTAAAGTGTTCAAAGGGTGCGTTCACACTCTGGTGAAGGAAGTGGTTTAATCAGACCATGAGTATTACCTAGTGCCCCCTCTAGGTAGCGTAACAAGCAAGTACAGAGATTGATGGGAGCAAAGCTGGCCCTTGCAGTTGACTGCTGTTGTACCTTATAAAGGAATGGGGTATTAGCTGAGTAAGAGAATGACTGACTGATATTAGTTTGTTCTGGAACGTGGTCATTGTTAGCGGTCTCAGACACTCGGAAACATCTGCAGTCTTGTGCCTTCTCACTCCTTAATGGCTACTTGTTTTATCAGTTTAGCCCTGTTTTGGTTAGGGGTGAGGCCCGAGATCTACACTGGGCTGGGCCGCACTCGTTGAGGTCAGTCACCTGCATTCAATCCTTCAAATGAGTCTCCAGCGGTTATGTTAACCCAGCCGTTCTTGGTAACCCATTTGTATTTACTGAGAAGCACAAAAAAAACAGAACAGTGATCATGAGTTTAAGATGACAGAAGGGAGTGGTTTGGTTATCCCTTCTCGCGTTACAATCTACTGCCAGTAAAGACCCATCCAGTCCTGTGTAAAACTTGGCCATCACGGGGGACTTCCTTGTGACAGTCCCGTGGCTGAGAAGTGCATGATGGGAAAGCAAATAACCGATTAGATTGTAGAGGAGGTGGGTCCAAGCAACTGGAGCAGGTGGGGTCAACCAGGCAGATGTCTTGGTCCCGCCTCCTCTAGTTGCTTGGACCCACCTCCTCTACAGTCTGATTGGTTATCGCTCTGAACCAATCATTTTTCCTTCTTCCCTCAGAACATTTTTGTGTGAGTGGGAAAGCACTTAGCATTGTCCCTGCCCAGAGAACGCCTCATACTGTGATTAATCCCAACCTCAGTGTGCTGTAGCTAGTCAAATTTTTTTAAAACCCTTTAACGCCAGCAAGAGTGGTTCATTCCAATAAACTAATTACTCTATGCTAATGCGGATGGTGATTGATGGCTCAATACTCTAAAGCACTTTAGACCGTTGGGTTGAAGGCAATATGTCAGCTCCATTTGGGACTGCAGCACCGTCAGTTCCGGAAGTTCACTCAGGATTTACAGCTTTTTCCTGGGTAATTCTTGGGAGCGTTTCTGATCCGGGTTCCAGTGAATTCTTAACTACTGCTTTGCCTGCTAAGAAAAGCTGACTGTCCCAGGAGCCATCGCAGAAAATGAAATTATTTTTCATTAGAAAAAATCGAAGGCTTCTATTTGAATAATCAAGCCCTCAACCCCTAACCTTACCTCTACCGCTCTCGGCTAACTGCCTCTTTTAAATACTGAAGGTTTATGTACCTACTGGTGCTGCGGATCTGTAGTACTTCTCAGAAGCAGTATGAATAAACAAGAATTTGTACATTTTGCACTATATGTATTAATTTGCATATACACACATTTACATATATATTTGTACACAAAAAATAGATGCATTTCATACGTAATATAAAAAAATGCACCATAATAAATGATGTATGCATTATATATCTATTAATCTGTCTATAGCTGTCCTTTATAACTGTATGTATGTCCACAGTATCTCCTCCCCCAATCCTGGCTGTTTCTCAGTGCTCTCCTGATGTACATAAGGCTAAATACTCACCATAGAGGAGCTGCTACGCTCTCTCCCAATCAGTCATAAGACTCCAATCTGAATGTGATGTACAGAGATGCTTTTCCCTGCTATTGAATGTTTATTCATTGTCAATTTATGAATGCACTGATTGTTCCTTAATTGCTCTCCAAAACATTTTGAGCTCATATTCAGTATGGATGTAGAGGGCGGCAGCCTTGCCCAAACAGTCAACCTCATATTTTTAAAGCCTGTTTTTTTTAAAAAGAGTACTTGAAAAGAGTGGAAAATTAAATGCTGTAAATTATTAATTGAAAGGGAAAAAATTATAATAAAACCTGAAAGTAAGACACGCAAATAAGGCTTTGTTGTTATGTTCGTTTGTGTTACAAGGCCCTGTTTTATTTTCAGTTCTCAGGATGTTATCAGCCGTTTCCGTTTTCCCCCATTCCTTAGCGGTCTTTCTCACATTTACCAAAAGACCTGCTATATCTGTCAGCAAGGTCCCTAAACTCAGTTGCAGTACTTGTACATGCAGTTGGAATTGGGTAATAGTTCTAAATTTCCTGAACGCTGGCACGACTACAAATATGGGAAGGACTTTATTGATGGACTGTCATACTCATAGCCAAGGGTGTAACTCATTAATTTTTGCTACTAGCCGAAAGATAGTAATAAAAGACACTTTATTGATCCCTGTGGGGAAATTATATTTACGCCTCCCCCAAATTGCTCTCTGTAGGTGAGAGCAAGCTCAGCAGCAAAGGGCAGCCACCCATAGCAGCACCTTGGGACCTGGAGATTAAGGGTCTTGCTCAAGGACCCACAGATATGCTGAGGTCAGGCCCAAACCGGTAACCTTCTGATCACAGGACACACTGCTGGGCTCGTTCAGTAGGAACTACACTCCAGCACACACTTTACTTTTTACTAGCCAGAGGGCTAAGGTTCAGTTTTTTGTACTTACCCTTTGCCTGAATTATCTGCCCATAGGCCTCATATGTCCCTTTTGCGTCTATTAACGTTTCCATGACATCCAGGGCCTATGACACATTCCTGTCCCTTTTTCCATGATGTTTTCCCCCTTTAGATGACTGCATGATGTCATACAGAGAGTCTCAGGCATTTTCCTTATGGAATGTGGAATTCTGGGTCTAAGCTCCCTGCTGCCACTTTTGACATACATTTCGCAGCCTGTAACGGGAGACAGGGGATGATGGTGCAGAAGGTGGTGACGCCACTGGCCACCACACCACCCGGTTCGCCCCGGAAAGGTAATAACACTAGATGTTTGTTTCTCAGCTTCCAAAACAAGTGAAATGAATTACCATAAATCAATACTATAATAACCATCTAATTCAAGATTAGTATATAATTAAAGCAATGTAGCATGACTTATTGTTTCAAGGTTTTCATTTAAATGACCATTTTTTTTTTTTTCCCCTATAGAGGTTCATCGAGGCTGGCTACAATAACACAGCTGGGGTTATTTCTTGGTAATTCTATTCAAATGGATTTGCTTAGTCAGACTGCACGAACTGTATGGGCAGATATGTGGTCATCTTCCCTACCTATTGTCTAAGCCAGTGTTTCCCAACCCGGTCCTTGGGGACCCACAGGTGGTCCACGTTTTTACTCCCTCCCAGCTCCCTGCCAGCACTCATAAATAAAGATGAACCACTCATGAGCCAGCAGGTGGCGCCACAATGGGAGCCCCCTGGCCCTAACTGTAATGACTGGCTGCTTAAGGTTTTAAATGGTGCCAGCTGGGTGGACAAGTAGAGAGTTGGGGGTGTGAGGTGTGGAGAATCTAAGAAATTTACACCCTGCCCCCCAGAGCCTGAGACCACCTCTTTTGTCAACCTGACACACGGGCCACAAAGCTGTGGTGAAAATTACTGCTAGGATTTTCACTTGATTTTAACATAACCTCAAAATACTTAGGACATAAAATGCTCTTAAAGCCAATACTGTGGCAGTCTATTCTAAATTTAATATATGTGGACAGTCCTTGAACAGTCTGATATTGAAGTTTTACTACAAGAACATAATTGACCTGTTATAATTTAATGTCCTTTTTATTTTGAAATTACTATGTCTACCCTTGAAATATCATCTGCCTCAAAAGAAACTACAGATAGCAAAATGACAGGAGAATCAATTTCATCCAACAAACTGTTTCACACATAAGGCACTGCATAACACACAATTGCTAAGGCACAAAGGAAGGTTTCAATTAAATAAGGATTATTTTTAAAAAGATATAATAGCAACAGCCAAAATATGATACATCTTCAACAACAAAAAAACATGGGAAAATGAGAGTAGATGGACCCTTTCCACCAGGACCGGCAATCAGTCTGGGAAACTGTGCATCCCATAGTCAAGACTGGTTCATTTTGGAAATTTCTGCCTGGAGGCTGGTCAGAGCTTTGGAGGTGAGTGAGCTTCCCCGGATGTGGTCTTCACAAGTGTCATTCACTGGGCTCACCCGTGTCCCCTTTGGTTTTCGGCTCCTGCCACCAATCTGCAAAGAAGGACTCTTCGTAATCCCCCAGACCCTCAAATTCTGCGTCAGGGGGGTCCGTGGACTTTGAGGTTGTCTCCTCTGGGCTCACCACATCCTACAGGAGGGAATCACACACACACACACAATATGTAAACACTTATCAGGGTGGGGACAAACTGACATGACAGAACCTCACAGTGTGGTCTCATTGGCCGACACCTCATTGCTACATGCCACACTGAAACGGCAGATTCGCCCCCTTTTATTCCATACCCGCTGTCCTCAGTGTCACCCCTCTTACCCATCTGGGTACCTTAACTGTATTGTCACCTCTCCCTGCAGTGAATAAGGCAATTCTAGTATTTTTTTAAGGAGGGGTCAACCTTATCATTAGCCAATGATGTGTTTTGAATCGGTGAGTGACAGGGGAGGGGGCACTCCAGAAGCCAATAAGCTCTTAGCTGGGGTCTGTGCCCTTGTGGCCCCGCTCCTATATATGGTCCTGTGCGGTGAGTGTACAGGACGCTAGCGGAAAGCTAGCTCAAGTAGCTTTAACAAAATGGGAGGGAACTCCATTATATTCGAGTTGCAAGCTCCTTTGTTTGACAACTCTTGGCAATGTAAGAATTGGTGACTAATATCACTACCTAACAGACTAGCATGACACTTAACTGGTATATGTGCTGCACCCTGCCCCCCTCCATTATAATTTTGCTTACCTCATCATCAGACTGAAAGTACTTCTCAGCAAACTCCAACATGTCTTTCATCATGGTGGTCTGGTTGAAATACCTTATCGCCTCCTATCAAAGGGAGCTTGTTGAAGAGTCACTGTAACTATTGATTAATTCATTACCCCATACGTGCTATGTAGTTGCAGCAGTTTAAGGGAGAAAGTGTGTACTTGCTTTCTGATTGGTCAGTTCTCTGGTACATTTAGTCACACTTGCTTTCTGATTGGTCAGTTCTCTGTGTATTTTTAGTCACACTGAGGCTTCTGGTCGGCTTACTGAAGCATTAAATTCTGCACCAGAGCTGCAGCTTTAATTACAAGCCTGACAACCGAGATGCTGCTTTGTGTGGGCCTGTTTTCTAACAGTCTGTGTGGTGTGAAAATGTCCAGCTGCTGAAAGCGTCCAGCCCTCTGAATAGTTTAGGTGTTACAGCGCTGTTATAAATCCAGTGCAGTGCACTCCAAACAGACCTGGTTCTGAAGGGAAAACGCCCAGGTTCTAAAGGCTGAATTCGGACTGGCTGGCTCTCTGTGGCTTTCCACCAAGTCGTTCTCCAGGCCAAACTGGACAGATGTACGGAACCAGAATCTGCCATTTGGGGATGGGGCACTCACCGGCCGAGGCTTGAAGTGAATGTCATCCAGGCCCCACTGCTCGCGGTAGAAGTGGTAGTACACCATGTTCTGTTTCATGACCTCATCACCAGGGTCAAAGAGCATGTAGCTGGCGGCACACGGGGCGGCATTGCGCACATCGTTCACTGGAAGGAAAAAAAATGGCTGATGCATCCATAGGACACAAGACACAGAGACACTGAGTGTTTCTCAATATGAGTACTTGACTGTACTTGCGTTATCGCGAACCCATTTTACGTATTCTTAAATTTCCGAAGACCAGTTCACAATACTCTAACAGAAGTAAAGAGGATGGTAAAACCCCCGGATGATGTTCTTGCTCTGCCCCAAGGACCAAGGATATGTCAGTTGCATCCTCGCTGAACGAAAACAATCCCATGATTCACTGCGCTCCATGTTCGTTCTTGGAAGGCAAGGTAGCAAGACCGGTCATGCCAAAACCACAAGTAAGATCTTTGGATTCTTGGTATTGAGAAACACCTACTGGGTGCATCTGAAATCATGTTCAGAGGCAGCACTTCCTGCACCATCTTGACAAAAATTTCGGGGCGATTGATGTTCTTTCATGTCTGGTGGCAGCTCCAGAGGCCTTGTGGGATAGCATAGCAGCCATCGGTTGCACACGTCATAATTTTGCAGATTGTAGTATGTCATCCGAATGTACCATTTGCTTACTGTCTCATCCATACTGAGGAATGAAACTTTATTTGCCGGATGTGCAAGCACAAGCGCAGATACGTTTGAATGCTTTTAAGGTTTTGTGGCTCCCGTCTTGCTCTCCTTTAAGACACATACAGATATACAGGTGAGAGCAAAGCACAGGATTCATTTAAGAGGTGCCCCTGGAGCAATTTTTTTTTGGAGGGACGTTAAAGGTCTTGCTCAAGGCATGTTGGGGAGATTTCAGTTGACAAGTAAAACTTTAGGTACCTTTAATGTAATAACAGCACTAAGTCAATGACTGGAAAGTTAGCAATACACTCAATTCTTCTATATTACTCCTGGGCCAAACCTTTACTTCCAATGCGATTAACATCTCCATCACCCCCCCTCCCCAGGACGGATACTGTTGTTGATGTGAAGATTTCTTGGAAAGAAGGCCGACTATCGACTAGATGAAACAACTTGACGCCATGCTCCCCGGATCTTACATTTGTAGTAGGCAAACTGCAGGTAGTGGTACATGGTGGCCACAAACTTCTCCACGAAAAACCCCCCCACGTTGGGCGTCAGGTTGGCCTCGCAATTCACTTTGCACCTCAAGACATCTGTGTAGAGAGCTGTGGTGGGGGGCAGTAGGTTATACATAGTAACTAAAGACACTATACTTACAGAATTTAGGATTTTTTCCACATGCCTGGATTTAGTTGTAGAACAACACATTAATATTTGATGAAGCAGCTGGTATTTAAGGTGCTAGGTCATTGTCAAACTCATGGCAATAACAGACTTGTGTGTAGAATATACAGACCTCATCCTTTAGTTAGCCTTAAGATGATACTGATGGACTGAGAATAGCTGCTGTGCCGTGTGCTTCCATCTTAGATACACTGTGGTGGGAGGGGACTATGGTCACTCACCGGCCAGCGAGGGGAAGAAGTCCTTTAACTCTGTGACCTCATAAGCGCCCTCACAGCCCGCCAAGCAGAGGTCAAAGGCCATGAAGTAATCGCTGGTCGCCTGCTCCATGTTCCTGGCACTGCTGCTGAAATCTCCCGCATTGAAAAGCTTGACGGCTTTGAGGAACAAACCCTACAGTGAGGAGCGACAGGATGCAGACTTCAGACGTGGGGGCAACCGCAGCCATCAGGCACGAGGGCTACGACTCTACTGTGCACCATATCCGCCAGACTTCTTGCCTCTTAATTATAGAACTTATTTATAATTTAGGGCAGCACGGTGACACAGTGGGCAGCACTGTTGCCTCACACCTCCAGGGGCTGGGGGGCGGGGGGCTGATTGCCTGATCCACCCTATGTCACAGTTGTCTCCCGCAATCCAAATACATGCAGTTAGCCTAATTGGTGCTGCTAAATTACCCCTAGTCCTCTGCCCTGTGCTGTCTCAGATAAACTCCCCTCTGACCCTGACAGGATAAACAGTTTAAACATGGATGGATATATCCACATACTTTATAAATATACTATTATGTATTTATACCTAGCCTGTTCTGAACTATTCATTTCCTTCCCATGTTAACCCCCTGAGATTGAAATTCTTTTTTTTTTTTTAAACTCCCTTAGTGTTGGGATGGTAAAAAGTCCCCGCCCTGCTGAGAGCTGCTATGTACGAGCACTGAACTCCCCTAAAAGGTCTTCAGGAGCAGTCTTCCTGCTCCCCCTGCTCACCTCATAGGGTCGCTCCTCGTGGTCAATGAGGTACTCCTCCACATCGAACAGGGTCTTATAGTAGTTCATGTTCTTGGTGAGTTGAGCGTCACTGGGATTCTTCTGCAGGAAGGTGTGGGCTGCAGATACTGCCTTCTCCAGGTTGTTGATCTAATGCATGCAGGTAAGAGTAAACTCTCACTTTGATGCAGTCTAAAGGAGTTGGAAGAGAGTGTGCTCTTTGATGTTACCATTTTTAGTAAGAAATGACATTTAAAACTCATTTTACTAATTGCATTAGTATTGTACAAAGTCAGAGGTGCATTATTTGACAGGTTCCCCCACTCCCCCCACCTCAGGCTTCCTGTGGGGCGACCTGAGGTCATCTCGTACTTCTGAGTGGTAGCCTGCCCAGCTCACAAACTTGAATCAGAGCGCCCACTCTGACAAGGTTAAGGGACCCACACGGCGACACACTACCATTGACATGACGTGCAAATGAGCAAAGGAATTGCGCAAATGTAGCAAATAAAATTGTAGTTTTTTTTTTTGTGCAAGCTGAGCATGTCGCCCGTACCTAAGTCTGCCAGTGGATGTTTGAGAGAAAATGCACACGGTCAAAAACATTTACACGGGTATTTTCAATAACTGCCAATCCAATGAGGAATGCAGTGGAAAAATACTATAATAGTGGCAAATCAGATCCTGTGAAATGTATCTATCTACTACAAAATCCACTTTGGTGCAACTGCTAATGCTTGTAAATTCTGAGAACATAAATAAATTGATATAGCAGTAGTATATAATGTTACTATGATCTCACTGCCTGCTGTAGTTACTAGTCTTTTTATGGATATAAATTTAATCGATACACTAAAACAGCAGTATATTCTGAACGCTGTGTTGTTACTGCAAAAAGGCCAACCCCCACACTGCACACACACACATTCTTGCTTTGCAGTGCTGCTTTGAGGAGCCGTGGGAGATGCACTGCATTAACAGTCCTGATAAAATCTTTCACCAAACCCTTGCTAATCTAACTCTCCATAATCTGTTAGCAGTTACTCTCAACTGCCAGCATCCGCTAAGCCAATTAGCAGCCAATGACAAACAAGGGTGACAGTAATGGGGGTCTTCCCCAAGGGACTTCCACTGTGCTATTTGCTCAAAGAAGTTAATATATATATATTTCCCATGAGATCAAATATTACGTGGCCCCTAATTAAGTATTATTTAAAAAGATTATGACATGATGAGATGAGACAGTTTGGAGAGCAAGTAAGACAGGGATAAGCAAAGTGTATAGTAATATTAAAGACAAATGTAATTTACATAGAGAGGATAAGGCAACCAACGCCTATTGGTTTACATAGAAAGAACATATTTTACGAAATACTCCTTTGTAGGCCTACTTGTGTAATGTTATGCACCCCTACATTCCCTGGATGCAAGAGTGGAAATTTTATTTTTATTTTTTTTAAAGAGTGGATTCACAGATGAGTCTGGCAAATCTTTTAGACAGAATATTTCTTAGAATAGACTTCCGCACATTGCAGAAAAAAAATCAACAGGGTTTATAAGTTTTTTTAGGCTATTGTTAAAAAATCACTCGCATTTCAGGGTTAGTATATCCAGTGTATAAGATAAATGATCCAAATGAATAACCCTCACAAAGAAGGCAAATTTCATTATTACTCCCCAATAATTAAAACCCGGAATAGATCTCCTCCACACGCAATCCTCGCTATAATAAGCGTCCTTAGTGTGCCATCAATGAGTGGTTATTAAGGGGTGTCCTCATTTTCAGCGACTGGTGTCCAAAACGGCAAGTCAAAGTCTGCTCCCCAGAAGCAGAGGGGAGATAATAAGGCTTTTGTTGGAGTAGGGGGTAAGCGCTGTAAATTCCTGCAGTCTGGGGTTACGTGGCACGTGTAGCGCCCCCATGCACGATCACCGGCGAGTCGCAAGAAAATCTCCGATTATTTGCCCACACATCGCCATTCAAAGTTTCGCTGATAATACTCCTTACCTCCAAAGAGACTCACAAACAAAACCGAAGCGCAAGCAAGTTCCGAAATGATATATTAAGCGTTTGTTTGTTGCTTGACAAGAAGTTCATTACATCGCGTCATGGTACACTGGAACCATGTACCCTCCGGTACCTTAAGCAATTTTAAAGACAAAAGTAGTTAAGATATAGTTTATGCAAATATTGTAATCTAAATGCAAATGCTTCGCAACATCTGCAAGTAATGTGGTAGGAAAGAACCATCGTAAGAGGGTGGTGTTACAAAAATGCACACAAAAATCACTATGCGTTACAGTAAAATGTCATTGTCGTTTTACTAACAGCAGCTAGTTTTACTAACTTTGTGACTAATTGTAAAATGTGCACTGTCCGCCAGAGCTGCGATCTCACCTGGAACTGGGCATACTGTATGTACCGGTAAGGTGTCCTCTTCTCGAAAGCATCCAGCACGTCTCTCCTGGGGTAGGACACCGTAAACACAGGGAAATTCGCCTTGCACTTCTTCAGGCAGGACGCCCGCAGTAAGATGTGCCGAAGCAGCCGCAGAGTGCTGTCCGTAAAAAGAGCATCGTGCTCCCGGCTGACGTTGCTGCAGTTATGGCTGCAGAAAGCCTCGGAGTCCTTTAGCAGGCGGTGCAGACGCAAACTCAGCCCCAGGAACTTAAGGCTCTCCCTCCAGTTCTCTGCGGCGTACTGGTCCAATGCATAGGCGTATGCAGTTTCCAGTGGCATGATATCATTTTGAGGAAAACTCTTAAAGCTGTACTTCTCATACTGCGCATCCCCGGGCGTTAATAAAACCATCCACAAAGAAATTAGCAGCGGGATGAGTTTTGCGCACCCAGCGTCCGGAGCCATGCTGTACTCATCGGTTCCTCTCCGCTCGCTCCTAAAGGACGAACATGCCTGCCTGCCTGCCTGCACGTATATTAGGTCGGGCGGAGGTAAGTGAGATATTCAAACGAGGAGACGGCAAGTTATGGGTATTGTAGAAGTACTTCCAGAAGTCAACCCAGTAGTGCTCCAGGTCTTTAAATCGCAGGGTCATAACGCCCAGAATGTTCCTCAGTCCCAGCGCACACGCGCTGCAGTATTTTCTAAAACATACAATGTATCACATTATTATTTAGTCCAAGCCTACTATAAACTATCTATTAATTACCTTGATGAGGAAATATTTCATTGTGTTTTCAGTAATAAAACACAAAACACTGTAGGTAATACAAAATATGATCAAATATCTGATCATTTTGTGGGTGGTTATTTATTAGTTTAAATACTAGAACTCGTGGCCATGAGTGGAAATTAGCGGGAGAACATTTTAAAGTAAATTTGAGGAAGC